>JAQFVV010006519.1:265000-780000 GCA_028023455.1 Epiperipatus broadwayi | reverse complement strand
GCAGATGATGTAGTTGTTTTTGCAAATAATGCTTCAGAGCTGCAGGAAATGTTGCAGGAGTTAGCAGATAAAAGTAGAAAAGTAGAACTAAAGATAATTGTTAAAAAGACTAAAGTAATGTTTAATCGATTTGCTCAAAATATGAAAATAAAGATTGATTATGAAGAATTAGAAGAAGTTAACAGTTACAAATACCTTGGTCAGATTATTAATACAGATGAAAACATAATGGAGGAAATTAATCATAGAATTAAACTTGTTTGGAGTGCTTTTGGTAGAAATAACTTGATACTAAAAGGAAATATGCCTACGTGTTTGAAAAGGATGGTTTTTAACAAATGTGTTTTACCAGTTCTTACTTATGGATCTGAGACTTGAACACTTAATAGAAGAACAATACAGAGACTTCAGACCACTCAAAGGAGTATGGAGAGATGTATGTTGGGAGTAACAAGAAGAGATCAAAAACACAATGTATGAGTAAGACAACAAACAGGTGTTACTGACCTTATTGAAAAAATTAAAAGATTGACATGGAGTTGGGCTGGACATATTGCTAGAAGAGATGATAATAGATGGACAATTGAAATTTTAAACGGGATTCCAAGAGATTGTAAAGGACCCAGAAATAGACCACATGTGAGATGGATGGATGAAATAAGAAAATGTGCAGGGGTGTTGTGGAGAAGCGAAGCTAAAGATCGGAGAAGATGGATTAAACTTGGAGAGATCTTCATCCTGCAGTGGATTGATAATGGTTGATGATGATGATGATATATATTATGCCAGGCATTATCAAATGTCCATGCACAAAATCTGCTGTAAAGAACATTACAGCAGATACACATATAAATCTGTATATATTAAGCGCAACAAATATATAAATGTGCTACATTAGTAATGGAAGTTGGGTCTGAGCATTAGAATACCCACACACACCAATGTAAACTATTGTACCCAAATACACATATAATAAACTCAGGTATTTTTAATTTTTTTTTTCTGTATATTTTTATATGTCATTTTAGTATTTTGCTTTTCTCTACAAAAAATTCAAATAGAGAAAAGCCAACTTTATTGAACAAAAAGATCACATTGGAACATATTAGTAAAATAAATAATTAAAGTAATTGTTCCATTATACTTGTATATATTTTTATTTTTTTAATTTTTTAAAACTGTGATCTTATTCCATAATTAAAAAAATGTTAATTGCTTTGGCAAAAATCTGACCAAAAGCAAAATGTAATTAGAATGTTTTTTATAGATAAAGCAGAAATTCTTTTGAATTGATATCTGTAAGGAAGTGATCTGAGTATTCAAGATGGAAGCTAATTATATTAAACCCTAAAATGTAGAATTTAATCTGAAAAATTATAAAGGAATGTTATAATCTAAATGATAAATTAAAATAAAAGGGTTGGCTGATTCATACTCCTCAGGGGGGATACCTGAATTTGTTCTTGTGAGTGGAGTGATAGGTTTTAGTCAGTGTTGGGGGATTTACTTCATTCATTTTTGGAAGTCATTCTGGGCAAGTCATTCACTGCTTTGGCTCCAGAATTTTTCAATCACATAGCCACTCAGAGATTAATTTATAGACTAGACTATTAATTTTTCAAAAAAGATGTTTATTACACAGTTTTTTAAGAACTATTTTTCACTTAAGGATTTAATGAACGATCCAAGACAGCAGATGAACATTTAAAAAAAATAATTATTGCATTATACCAGATAGAAATATGAAAAAATCTACCAGAGCTTCCAGTAAAATGACCATAGGGTAGACAACTAGTCAGTGCACCACCCTTTCTTCATTCCAATCGCCAAGATGTGATCTCACCAGTTCCAGCCAGCCATGATGATAACAAAAGCCCCCTCACCCATGCCTGAATGAAGTGAAATCCTCACCATACAGCCAGTTGATCTGAAGCCCACTCAGGAGAAAATGAAGATGCCTACATAAGTTTCTTTTAAAAATATTTGATAACATTGAATTAATTAATTGTGATATTTCTAATAATTAGAAATATATTATTTTTATTATTATTACTAGTAATCATTTAACAAAAAGAGAGAGTTGTCTCTCACATACATATATATATATATATATATATATATATATATATATATATATATATATATATATATATATATATATATATATATATATATATATATATATATATATATATATATATATATATATATATATAAATTATTAATCAATGTCTGTATTCCAATTATAATAAAATATATATAATTATTCAAAACAATACAATAATTAATACAGTAACAATATTTTAAACAGATATATACCAATTTAATAAAAGTACTTTCAACTATCTATGTAGTCATTGTCAACTAGACTCAAATTGTATTAGAAAAAACCATTACAAATGTAAACAAAAGTAATACATCATACATCAATTTTCCCACAATTCATTAATTTTTATATTGGCTGCCTGTCTATTTATCAACTGTTGCTTTTCACTTTTTATTAACATAGCTTCTTTAATTTTGCGTTTATTATTATTTCTTTCAATACACAGAATTTTAACTTTATTAAAATCAAAATCAAAACCATAATTACATGTTACATTATGATCAAAAAATACTGATGGTGATACATCATCATTTCTAACATTCTCTTGTCTTGATTTTTGCACTCGTTTATATAATAATAAATGCTCCCTTGATCTTTTCTCCATTTACATCGAGATTCCCCAATATATGCCTTTCCACAAACACACAGCCATTTATATATTGCACAACTTTGATTTAAAATACTACACCTATTTTTTGAATTATTTATTAATCTATTTAAATTAGGAGTAGTATAAAATGCAACTCGACATATATTTTTATATATTTGTTTTATAAATTTAACCTGTTCATTACAAATAAATGGTATTGATATCCAAGTATATTTTATTTATCAATATCTATAGCATCTAAAATATTTCTATTATTATTAAACTTAGTAACAATATTATAAATTAATTTATGATCATATCCAACATTTAACAAATCCATAATAAATACATTTATGTTACTTATTTTATCAGAACTATATTTACATAATTTATTATTCCTAAATAAAAATGATTTTAAACCGGATAATTTATGTGCTATTGGCACATTTGAATACCAAGGAATATATCCTCTTTTTTCAATATCTTTTATTACCATACAATAATCTAATTTATTTTTATTACGTGTAACTTTAATATCTAAAAAAAAAAAAAAAAAAAAAAAGTCAATTCAGTATTTAGATATTAAAGTTACACGTAATAAAAATAAATTAGATTATTGTATGGTAATAAAAGATATTGAAAAAAGAGGATATATTCCTTGGTATTCAAATGTGCCAATAGCACATAAATTATCCAGTTTAAAATCATTTTTATTTAGGAATAATAAATTATGTAAATATAGTTCTGATAAAATAAGTAACATAAATGTATTTATTATGGATTTGTTAAATGTTGGTATGATCATAAATTAATTTATAATATTGTTACTAAGTTTAATAATAATAGAAATATTTTAGATGCTATAGATATTGATAAAATAAAATATACTTGGATATCAATACCATTTATTTGTAATGAACAGGTTAAATTTATAAAACAGATATATAAAAATATATGTCGAGTTACATTTTATACTACTCCTAATTTAAATAGATTAATAAATAATTCAAAAAATAGGTGTAGTATTTTAAATCAAAGTTGTGCAATATATAAATGGCTATGTGTTTGTGGAAAGGCATATATTGGGGAATCTCGATGTACATTGGAGAAAAGATCAAGGAGCATTTGTTATTATATAAACGAGTGCAAAAATCAAGACAAGAGAATGTTAGAAATGATGATGTATCACCATCAGTATTTTTTGATCATAATGTAACATGTAATTATGGTTTTGATTTTGATTTTAATAAAGTTAAAATTCTGTGTATTGAAAAAAATAATAATAAACGCAAAATTAAAGAAGCTATGTTAATAAAAAGTGAAAAGCAACAGTTGATAAATAGACAGGCAGCCAATATAAAAATTAATGAATTGTGGGAAAATTGATGTATGACGTATTACTTTTGTTTACATTTGTAACGGTTTTTTCTAATACAATTTGAGTCTAGTTGACAACGACTACATAGATAGGTGAAAGTACTTCTATTAAATTGGTATATATTTGTTTAAAATATTGTTACTGTATTAATTATTGTATTGTTTTGAATAATTATATATATATATATATATATATATATATATATATATATACAAATCCTATATATATATATATATATATATATATATATTGGATTTGTGGTTATTACAGGCATAAAGATGCAGCTTTTGCTTAAATCTTTTAATTCATTTTTCTATTTCAAATTCTTTTATTTTCGGCAAAGGTTGCAATTAATTTTTTTTTATTGCTGCTTGTTTTTCTTCTTGTTGAAAATTTTCATTACGTAAATATACATGTGTATCTGCACACACATACACTGGTAATATTCATAAATACGACATCTCATGTTGAATGTCTGAAAATGTATTTTCCGTATATCATTTTTAAGTAACTTTTGTCACTGCTGCACCTCATGATGAGTGCAAATAGGGGTTTATTTATTGTAAATTTCCTGTAAGCAAGCCCACTAATAACTTTATATTTAAAACAGTAATGAGTGTATAATTGTGCTGCATGTATATACATGTATAAGAATTTATCGTAAAAAGGACATAGATACAGCATCTCATGTTGCATGCTATATGGTTTCTGAGCTAATGCAATCTTATTGACATGTTGAAAAATATGAAATTAGTGAAATATTTCATAATGCAAATATATGTATGCATAGTTGTTGTTTTTTTATTTATTATATTTATTATCAATAAGTAAAGTGTATGCCTATATGACTGAAAATCTCTTATCTGAAAATATCTGTATATCAAATCACACAAAGTATAACTTATTTCTACAGGGTAAGAAAAGCTCAGACCACCTCCATTCTTTATAAAACATTGTATTGTAAATAGCTTTAGGGGTTTATCTATTTTCGTATTCATTTAAATTGTATTTATATATTTATATATTTAAAAGCAATCAAATATATATATATCTGGGTTGTTATAATATTTTTTTTTTTATTATATCATCATTAGTATGAAACGGTGGTGGGTATTTGGGATTAAATAAATATTTAATCATAATATTAAATTGGTTTTGTTGTCATATTATTTATTTGATAAAAATGTATTCTTTCCTTATCAACCACGTACCTGTAATAACCATTTGACTTACCCACTGAAGCACCTAGATGTAAAGTACTGGGCAAACCACACGAGATATCGCTCTACCGGGGTGTTAAATTTTATTCTTATGCTCCACTGAACATATGGTATTGCACATCCTTCTAGAAGAGGGGGAAGGAGGAATTTATTTTTGATTCTTTTCTAGAAGTGGTGCACAAAAGCTATCTGTAAATAGACTTTTCAAAGGTGTGTACTTACCATAAGTTTTAAATATTCGGGCATTCGAGTAAGATATCAACAAAAAGGGATTTTTAATTGGCAGAGTCCTGTCAATTCACTTTTTCTATCAGTTTAGCTGGAAGTATCAATATATATATGAGTACAGACAATCGGCTAAATTGGTATCCATTTTCTTTCCCTGTTAAATAAATCTTGGTCACTTCGTGCTCGGTGCAAGATTAGGAATAGAGATCCACAGGGGAGTATGGTCCAGTACAATATATATATGTTAAAACGAAGATTTGCACGGGTTAAATATATAAAATACATATTTTGCCGGTTCATCCGTGTTAAAAACTTTTAATATCAATATACTGTCGAAACGTCAGTATATTGATATTAAAAGTTTTTAACACGGATGAACCCGCAAAATATGTATTTTATATATATATAATACTTAAATACATGTATATAATGTATACCAAACATAAGGTAATTAGAAGGGACTTGAACTCAGACTTTCAAACTTCCCACATCTATCCATTCCATCTTATACAACTGATACACATTATGACATACATGTTAAAAAAACAAATTATCCCCAATATATATATTTTATGCTGAACCAGCACTTGTCAGTTAATCCAGAACACCATCTCCCACACATATATACAATCACGGCTCAGTTTACATTAAGATAGAAAATCTTTAAACTTTAATGGACAAGCTTTAAACTTTTCTTATCTCCAACGTATTAGCCATCTATTTCAATAAAAATCAGAGAATGTAATGCTCAAACTCCTTGTCAACATGGGTATGACAATAATATTCATATCAATCAGGGCTTTAAGCATTATAGTCATGGATTTTCAATGACATGGATGGCTGAGAAGTTGGATAGCTGTGGGGAGATTGAAAATTTGAGCTTAAGTTCTTATAACACACACACACACACACACACACACACATATATATATATATATATATATATATATATATATATATATATATATATATATAATACTATTATGATAGACAAAAATAAATCATTGTCCTTTTTCACAAGAGGCTGTAAAGTCACCAACCAGGGCAGCGGTTAGTGTCCAAAGGTGGAGGGTACTAAGAATCCCGATTGTGGACCCAGACTTTCATTTCATGATGACTTTTTACATAGGTACTTACAACTACAGATCACTTTCAAGTGAAGAAAGATTGCAAGAATTAGAAGAATTGTCTTTTATTAAATGGGATATCACTGGAATTTGTGAAATTAGAAGAAAAGTTGAAGAGATAATTGGTTTAAAAAGTGGACATGTACTCTATTATAAAAGTACAATTATTCAAAATACAAGTGGAGTAGCAATAATTACAAAATAAAAAGTGGAAAAACAACATTGTGAAGATTGCAAGTGTATCAGACAGAATGGAAAGATTAGTTTTACAACTTAATAGCAGATATCAAATGCAGATAATTAAGGTTTATGCCCCAACAAGTATACATAGTGATGAATTAATAGAAGATTTTTATATGGATGTACAAAAAGCTTTTGAACAAAAATTTAAAAATTGTTATGGGAGACTTTAATGCTAGAATTGGTAAACAAATGAAAGATGAATGTGCTCTCGGTAATTTTAGTTATGGTAATAGAAATGAGAGTGGACATAGACTTGTGGAGGTTACAGAAAAAAAAAAAACTTTATATTATGAATTTTTTTTTTGAAAAAAATGTTAAAAGGAAATGGACATGGAAACATCCAAATGAAGATACAGCAGAATTAGATTATATTTTGACAAACAGAAAATACATAAATTTAACACAGGAAGTGATCATTGACTAGTAAGGTGTAAGATGTGTGTTAATGCAAAACTAGAGAAACAAAAATTATTAAGAAATACAATATTTACAATTGATATTCCTAATCTTCAGAAACATTCTAATGAATTTAAATTAAAACTTATAAATTGGTTTGAAGTATTAGTAAATTTTGAACATGATTCAGATTTGAATGAAATTAATATGAAAATAGCTGACACAATTTTAAAAACTGCTACAAAGACAGCTGGTAGAAAAAAGCAACAATTGACCAATATAATTTCTACTGAGACTAGAGAATTTATTAAAAAAAGGAGGATTAATTAAGTTATACAAAAATGATATGTTAAAAAGGATTGAATATCTAGAATTTTGTAAAATGGTGCAGAAAAGAGTTGAATATGAAATAAGAAAGTATAAGTGTTAGCTAGCAAGGAAAGCTGTAGAAGAGAATAAAAGTATCAAGAATGTAAAAAAAATCATTTTGGTATTGGTAGGAAATTTATATCTGCAATAAGAAAAAAAAATGACATCATGAAATTGGTAGAAGACTTTTATCAAGAATTATATAGTAATAAAGAACAAGTACCTCCTATATCTATTACATCTTCTGAATTGCCCAGAATTTTAAATGAAGAAGTGAGACATGCAATTAAATGTATGAAAAAATAAAAGGCTCCAGGTAATGATGGAATTATAATTGATATATTAAAAGAAGCAGGAGAATAAAATATAATTTTTTTAGCAAAGATAATTATCAAATGTCTAAATAATAAAGATGTACCAAATGATTGAAAAAATGCAGTATTAATATTAATATTTAAAAAAGGTGATAAAGAAGATATTAGAAATTAGAGACCTATCAGCCTTTTATCAGTTGTATACAAATTTTTTACCAAGATAATTGCAACACGTCTACAGAGAACATTAGATTTTTATCAACCAAGAGAACAAGCTGGATTTAAAAGTGGTTTTAGTACAGTAGATCATATCCAGGTATTGAGAGAAGTTATAGAAAGGACAAATAAATATGAGTGGCCTTTATGCTTTTGGATTTGTAGATTATGAAAAGGCATTTAATTCTATAAACATTTCTTCAGTGATTAAGGCATTGGATCATCAAGGTATAGACCCAGAATATCGTCATATTTTGAAGAATATTTATAAAAATGCAACAGTAACAATTAGCTTATATAATGATACTAGGAAAGTTAACATTGAGAAGGGTGTAAGACAGGGTTAACTCCATATCTCCAAAACTTTTTACAGCAGTGCTTTGAGAGTATTTTCTGGATTAAAATGAGAAGCTAAAGAAGTGATGTAGTTGTTTTTGCAAATAATGCTTTAGAACTACAGGAAATGTTGCAGGAGTTATCAAATGAATGTAAGAAAGTAGCACTAAAGATAAATGTTAAAAAGACTAAAATAATGTTTAATGGATTTTTTCAAAATATGAAAATAAAGATTATGATGAATTAGAAGAATTTAACAGTTATAAATACACTGGTCAGATTATTAATACAGATGGAAACATAATGGATGATACTAACCATAGAATTAAACTTAGTTGGAGTGCTTTTGGTAGAAATAACTTGATACTAAAATTAAATATGCCTATGTGTTTGAAAAGAAAGGTTTTTAATAAAAGTGTTTTACCAGTTTTTACTTATGAATCTGAGACTTGTTCACTTAATAGACGAGCAATACAGAGACTTCAAACCACTCAAAGAATTGTGGAAAGATGCACACTGGGAGTAACAAGAAGAGGTCACAAACACAATATATTGGTAAGAGAACAAACATGTGTTACTGACCTCATTGAAAAAATTAAAAGACTGAAGTGGAGATGGGCTGTCTATATTGCTAGAGGGATAAAAATAAATGGACAATTGAAATCTTAAATTGGATTTCCAGAGATTGTAAAAAATCCAAAAAGAGACCACATGTGAAAGGGATGGATGAAATAAAAAAAATGTGCAGTGGTAATGTGGAGAAGAGAAGATAAAGCTCAAAAAAGATGGATTGAACTTGGAGAGACTTTGATCCTGCAATGTATTGATAATGGTTGATGATGATGCTATTAAATACAGAATTCTTATGTTGCAGTAATTAACATAGTTTTCAATTAGTATACACAATTTCAAATTGGAGTGAAATTGTTGTTTTTTCATAATTGGATTTATAACCAAGTAATTTTATCATTGAATACTATTCAGAAAATTAGTATTCAGTGACTAGTTTAGGAATCACTATGAATGTATTCTTTTTGAAGAGACTTGGAAGATTTTACAATGAAATGAGTATTTAAGTCTATTCTGCTTAGATTGTCATACAAAAAAGTGGTAAGATCACTTTTTTATCTTTTTTTATATAAAAAAATTTAAAATCTCAACCTTGACACCCCTCAATGTACTTCTTCTGAGTAAATACACAAATATTTATAATTCTATCACTATTTAAAGCAATGTTAAAAAATAATGGTTGTTTTTATATCTTCTGAAATATTAGAGTTGATATTTGGGACAAAAGATGTTATATGAATATGGTGAATAGATTTGCTATTTAAATAATGATACAGTTTGAAGAGAGATTATTTCAGTTACTATCTGTTTCACATACCAAGGATTTTCACATCAATCAAGGTTTTGCATGTATTCCTTTTGAATATGCATCCACTTATACTAGAAGGATTGATTTGTGCCTCGTTACATAATGATAATTAGATCGTATCCATAAACTGTGCTTATGTCTTTGCTTTCATTCTTATAGCATTTTTTAATTGGAGTACATATATACACACACACACATTTGGCATTCCATTTAAAATGACAATCCAATAATTTTTATTTTTTATAAAAATGTAAAAATTATCTTTACATATACTTTAAAAATAAAAGTAAAACGTATTTGCCAATAATAATTTACATAATATATTTTCTAGATGACATTTCATTTTTATAATAAATTAGAAAACATTTATTTATTCATAAATAAATTACTTAAGCTCTGTTAACATTTTAATAAACAAAAAATTAAACAGATGTTTCACAAAAAAGGTTTTGTTTGCAGTTTAACATTAATGATAAATTACATCAAAGGTTAATTATTTAATAAAATTAAAATTACTCTAATAATGTTGTATGTAGATTTGTTTATTTGTGAATATGTATATGTGCGTGAGTGATAAATTCCACAATTTGATTTGAAAGTAGTTTATTTTAATATATATATATAACATGTAATATCATTACTTTGAAAATTATATTAAAAACAGATTTAATTATATCTAAAAAAAATTTAATCATTGTATATTTTTATATTTTGATTCTTTTTATTTATTTTTTTAATACTCAAAAACCCTCTAAAATAAAAACAATGATCTATATATTGTATATTTTTTAATTTTAAAATAAGACTGTTTTAAAAATATAGTTAAATTTGTAAATACATATATATGGGGTCTGAACAAAGTGTTCTACTTTTTTTATACATACTATACAAATTTCACTGAAACGTGATTTATACTTCAGAATAAAAAAAAGCTTGAACCATAATAATATATTTCAAAAATACTATTCTTATATATAGAGCTCGCAAAATAAGTTCTTAACAAGCTCTCTCTCTCTCTCTCTCTCTCTCTATATATATATATATATAGCTATGTATATACATATATATATATATATATATATATATATATATAACATTTGTAAATACAAGCTTATTAAATTAGGTCATGTGATATCTGACTTTATATTTTTTTGTAAAAATACTATTATATTTTTTAAAAGATTGCTTGCAGATAATTACTATACAAAGAATATTTTAGAATCTTGTGTGCAGTGAAATTTTATATAACTTGAAAAAAATTCTATTAATCTCAGTTTGGACGTTAAGATTGCATGCATTACTTCTGAAAAGATTTTAAATTATGTAGAAAAAAAAAATTGAGGGAATTCGATCATCTCAAATATGTACTTTCACATCATTGTAACTTTTATAAGATCATGTAAAATAATATTTTATTCATCAAAATCTCCATTTTCAAATAAAATAATTTAGAATAGCAAACGTATTTCTTTTACTCATTAGCAGGGCAATAACTAAAAATGTTTTTCCAGATGTTGAAATTATTTATATAAAATATTTATGATATGATGAAGTCTAAGAATAAATACTGTTACTATTTCAATTTTTCAATAATTCAAATTTCTAATAATGTTTATTATAATTTAATTTACTTTATATAAAAAGGAGTATATTTACGTTAAGTTAATAATAGAAATATATAAATACATGTATAAACATTACACTAATATAAATACGATTTTAGCTAATTTTAATGAAAGGTCAACAAATATTTAAAATTTTGAGTAAGTCATTTATTATACTGTACAGATTCATGAAACCACTTCTTTTTTTGATCCTAATTATTTGCATTACAAAAAATTAGCTAGCTTTACATTATGAAGAATTGTTTAAAAGAAATAAAAATCCTTTTCAGCAATTAATGAAAGTTCATGTTTTAGATTCTCTAAAGTATTTTTTTGCACCTAATTATATATATATATATATATATATATATAGGTCTAAAGTATTTTTTGCATCTAATTATATATATATTTGTCATGCTAACATTAAATCAGATTCTGTGAATTTCTGAAAAATATGTAATTAATATAATTGTGTAGCATTTATTTAAAAAAATATTAGAGTAATAAGTTAAACAAAGTTCAAATCTGATGATGAAGATGAACAAGAATACACTTTATATAAATTTTATAAACATATTTTTTATATATAAAATATCATATTATTAATATAATTGTTTACTCTATATTTTCAATAATGAGTTTACTTTAAACTTTAAAATAAAATATAATTAATTATGTAAAAAAACCCATGTAACATTATGACACCTGTCTATTAAAATTTAACCATTATTTAAAAAATTTTATTCATCAAAATTCTGCAAATTTTACCACTTAAGTTCATTACATTAAAATTGTGCTAAACTGAACAGAAGCAACTTTATACAGCATAAATTCATAAATTTAAACTAAAAATTACAACTATAACAAAAAAAGTTTTCATAATTGATTCTTTTTCAGCACACCAAGTATGCAGTTAAAAAGCAGGTATGAGAGAATGCATCTGATAGAAATAAATTGTACTAAATTAATGGTTATAAATTTTTAATTCACTTTCATGCTTTCTTAAAGACAACAAATAAATTTTCAAAGCATGAAACATACATAAAAAACTTTCATCTTGCTTGAATTTACAAGTCCACTGCTTATTTTTAAGTTTTTAGATATGCATAGACTAAACCTGAAATAAGTTCCAACTGCATTATTGTTAGGATTTTTAAAAAATGTTTAATTTTGCAAAAATATTTTTACTAAATATTATATCTAAAATGTCTTTAATAAATACTATATATCATGAAAACACATTTTATTAATTCATTTAAACATGCCTATTATTTGATATTAATTTTATCTAAAATCACAATTTTTAAAACAAAATATGAATTATTCTTAGAAATAGTTTTAGAATTTTTAATTATTTTTATCTTCATTTCATCTGTATTTACAATTTAGTAGACAATATGATTCTTTCAAAAACTGACTCAACAGATTGACATTAATATTCTAATAGCAGAAATATTTTGAACTATTTTATAATAATAAAATATATTTTTAAACAAGATAAATATGCAATCATTAACTTAAAACTATTATAAAAATGAAAACCCAGTGTTTCATCTACTATAGAAACATTTTTGCTAATTTAGTCCTTAGTTAACAAATATTTTGTAAATTTTTGAGAACTTTTTTCAAGCTGCTTTTCTACATTTTCAATCTCTTAAAAAACTTTCAAACTGAATAAAATATTATATGCATCTATCAATTCACTTACAGTATCTGTATTAAAAAATAATTTGATCAATTATCTAAAATATCCATCTATTGCATATTAGAATAGGCAATGAGTACTAGATATGTAGTGCAAGCAAATTTTAAGCTTATGTTTTGTTTGAAATATGTAATCCTTTGTCATAGAGACAATATACCTACAGTTAGAAAACAACTTAAGTAACTGAAATATATAATATTTTGGTTAATATAAATTTTATGTAACAGTCAGGACAGTTTGGATAATACGAAACTATAAATGATGCTGATTAATGGATTTATGTGCATACAAATCCACTATTATACATTGTAAAAAGCTGATAACCTGAATTGGAAATTGATGGTATACTATCTAGTGATTTAATGCAACTCATGACTGGATTCCTAATATTAATGTAGATTTCAAATGAACATTATTTTTGTACATCACTGAAATTTTATATTAAATACTTTTCTTCTGAATCATCTCCTTTTTTTAACAAAAACATTTTAAAATTAGTTTATCAATGACCTTAAAATTTATTTATCCATCTCTCTTTCTCTCTCTCTCTCTATATATATATATATATATATATATATATATATATATACATACTCATCACATTGAGAAACCATAACATCTATCTATATAAGTTACTTCAATTAGATGCTATTCAAAAAAGTAAACAAACAAAAAACAAAAACATTGAAATTCATAATGAATCTGTTTTATTTCAATATAACAGTGAGTGTTTTTTTTTTTTCTTAAAATGTTTTCTCTAAATCTAACATTTTAACTATTATAGCTTTACATATTTACATACAAAATTTAAATTTTGTTAGAATAAATTTATAGAAACCCCGTAGTCCATCTCTGGCTGCATGGTTCTCCAGGAATAACGAAACAGTGTTGACCAGCTTTTAAATAAAATATGACCTAACTTGAAGAAGAAAACTTGTTTGCTCTATCTAAGCTTTGTCATATATTTGTATATATATATATATATATATATATATAATATATATATATATATATATATATATATATATATATATATATATATATATATATATATATATATATATATATATATGACATACTCATAAAAGAAGAAAAAAATCTACCCATGTCTGATAATGACTTAGATAAAGCACAGATTTATGAATCTTTAGCAATACTGACCAATAGAAGTATTTCACAAACTATTTGTATAAAATAGAGCAAATGTGCTTTATGTTGTTAATCCGTAAACTCAACAACTAATAAATATTCTAGTCACTTTAGACATCATGAACCATATTCATATTATGAGCAGAAAATATTACTATTGTAGATTTAATATTATCAGCAATATGCATTAAGCTGATAAAATCCTTCAGCATGCTCATCATAGTGTATGATTTGATCAAGAGGTCATTTTCTTATATACTTGGAACTGTTTACCTTTGGATGCCCAATTATGACCACATCAAAACATCTTATGTGTTGGCTGGTTACAATATATATATATATATATATATCCACAGATGGCGTCCTACCAAGACTGCCAATCAAGCGTATGTTTTGTTTACATAAACGTCAGAGTAGTTAGTATTCACTATCTCTAACTATAATTCCACTTTCAGATCATGATTTCAAGCTATTTGCTATCGTCAGTGAAAGACAGGAATAAAGAAACTAGATCTGAATACAAACTCTGAGCGTTTATGAAACAATTTCTATTCAGCTTGCAAGCGTGAATTTTTTAGACACGTAATGTCTTCAAACTCAGCATAGCAAACCAGATAGCTACATGGGTCTGATCTCAGTTCAGCATCACCACATAGTAGAAGCCTCTGCAATCTATATCATTGCAAGAAAGACCTCAAAGGTACATTTATGATAAACAAAAATGCAAGTTAAAAAACTTGCTAACGCTTGTATTTATGTCCACAGATGGCGTCCTACCAAGACTGCCAATCAAGCGTATGTTTTGTTTAAATTACGTGTCTAAAAAATTCACGCTTGCAAGCTGAATAGAAATTGTTTCATAAACGCTCAGAGTTTGTATTCAGATCTAGTTTCTTTATTCCTGTCTTTCACTGATGATAGCAAATAGCTTGAAATCATGATCTGAAAGTGGAATTATAGTTAGAGATAGTGAATACTAACTACTCTGACGTTTATGTAAACAAAACATACGCTTGATTGGCAGTCTTGGTAGGACGCCATCTGTGGACATAACATACAAGCGTTAGCAAGTTTTTTAACTTGCATTTTTGTTTATCATAAATGTACCTTTGAGGTCTTTCTTGCAATGATATAGATTGCAGAGGCTTCTACTATGTGGTGATGCTGAACTGAGATCAGACCCATGTAGCTATCTGGTTTGCTATGCTGAGTTTGAAGACATTACGTGTCTAAAAAATTCACGCTTGCAAGCTGAATAGAAATTGTTTCATAAACGCTCAGAGTTTGTATTCAGATCTAGTTTCTTTATTCCTGTCTTTCACTGACGATAGCAAATAGCTTGAAATCATGATCTGAAAGTGGAATTATAGTTAGAGATAGTGAATACTAACTACTCTGACGTTTATGTAAACAAAACATACGCTTGATTGGCAGTCTTGGTAGGACGCCATCTGTGGACATAAATACAAGCGTTATCAAGTTTTTTAACTTGCATTTTTGTTTATCATATATATATATATATATGGGTTTATATGTGTTGAGAGGAAATCAGTCTTTTTTCCAAAGCAATACATTAAACAGTGCTTACTGTATTGTAAACAAAACATTGTCAAAAATATGATTTCCTATTTATTAATTCATGCCTTAACTGAAGTACATACTTACTTCATGAATCATTTGCTAATTATATATATAAACTTTAAGAAATAAAAATTACACTGTTTAATATCTAATAATAATAAAAATATTATATATTTTAGACAAAGAAAAAAAAATAATTTTATAAAACCTTTAAAAAAAAGCAAAAAGGAAAAATGAATTATAAATAGTTTATAAATTAATTAACACATTTCTATTAGCATGTTAAAATATTTAAATTAACTTTGATGCAATGAAAGTAAAGGTATTACCAAATTTTTAGTGAAACCATAATATGTATTTTTACATTTTTGCCTTTGTTTAGTTTTACCTTAGAATTTTTTAACTCATGCATATCAACATGCTTTATCAGTGTTCAAAATAACTATCTTCTCATCGACTTAATATATTTATTTATAATGTATTTTGCAAATTATGGAATTTTCCTAAGCTACCTTTTAATAACAATAGTTGGGATGAATTTTTTTTTGAAGGTTTATTTTTTTCATGAGTTCATTTTTATTAATTCATTGCTTATTTAGTTTTTACAGATTGTTGAATGGTAAATAGACTATCAATGTAAGAACACATTTCATCTTTTGGATGATACTAGACAAATTATAAAACATCTTCATGTTTACATTCTTCTTTTCCAATGACTATATTTTAGATGGCGGTGATAACAATTAAGATTAATATTTAGCAAACAATCTTATACTTCATGTCAATGATGAATAACTTTGTTGTGGTTGTAATTGAAAATGATAAAAATAACTTGCAGTCTCCCAACATCCCTCAGTAAACTCAAGCTTTAAATTATTTTTTTTTAAACTTATGCTAATTTTTGAAAAGTTTTATTTATTATGTAACTTACGAGTAGCATTTAAACAAATTTCCGTCCTCATTCTCATTTGCAATTACAATTAGAGAAAAAGTAGAAAAAAGAATCCAACTATTAATAAACAATCAACTAGTATTGTTTTTTATCCCATATAAAATTCTTTTCTCTCACATTCCATCTATATACAGTCTTCCTTTTCTATCCACCCATATGAGAGTTTGTATTTCCTGCAGTGAAAAGAAAAAAAATGACCTGTTATTCAGATGTGATGACTTATTTGATTCTATTCAGTCTTTATTTAATGATGCATTTAATTAACCAAAATAATCTTATTAAAATTATGTTCTTTTTTATCTTTAAACGACGATTTTTTTTTATAAATTTAAAACCTTAAAATACAATAGTATCACAATTTTTAAAATAAAAATAATTTCTTTTATAAAATAACATTACTATTTTTCATATACATATATACATTTTAAAATACTATACTCATTATATTTTTTTTAATTCTACAATAATTATAATTCACAACTTGAGTTATTATATAAAATTAACTTCTTATATGACCACAAATATCTTTTCTTTTTTAACTTATTGAGTACATATTTTTTAAATATTTCAGTTTCATAGTTGTTGTTTTTTTTTTACTAAACTATATAAGTTTATTAGTCTAATTACTTTTTAATTATTATTTCATACAATATTACCATTTAATATATAAACTAGATTTAGTTTTTTTTTTTTCTTTTTTAGTTACAAGCTACTCTTGAAAATATTTTATATAATTAAAAATAAACCATTGAATAATTTAAACTTTTTTCAGGAGAATAGAATCTTAATTAAAGATAAATCCATACTACTTAGTGCTAATATTATATCAGAAGCATTTGTTTATACAGAAAGTATGTAGCGTCCTAATTATAGAAGTCATATCTGCAGTAATGTTAAATATAATTATAGCAAACAAAGCATTTAACAATTTTTTAGCTTAGAAAATTATGTTTTATTTGATATTTTTCATATTTTACAAATAATTAAATGTGTTTTAGATTATTAAAATACATGATTATTGATCTAGTGTTAGATCTAATAATTTTTAAATAAATTGACTAGGGTTTAAAATGCTGATGCATTTATATCTCAAGCCAATATCTTGGATAATATAAAAAATTAAAATTAGTTATTAGAAATATGTATAAAAATCACTAAAATATATTCTTCTAGAGATTTGTTTATTCTATTTATATATTAATAAAACCTCACCTGATCAAATATGCATCATTGAAAAAGTTGACATGCTTGAAGAAAAATGCTGTACAATAAATCCAATTAATAGTATATAGTTATAATTGAATTTAATAAGTTCATTTCCAGAAATATATGTAGCAACATTAATATTTTTTTTGGTTTCTCTAACAATATCAATAGTATTTACAATCCTGACTTTATAATATAAATCTTGCAGCATTTTTCTTTGTCTTATATTTTTATTTTGCCTATGCTTTATGTTATAACATTTGCCATATTATACTCTTAAGCTTGTCTACAGTAAAATAATTTATGTAAGACTAGGATATTAACTAATGATAATGTGCTTAAAACCATTACATGTAATTTAACAAAATAAAATAAATCTAAAAATGATAAACACATTAACTTAGTGATGACAGTATGGTTTGGTATATACTATATATCTTTTGATAAATAATTAATAATGATGGTGAAAGACGACTGATTTAGATCAGTATTTTATTGTAATTTGTATAGTGAAAGGAAAAACATATGATAGACTGAAAAAAGATAAAAAATAGTTTTATAAAATATTTAACTTTTTTTAAAAATTAAAAGTAACTTACAAATTACAATAAAGATAAATCTCTTATTAAGTAATATCATAATTACTATTCACTATGTGATTTAGAACAATGGTAAAATGTTGTTCTTTTGAACTAAATGTTCCTGGAGTAAAACAGGGTCATAATTTTTGCAGTTGAATAATATATGATCTTTTGTGCAACTAATTATTAATAATTGAAATCAAAGCAATCTTAATTCAAATCATCAATCTGGCTTTTCAGACTCCTTTACTATTAATGTGATGGTAGGGTTTAGGCATCACCACATTATTAATGATTAGTAGAAAGGGAAAAATAATAATTTACAAAAAGTTAGATCAAATGAGTCTTTAGTATTTAGTTCTTAATGAATTCTAGGTTTATAAATCCAGCAGTTTATATGATAAATAACATTTCTTAATTACCACATGTAATCTTTTTTCGTTTTTAAATACTTTTTAAAATTCTGTTTTTAATTCTCAACATGACTTTTAAGTTTAAAGATTTAATTTGATGTAGTTTGATGGTTAAATTATATTACATTATTTATTGTTTAAATTAATAAAACATGAATAACTAAATAATTATCAGAAGAAAAAAAAATTTTTTTATATATTCAATGACTTTGTAAAATGCTAATCACCTACATCTATTATTAATTAATTTTAATACAATCGAATTAATTAACAATATTTTCTCATTCGATAAATTTAATAAAGTTACTGTTAAAAACATCCTGATATTTTAATGTTTTAATATTTACATTTTTATTAGCATCTCTACCAAAAGGAAATACATTAGTAAAGTCATCTTTACACATTCAATTTTCAGTGTGGCTTTATTCATTAAGTAAAACTTAAAAAGATATAATTTCTTATTTACAGATTTCCATGTAAACACTACGGTTGCTAACTTGAAAAATTATAAATTAAAATTGAGATTTTCGAACAAAAATGTCAGCATTATTATAAAATTAGCAGATATTTATTCTTTTCATCAATACATAAAAATTATATGTTTAAATAAAGAAGTTAAGTCCCATAAGTAACTTATTAAAATTTATTATATTTTTCTACATGATTAATATACTATATTTTACTTACACATTAAAACAAAGATATATTATTAAAAAAACCTATTTTTATGTATAGGTAGTTGATATCATGCCCCCACTTGATCCATAATAAAAAATATATATATAATCAATAAAATAATCGTTGTTTGCAGGTCTGCTACACAGATAAGAGTCATTTTTGTGCAAGCTAACTTTCAACATTCCTTGTTCCATGAAATAATATCTGGCTTAAGAGTAGTGGGACAGCATAAAGCTTTACATTTATCAATGCATCAGTCCTACATGATCTACAAATTTTGCAAAAATCAAAAAACAGAACTTTATTATATGATAAATGTAATTATGTATCCTTTTCTTTTGTCAAAAAGTGCAAATTTGTAGGCCCTATAATAAATATCATGTGTGAAGTAACACAATTGTAGAAGCAGTAATTATGCAGTAAAGCAGATATTTCATTTATATCGCTATCAAAATGTTTCAGTGTTCAGATAATAATAATATGAACTCAGCATAGGACAAGAACGATTCTCTTTGTTATGTACTGAATCAAATTTCACAAAAAGAAAAAAAATAGATGAATGTTATTAATGTATTTCAATAAAATACTGAAGAAAGTAATTTTTGTTTCATATATTTTATTTTGTTTTGTCAAATATTTATTCGAAATTATATTTGTAATAAATATAAAATTATTTCAAGATTATAAATACCAATTTGTGCAATTTTAATATATCTATATTTGCAAGTAAGATAACTAATTTTTTAAATGCCCCCAAAATAGAATTATTTAATTAAAATAAATTAAATTTATATATAATGTTGTTTAATAAAAGACACAAGAAAATATTAAAAAACTATAATTATTTACACTTATATTTTTTATTTACATTTTATTCAGAGAAGTTCATCCACCCTTCTTCCAAGTTTAAACTCTTCACCTTTACCAAGATATGAGGTAAGGTTATGAAAATCATCCTAGAAGTGAACTATACAGGTTATTTACACTAACTATTTTAAGTCTCATGTGTAGAACAATAAAAGTCAATCTACCTACACAACTATACATCCACATGGTATTATTTCAGATCCACTGAAAATAAATACATCATTAAAAATGATTAAATTAATAATCATCAGTTATATTTTCTAATCACACTTTTTACAGATAAATCTCTGCAACATTTGATGAAAACTGGTTCTGGGTAAACATTTTATTAAGCCCCAAATACACAGTCTTTAAACACCACTTTCATAGAAAGTTCATTTATAAATCCTTATAGAGATATCCCCCTACACTTACCTAAAGATTATCCCAAGTTCTAGCTCAAAACATTAGATTTCAAGAAGAGCTGCATATAGCAAAATAAAAGTTAACATATTATAATTTGTAATTCAGCTCAAACTATAGAGCAAGAAAAGAAACATTTTGAATACCAGTTACAGATTAATACAAAAATTATTTTAATAATAATAATAAGAATAATAATAATAACTGAAACACAGGCTTCATATATACCATGTGTCTATATATGTAATATAGGGTATATGAGCACAGACTTTCACATGACCCACTACTCTCCATTTTATCTAATAACACTGATACACTCAAGCACATATATGCTGAAAAGATAAATAATCACCAATATACATATTTCATGCTAAACCAGCAATCATCAGTTGGTCCAGATTATCATCTCCCACACATATATACTATAAGTGCTCAGAAATATATTAAGAAAGACAATCTTTATACTTTAATGGACTGGCTCCAATCTACTACACACTCCAACTCTTCAACCGTCCATCCAATTGAAAATCTGATGATGGAGTGCTCAAAGGCCACCCTGAGGCCAAGATTCTTGTCACACCCATGTTGACCCAAGGTCAATCAGAACCCCACATGTACAGGACATAATCCATTAAATACATATGCAAGGTAGGGCAGACATCTCTACAATGTAATAACTGAAACACTGGCTTCATATATACCATGTGTCTATATATGTAATATAGGGTATATGAGCACAGATTTTCACATGACCCACCACTCTCCACTCTATCTAATAACACTGATACACTCAACCACATATATGCTGAAAAGATAAATAATCACCAATATACGTATTTCATGCTAAACCAGAAATTATCAGTTGGTCCAGATTATCATCTCCCACACATATATACTATAAGTGCTCAGAAATATATTAAGATAGACAATCTTCATAATAATAATAATAATAATAATAATAATAATAATAATAATAATAATAATAATAATAATAATAATAATAATAATAATAATAATAATAATAATAATAATAATAATAACAACAACAACAACAACAACAATAATAAAATCGCCTTAATGTAACAGCAAAACAGATTAAATAATATCTAATAAAGAATAGAATAATGGTAATATGAGCAAATACTCTCTCCCTTTCTTTTAGTAATCTACCGTATATCTAATTATTGGCATTTGTATACACATATATATAAAAAAAAAACATAATAATAATAATTGATAATATTAGATAAATAAATATTATAAACCAGGCTGAATAGTGTTTTAAAATTATATTTCTTATATAATACAAAAAAGTGTTAAATGATATTAGTATGTTTTATCAAGTAGTTTATAAAGAATAGAATATGTATATTTATACCAGTAAAGAAACCAATTCATAACCACATGACTTAATTACTTGTATAGCTTAAATTCTATATTTCTTTTACAAAATAATACCAATATTTAAATTATATATTTCATTAAATATATATATATATATATATATATATATATATATATATATATATATATATATATATATATATATATATATATATATATATATATATAAATGAAATAAATATTCATTCTTACTTCTATAAAGAGACGTGTTTGTTTTTTCAATTTTATTCTGTTTCTAGTTTAAAACAATCATCTCACTTTATAACAATACTAATTACGACAAGAAAATTTTATTCTGTAATGATTCTTCACCTTGTTTTCTTCTTAAAAACAAATATAAAAATGCTGGTGTGTTATAATTTACAAAAGTTTTGTTCCTATGTGTAACAAATAGATAGGAGGTAGAGAGATGATATTGATTTCAGTTATTTTTTCACATCCAATTTCTTTTCTTGTTACTAGGTAGTTTCTAGCACAATGAGGTATATTTTACGTGATGATTAACATGGGATAAATCTAGATAAATCTAGCGTACTTGGTTAATTATTTACTCTATTTTAATTGTGTCACTGACCTTTTCTGATTTTTTTTAAATGGAAGTTTACACAGCCTAATGACAGCTTACATTTTAAAATAATTTATAGTTAAACAATCTAATTTCCCACCAGTCTTTCAGAAATGGCTTTAAACACATTTTTCAATAATTCATTTTTTATCTGTTATTCTTTTATTTTTCTGCCACTCAGAAAATTGTAGCACTCACTGGCTAAATAAAACAAAATCATGTGCCTTTTATAGCATACATACAAAAAAAATAAAATCCTGTAAGCTTTTATTATTTTTGATTTAAGCTCATTTATAATTTGTTTAATTACATATAGGAATTGTAAGAATTATCATAAAACAAATGATTTAATTGATGTCAGAGAGAAACACCTATGTCTATTTAAAATTATTAGTCCCTTTGGCTAAAACTAAACAAGATTGTTCAATCTTTTACAAAATCACATAAATAATATTAATAAAACTTTTTTAGTAATAAGTTTCTTTATACCCAAATCCAATTAAGACACTATTTCTTTTTAGTTTATTTTCTCTGTCTTTATCTGATGAACTTTAATGAAATGTATATTTTATTTTTAAAAAACATAAAACATTAAAATATATTCCCAAATAAAAAAAAGTGCAAGGTGCATATTCTATATTACATATATGACTCAAATAGAAATATGTGAGTTCATATTGCCCACCAATATATTCCTTTGTTTGTATCCTTTTTTTACTATGCATTGAAATTTTTCTGATCTAACTAACCCCTGTATTTAACCCCTGAGCTAGTTGAAAACAAATTGTGACTGCTTGGTAATTATTACCACTGTTACAATTTTAATTCTGCTGACTTTGATGAGTATAATGTGATAAATAAAGTTAGCTTTATCTAGGCCAACTCTAACAAGCATATTATTTAATTAATATACTTTTTGTGTTTTATATGATTACAGTTGGAATCTTTTGTGAATAACTTATGTTTTTATTAATGAAGTTGGCTCTTTAAATATTTATTCAATAATATATAATTTATACTGCTTAATTTTTTAATGTGTGTATGTTTGTTAATTTAATGTAAAAACTTAGGCATGATATATCATCAGATATCTTGTAATTTTATGGATTTACAATATATTTATTTAAGGGAAGAAAGTTTATACACTTATATTGTTTATTTGATAAATTTTTAGAAGCCATTATATCAAACATAACACTTTCTTTTGTTTAATGATATATTATAAAAAAAATTAAAGAAATCAAAAAACTGGTTTCTTCCACTAGAATAGATAAAAAATTTTGAAGATACTTTTCCTCTAGAGCTGTTACAAGTGTTGTATGGCTATTACAATTAATAGAGGAACATTAAATAATGCTACTATTTTATGACATGCTCACAATAATATTTTTTTTAAAAAAATTGTCTGTCTACTAATTCTGTTTGCATTGAATTTGGTCCATTATGTATTTGGGTAATATTATGGATCAATTATGAATTTTAGCTAAATAATAAATTCCATGACAATCCAATTCAATGAAAAGCAAATTAGTAAAACATATGAAAAAAAAATATATCAATATTTTTTTTAAAAAATAATATTACAAAAAAAAATATTAGTATTAAAAAAGTAAATCAATCCCCAAATCCCATGATTCATGGTTTTTAAACTGTAATCCTACAACATCACATACAGTTTACAAAAGAGTATGAAATATGATTGATAAATTAAATTACCTACTATCCATAAGTATTATGACTTATATTTTAAATAAGTTTATTTTTGAATAAATTCTTATATATTAGGATGTTTAAATAATGGTAATACAGATGACTAAACATTTTTATTTACATGTAAATTTTATTAATTATGATAGCAAATGGTTCAAGTTTGTTTGGTTTAATACAATGGTAGACAATATAGTAGTTAGTATATTTCAAATAATTGTCACAAGTGTGGGTAAAAAAATAATCTTATACATTGAAGCAGTCGATGTCTAATCATCATCAAGCTTCATGCTTCACCATCTACACTAACCTCCTGTGGAGCCTGCAATTCAGACCTCACTGTAAATATATGCCATTCACCCACACACTGTATGCATAATGATTAAAGAAATTATTAAAATTAAAAATATTTAGTAAAGTAAAAACAGTAGTGTGTGTGATGCATATATATATATATATATATATATATATATATATATATATATATATATATATATATATATATATATATATATATATAGAATGAAGCTAATAATTTTATTAATGTTTATTGCGGACAACTAAACATTTTCTTTATATAATTGTAATTTTTTTATATATCTATATGTATTTTGATTTAAAGTATTTAAAGCGTTGGAATGTAAAAACAACATAAAATGGGGAAGGGTTGAAATACTGAAATAATCTCTAGACAGTTCATTTTCTTTAATTAAAATTTGTAAATCCTAATTTGAATCAAAAGCAAGTCTTTTGCTAAGTGTTTTCAAATCTTTCAAAACAGCTAAAATGGTATTTCAAGCCTTACCTGTTAAAAATATTTTGCTAATTAAATGTTGTTTTTAAAGGGATTACAGAGATAGTGTGAGCATCTGAAATTGCATTCTTGGTGGGATTAAAGGCTTTATAAAAAGAGCCACAGAACAAAAGAAGTTAGTTACTTTAAGTTTTTAGTTGAGTTCAAATGAGCTTTTAGTCATTTGAGTTTAGTTACTTTTAAGAAGCCAACACAAGTTCTGCCTGAAGAAGCGTGAGTAGAGGAATCTTTTCACCTTTCTCTTCTTCTCTTGAAGAACTGTTTTCTTGCCTGTTGCATGCTCCATCTGACCGGCCACCCAAGATGACCATCACTGTTCCAACTGTTGGCTGCCTATTCTGCATCTAATTGTTATGCTGCAATCCTTAGTAACCTTATCTGATGTAGAGCTGCCTTCATAGGTAACTACTTGTTTAATATGTAGTTAAACCTTTGTAATTTAATTTATATATTAATTTATAAGCTTCTGCTAATTTTGCTTTTAAACTCTCTCTTTCTCTGCAATTCCTTATTAGTATTATGTAGTTTTAACTTACCTTTCATGTTTAATTAACTTCTATATATAACTGTGTGTGGCTCCATTAAGATTTTATGTATTTTGTTTAATGTGTAGATATAATTTTTTTTTTTTTAATATGCCAAAAATCACCAAATTCATGAGTCTGAAAAAGGGGAAAAATAATTGTTTAACTTGGAAAAGGGCTGGGCTTCATTTAAAACCTATCAATAAAGTTTTGTTTATATTAAAGAGAAATTGCTCACGAGTTTGGTTTCATTTTAAATTGATTATTCTTGAAGTCAATTAAAAACTTTTACTGTGTATCAATTCTGCCAAATTTATTGCTTTGAATTTGTCTTTAAATTTCTATTTTAAAAAAGGATCGTAAACCTTCACATAATTAATCCATTCATTCTTGCTGTTGCCTGAATGATGAATTCTATCAGTTAATACATATATCGGAATCAAATTTTAAATATAAATTTTATCAGATTAATATTATCAACAAAAAAATTATTATTTTATTTCACTTTGTTAAATGACTCAGGATTGAAAACAGGTTATTGTGCAAGAGGTTAGACCATTTCCAAACTTTAAATAATATTATAAAATTATATAAACATTGCTGGCATACCTTTTTCTTTATTCTGATATTTTATCTTTTTCATTTTTTGATTGTTTTGTCATTGGGGACATCGGAAGCCTGAAGCTCTCATCCTACTTTTCAAAATCATTAGTAATCAGGGACACTACTCCCTGTGGAACATGAGGTTTATGAGGTTATGTGCTGCGGATGACAGTACATCCAGATCTGGGCTCTCAAACCCATCCCCTCCTTCGATATTGCTCCACCAGAATGTGCAGACATATCAAATCTAAGTTTGTCTCAAATATTATTTTAAAAATGATAGAAAATCCAAAACTGCCATGAAGGCCAGATTTCTTTATTGTATGCTAGTACCGTTACTCTACTCCTTAATCTGATCACTGTCTGCCTAACCTTAGTAAGTCACAATGATGTGTTAAAAATGATGATTCATTTTGTAAAATACATTTAGTATGTTGATTTTAAAAACTGTTTTCTTTTAAAAACCGTCATCGATTCGCATAGACGTAAATCTAATTTGTATTATTGATTGTATAATTTATTCTCATAGATGTATCACATTGTTTGTTTCTTGTATACTTATTCTAAAGATGCTATGTCCAAATAATGCCTATTAAACATATATAATGATTTTAAGATTGTAAATAAATGATTGGCACTGTATATTTATTTGTCAAAATAATTAATGCTAAATTATTAAGTATCTTTCTATAATCTGAATCTGCTCTGATCTTGTAGATTGTTTTGTACATCCACAGCATTTTATTTGTAAAAATTTAACAAATTGGTGTATTAACTCCGCACAAGTTACAACATATTCTATAAAATTATATTCATGAAATAATTAATAAAGAGGATTTTATAAAAACGAATCCCAAGTTTGTAAATGTATAATGTCACCCCAAGTGTGAAACCATTTTTGTAATATATATATATATATATATATATATATATATATATATATATATATATATATATATATATATATATATATATATATATATATATATATATATGCATTTGTTTAATATTTCAATAAATATATATATTTCATGTAAATCCTGGTTTGTTGTTTTTGAATTATTATTTTCTAGTTAATATTTAGAAATATTTTCTTTAGCTAATAGCTTAGCATTAATAAGCAACTGTCATAAATGTAATTCCTGGGCTACTCCGATCTTGATCATCCATCATCAGTCTGATCTTATGCTCTACCGCTTTGTTTCTGAGCCTGGAATTAAAATAATTTTACTGTATCATCAGGATTGTTGTTCATTGGGTCAGAGATTCAAACAGTAGGCAAATAGGTTAAAATTCAGGATTGCTCCAGACCTGTGTATCTCAAGCATGATCGGATTTGAGGTACTTTTGCTTAGGATTTGAATCTTGTTAAGTGAGCATACTGTTTTGACCAGTACAACATAAATAAAAAATATTTGCAATCATAATGGGTTTCTAACAATGTAATAATTAAAATATCTAAACATTTTCATTTACACATAAATTGTATTACTTATCATGGCAAAATGGAACCCACCTGTGTGGCATAGCACAAAGATAAAGTATAAAATATTTAATATGTTTCAAAAAATTGTCACAAGTCTAAGGAAAAAAAGTAATCCACTTATATTTAAATGAATAATACATGCAATCAGAATGTGTTTCTAATAATGAAACAATTTGAATATCTAAGCATTTTCATTTGCATATAAATTTTATTAATTATCACTGCTATTTGACACATTGACTGATGAAGTAAATTTTTACCCCACACTGCCTATACACTCACATGCCGCAGCCCTGATTGATTGAAAAATTTATTTGATTAAAAAGTATTTGCATCGATTTTAATAGATACACCATGCAGGAAAAATGTAAATTTAATCAGAAATAATCAAAGTGCATGCTTTAACAAATAAAAAATTTTGATAAAAAATATAATTTAAATTTTCACTTTCAAAAAACATTTCCTAGTGTCAAATGTTTGCTAATCTATGTATTATAGTAAAAAATAATGCCATTAAATATTGATAGAATATTTATAATTAATCAAACAGATATACAATACCAAAAATATCAACTAAGCATTGTGAATTAGTCAAAATGTGTTAATATCTTATTGCTACCTTTAATAATGCAAATTTTTAATATCAGTTTATGGCTGCAATATTCAGAAGATATATTGTTAAAAAGTAAAATACACAACATCATATAGCACCTGAAGAAAGTATTATAAAATAATGAGTCATTTTCAAGCAATTTATAAATGTTAAATTACTGAAGTCATGAGTAAGCAATTCATAAGTGGCACATAAATATGATCTATGTAATGGTTAGGATTTGCCTACATATTTGTATTCCAAAATATAATAATTTTTTAATGCCTTAACAATTTTTGATATTTCTACTTTATTAACATATGTTGTTGTTATTATTATCATCATCATCATCATCATCATCATTATTATTATTATTATTATTATTATTATTATTATTATTATTATTATTATTATTATTATTATTATTATTATTGTTGTTGTTGTTGTTATTGTTGTTGTTGTTACTGCTGCTGTTGTTGTTATTATTATTATTATTATTATTATTATTATTATTATTGTTGTTAGTTCTGTTGCTGCTGTTGTTGTTATTATTACTATTATTTTGAATTTAAAAAAAAAAAAAAAACTTTATTGAACTAAAAGAATTTTACATTGATTATTATTTGCGTACATATGTTCATATGTTTATATATTGGTCAAAAAATTTATTTGAATGGTTTGATGTACATAAAAACTACATACGTCAAGGGGGGAGTTACAATTTTTATAAGGGATATATAATTAGATATTTAAAGCTCAATGTGATATTTTAATTACATAGATTTATGCAAGTTCCCACAAACATAAATTTAAATAAATAGTTATTCATTTGTTTGCTATTCACTGATTATATTTGTATATGGTACAAAAAAACTTTTTTTTTACAAAAATTTCTTAGTTTAGCCTATACTGTAGTGCTATGTTGCATTAAGTTCATACAAGTGTATCTTGAATTTCTTGCATTTTTAAACAGAGTTCACTTATGCTGTTGCTTTATTTTTCTAAATAATGGTATCATTTTGTTAATACATAAGTTTATATTTTTTCTATTGTTTAAAATTTGTAATCTTATTTCTGTTTCATTTATTCAAAGTTTTTATGAAGATTAAAGTTTTTGTTGTCATTGAAAATTTTTTTGGCACTATCCACTTTGTGATCTTACATGGTGCCAACCATATTTTTGGATTTTAATGATGTTAATTTTTTTTTGTTTGTTTGTTGAAAATGTCCTGAGTTGGTTTGGATTTTCACATAAAATCTTCATAAAATTGTTCAACCTTGTTTGTTGATTTGAAATTTCTGAGTTTAAACTTAGAATATTTGCTTTTGTGTTGCTTAATCATTGTCTTGAAAACAAGTAGCAGCAAAGTGGGCTATGTTGTTTCATTTTATTGTTAAAAATTATTTATTTTATGGACTCAGAAAACTTATTTTAGATTGTCCAATTTGCTTGTTACTTGTTTATATCCATTTTTCAGTTTGAAAAATGTTAGTTTTGCACAATTTTTGGGGTTCAAGCCCTGTAATGTGTGCCTTGCAAAAAAAAGTAGCTAGGTGAGTAGTTAACATGTTATTTAATTCTATCATTAGAAAACTACCAGTTCTATGGGAAATTTGAGTTAACAATTCAAATCTCTTACAAATCTCATTTTATGTCAAGCATTGTTAGCCGAAAGGTCATCACACTCACCTTGCAAGCAAGTAGTTGGTTGCAAATGGGTGTGGGTTCTCGTCCCAGCCGATGCTATGACATATGAAAAAAATTCTCATTTTATATTGTTGTCTTGTTTGCTCTCTATGTGTATATAATTGAAATAGAAGTTTTGCACAATTTTTGGGGGTTCAAACTTGACAATCTTTGTCTTGATAATCAGTCACAGCAAGATTTGAAGTGGGACTATATTACTACTATTATGCTACTACTACAATTATTATTGTTATCATCATCATTATTATTATTATTATTATTATTATTATTATTATTATTATTATTATTATTATTATTATTATTATTATTATTATTATTATTATTATTATTATTATTATTATTATTATTATTATTATTATTATTATTATTATGTCAACAATAATCTTTATTGACTCATAAAGAATTACATGTTTATATATGCATAAATGATTACCTGAGTTACAACGATTTATTCAATTTTCATGAAATGATAGTCCAGAATATTTTTCATGACAATCTATGTATAAATTGTGTTGGAGGTTTAGTTTTTAGGAAAATTTTGTTCTTATTATAGGCCCTATGACTAAATAGAATGGTCCAACATAATCAAATGTTATCTGTTCAAATTGTTTACATAAGAGATTAGTGTATTTATTCAAAGTTGTGTGTGTAAAGATAATAGATATGAAAGTTTTTTTTTCATATGATGTTTAATGTTTGGTGAATAGGAATGACAAAGAAGATGGAGTTCATGTTTTTTCCAGATAATTTTTTTTGATTCACCTGATAGGCTGGCCTGTGCATGTGTTCCCAACATTGAAGTTATGTGTTCATAGATGTGGTGTTTATACCATGTCTGTTGAAAATATTATTCAGTAACACTTACCCTGGCAAATGACTTCTGTTAATATTTATTGGGGAGGTCCCATCCCATTTGGCTTCATGGATATGAATGTGAATTAGTTTTTATAGATTAACATCTTGCTTTAATGAAGACCAGATATTGGGATGTGCAATTTTTCTTGTCCCATTCCTTAATTGATTTAGATTGTTAATGAATCTGAATGAATGTCTACTGATGTTCAGATTAATGGTAAATGAGTATCAAGTGCACCAAAATGCATCGACTACAAATGTATTGGTACCTGCAGTGGGGGTTGAAGACTTTTGATAGGATTAAAAATATGCTGTAATGAGGTATTTGGCTGATCATGGACTCACAGGCTTTATTTAGAGCTCTACATGAATAAAAGATATGCTATCATGTTTTAAGGTCCATGACAAAGACTACAGAATGGATCAATATTTTATATAACTAGTGATATCAAAAATGGTATGAGATGGGAAAAGCATACAGATTGGTTTGCAGCAAGAAATAAAAAAAAATGGGCTCAATTTTTGTAGAAATTGTAAATTGTTGAAAATACTCATGAAATGGTGATGTCATGGGGAGTGTTCTAATCAGAGTATAAACCTGAAAGTAGGAATATTTAGTATTGTTGTGAGTGTATCCATGTTCTGGAGTAATTTGACAAGGAATTGTGGACATCTAGATGTTTGTGAAGATTTATCTGTAAATATTATGCAAGTGGATAGTTATAAAGTTGGCTGCTTTTTTAAATATTAAAGAAATGCATAATAGTTTGAACCCAAGCCCATTGTAGGGATGAACAGCTGAGCTATTTAAGGAATATGGAAACACACTTTTCCATTACAGCAATTTATTACATAATGAATAAATATTTGAGGTAAATAATTCAGTAAATTTGATAATTAGCAAATAGTATGTGATGATAACTGAAAATAGTATGTGATCTTTGTCATGACAAGAAGAATAGCTAAATATTTGAATAAATTGACAAATAGGCTTTGAAAAAGAAAGTGATATGAACGGTATTTTTTAAGATTAATTTGATTTTTTTTCTCTGGCTATGCATTCCATTGTAAAATAGGAATCCAAGGAATTCAATTAGTTTTTTTTTGAAAGCTTTTATAACAGGCTTTGCTAGTGTATAAACTACAGTCAACTGTTTTTTAAATTAAACTTAAGTTGACAATTGAATGTATATTCTTGTACAAATTTTTGAAGTAAAAAGAGTTGTTTTGATAAAGCGATGAAGATAGTGATGTCATTCATGTATGCCATACAAAGTATGTGATGCTGGGTGGTATTAATTTGGATGGCTATTATTTTGTAGCGTATTTGTGCTAACAGTTGGTTAATATAAAAGATAAACAAGATTGAATAAGTGGTGGCCCCTAGAAAATTGATGGCATGGGGACAAAAGCAGGTAATATTTTTATTATTAGAAGTAATATGCAATTTCTTGGTTCAATAGTAAATTGTTGATCCAATATAAAAGTGTTGGTTGTAGGATCCATAAGCATGGCAATTATGGTTTTCATATAATCTAAATTGAAGGTAGACTGAATGTCAATTTGAACAGTTTTCAGTGCATATTTTTATGCTTTTGAACAGCTTTCAAGATTGTCCTAAATATTAGTACATGTTGAATGGTAAATGACCCCCTTTTTGCAAATTACATTGTTGAAATTAGAGAGAAAGTATGGGACTTAATCTGATGCTTGATAATCTCCAGATATTTATGTATAATGGACTCTCACTTATAGGTCACAGGTTGGAGAAAATGGATGTGGGTGTTCTTTATAAAAAGAATTAAAGCAACTGGACAGAGGCCTTTGAGATATTTTCTGTGTTAGATAGTTAGCAAGCTTATGAAAATTTGTGATGGTAAACTGAGTACTGGGTTGAAAAACAAATGTTGGATATCCCCTGTGTTTCAAGATGGCATCTTTTGTGAATGGCTGCTAATTTGTTGAAAAATTTGATCTATTTTAAATAGATGGTGACCTTGGGAGACCCAAAGTATTCTGAGTTGCATGTGAAGCTGTCATCAGTTCTAAGTTTTTGCTGAAAGTAGTAGTAAATGATGAATCATGTAATGGTCAGCATAATTAACCCCAACAAACTGGACTGCCATAGGAAATCTAACTATTGGAGAATGGCTCATGGTCTATTGATATAATCTCAGGTCCATGTATGTTGTTGCTGTCTCAGACTAATTCTTCTTTGTTTGGTGGCCACATATACTTTAATCTGTTGTCATGTTAAATGGCAGGTTAATGTAAAGTTTAAAGTTACAAATATATTGATGTGTATAATTCATGGGCTTTAATATGACAATTTTTTTTTTGATCTCATCAACCAATGCCAGAAAATGAATAAGAGAATGTGATCACTGTGTTGTGGGCTGACATTAAAAAAGTTGATTATATTTATAAATGTAACATATTTCTTGATTGGATCAATGAATAATGTTTCTAGCTTATTGAACTTTATATGTTTCTGATAACACAATTTTGGTAATAGATGATGGGAAAAATCTGATTGCTTTTTATGAAGATGTACAGAATTTCTATAAAAATCAATAGTTTTTCAATAATTCAATTTTATGTACAATTTTCCAGAAAAAATATGTTTATTTCAAAACACAATCAATTCATATATATATATATATATATATATATATATATATATATATATATATATATATATATATATATATATATATATATATATACAAACATTAAATCACCCCACATGGTTAAAAAATCCAGAACTGCCCTCCATGAACTAATATATACATACATTAGAGTTTGTCTTTCAAAATAGCCAGCTCAAAATGATACAGTGTGTTGTGATTTAATATTTGTATATTTATTTCAGTATAGCATTATGTACTGGAATATATATATATATATATATATATATATATATATATATATATATATATATATATATATATATATATATATATATATATATATATATATATATATATATATATATATATATATATATGAAATGATGGGTTTGCTGTGTTCTAAACATGTATTAGACAAATAGAGGAGTTAAACTAAAATTATTATTTGTAAATTTAATTTAAAAATATTCTAAATTTAGTTTTTTTATTAAACATGTGGTATAAAAGAACAGTCACATGTATATATTTGCATATGTGCACGTATATAAATTGGTAATATAATTTTGTTATTTACTAAATGTAATGTATTTTTTTTTCAAAAAAAGTAAACTTATATATAAATTATTTACGTTTTACCTAAGATTATTTTGAAAAAATTGTATACCAATACTTAATCTCAAAATAAATTTTAATCTGCTTTAATAACTAAATTTATAAGTTAACCACTGTTCAAATAAGACATCTAAAGAATTAATTAGTATGGAATGTAAAAATGTAGTTTAGATGATTGAAAAACCTGGCTTATTATTTAATTAAAAAACTGGCTATTTTAAGATGTTAATCTAAAAAAATTCTAAAAAAAATGTGTGGTTGAACAATATATACAATGGATATAAAAGCTAAATTGTTTTTCATCATTGATTCATTCAGTAACTTCTAGAAAATTCATCCAGTAGATACATTCATTGGATTATTCTTACTTGCTAAACTAGATAAGATTATAATCCCAATGATAAGATTTTACATTCTGTATGACAAGCCACACTTCTTGCTAATTTTTTCATCAAAATTATTGATACTCAGTTTATAACAAGAGATCCGCTGTTGGAAATTATACAGATAAATTATTTCTAATGGTTTTCCTGAATATGGTTGTCAAGACCTTTATCAAATAGTTACTTTGTGCTCTAGGATGACATTTATTATCCACCTTGTCTTAAATTCATGAATCCATAAAAATTGGCCTCCTGAAAAAACTAACTTACCTGGAAGCCTTTCACAATGAACAGACCATATAAAATGCAATTACAAAATAGACAAAAGTAGTTACTTCTTCAAAGAATTCATGGAGAACAAAAGTGACACACTTAAGGACTTAACAGTAATATAAAATTTTGTAAACCTTAAATAAGCCAGGTATTGTTATAATTATTTTCTCATGGATATGCACATTTTTATTTAACCTTAATATTAGATTTAAATGTTTTTATTTTATTTTATGCATCTATTAGTTGACATAATATACATAAGTCACCTATGGATGTTTACTGTTTCATTCAAAGTGCACATTAATTTCTAATTTATTATGTTTAAATAAAATTAACTGTAAAAGAAATTCTCACTAACTTCATTGAGTTTTTAGTTTTAAATAAAGTCTTAATAAAAATAATTTTATTTACTTCCCTCTACCCTTTTTGAATATTTAAAACTTAAGTATTTTTAAAAATTAAACTTTGCAAGTAAAAACTTATTAAACAAGAATTATAATTTTTATGATAGGTGCTTCTTTCTTTTAGTGTTAATTAATTTGTGTTATATAGATATAAAATGACATTAGATTTTTTTAAATATTTTAATGCTTAGATATAACATGTGATTATAAACATATGGTACTGGTTAATTAGTCCCTGTGCATTACTTGGTGGCACTTCTTGTCTGCAAAATAAGATCAATATAATGTTACCAGGCCTGTGACTCTTAAAAATCTATATTATTGTTGTAAAAGTAAATAATAGTAAATGATCTTACAATTTACACAAAATGTCAAAAAAGCTGACTTTTTTACAATAATCAATCAGATACTGCCTTTTTTGCTGCTCTCAATTTTTTTTGATTATCTTCTTATTACAGTGGTTATAATAAAATTACAATAACTAATCAGAGACTGTTTTTTGTTTAGATTGATGTTTTTCAAATATGTCATGCCGAGCAATTTTTTCTGTTGTTCTTTATGCTGTCTGACTTTCCTCCTCACAATCCCTTTAAAAGTTGACATTCTCTTGTAATATTAAATTAAAGCTTTAACAAATTGTATTTATTATGCATCTGTACAATTTTATAATGTCAATAAATATATTTTTAAATATAAAAAAAGCTTTAAAGAAAATGAAAAATAACAAAGACAAAAAACTCATTGGAATTGATTGCCTTACAAATTAATCATGACAAAATATATTCATTGCAAAAATAAATTTATTAATGACATATGAATTTTGCAATGGCTTTTGAAACAAACAAAACTTTTTATTAATAACCATTTTAAATGACAATTTCAATAGCAAACAGACAGAAATGTCTTTTGAGACTAGTTGTTTGACCTGGAACCCTCAAACTATGTCTCCTTGTGATTGGAGATGGTTCACCTGCAGGCATGAGAGTAGCACACAAACTTCCAAATTAAATTCATATCTTTACCACATGCACATTGATTGGAATGTGGCAGGATATTTTGTATCTTCCGAAAGACAACAACATCAGCTTGTTTTGGGCAGGTCCCACAGTTGGAAAATTCTGCTATTGCATTCAGCCATTTTATTTCTTTCATAGGTATATGACTGCTTCACAAAACCTATTATCATGCTGCGGCCTAACTTTGTCAAATTTTCCAATGCCTTCTCCACTGCATAAGGAAACTTTTCTGGCAGACTGATAATTAAGAGTAGAAATACTACATTAGTTATGGTGAAGGGCAAGTCACTTACAAGCACATTTAAACAGTTCTATGACCTTGAAGTCCACATACCCTCATATTAAATGGTAGCAACCTACCATTACTCATTGTATGCATAGAAAATGTCACCACACAAAGTTAGGTGCACCATTTATGTGCATACACATAGAAAATAATGACATCACATTGTTATTATGAGCATAGTATTGTATTCATGGTAGGTTGTTGTGTAAACCACATCATGTTGCCAATGACTCTTATAATCACAGTGTTGTATTAGCTGTAGGTTCAGCAACATAAATGTCATACTTCTGTGTTTTGCCACCAAAGCAGTGCCTCCAAGCAATGTACAGTGGCTAATTAACCAGTACCAAACATATTTATTTGCTTGCACGGGTGATATAAAAATAAATCAATAATAAGACCACTATTACTTTATGGGGCTTTCTTTACTTCACCAGTTTTAAGTATATTTGTAACTGGTTGATATTATTATATTTTTCTACTGGTCTGAATATTCTACTTTTTTGAGTACAGTCAATTTATTTAGTCATAGTTTAAGATTAACATAGATACTATGCCTGCTTTATGTGATATTATTGCTATATCTTATTAAGTTCTTCATAGGCTCTAACTAAAATTTTGATCAAACTCATAATCTTTTTTTAACCAGGATACTTGTGGCTGAGATGATAGCTTATTATTTTTGCATAGTAATCTTAGAATTAACTTCATAAGCCTCTTTTATGTTGAATAGCCTTTCTTATTTTATGTATAATTATTAGGTGGTATTATATTATCCAACATATAGGGCTTTATAAGTGCATGAATGTATATGCATTTGATGAAAAAAATTGAATATTTTTTTTTATTATTTTTAGTAAAATTTATTTTCACTTTGACTACACATTCTATTTCATACTGCTGTTAGAGATTATTTTAATATGATTGAAGTAATTAAATAAAATAAAAAAATTAACTGTCAAAGCTGTTAATAATAAAGTCCATTATTAAAACATCAATAGATGTATCTATCAAATTTTAATTTATTTATTTTTAATTTTAATAAACTTTATTATTATTAATTAAAATGTAGCTTATGTTTATGCATTGTGTCTATCTATCAAATGTTTAATTGTTATGATTCTTATACTCTGAACTGAGCTAGTGTCAGGAGCAAGTAATTTATTTTGTTATATCCACTCATCATCATAAGTAAATATTTGGCCACACCCAAATAAATGTTTAGGCTTAGTAAATAGCCTAGTGGTGCCTTCAAGTGTCTGATGTTCTTTACTCATGTACGGTGATCAGTTCAATGGATATATATATATATATATATATATATATATATATATATATATATATATATATATATATATATATATATAGTATTGAACAGAAGTGTAATGCATTTATATTTATTGAACTACTCTGGTTAGATTTAAATAAGCATTATCATAGAAAATGTTTATTGCCATGATTTTATAGGTTAATAAATTCTTGAAATGGACATGTAATGTTTATCTTAATATTGAAGCTATTATAAATAACCTAAATACAAAGTAATAATTTGTGGTTTATTTATTTGATTTTTTAAAAGTAAAATGATAAGTAAATTTACCACATTAAATTTTATCTCACTATAAAGTTATTCATGAGTTTAAAGATGTATATTTTGATAAAACACAAGGATGTTTTGTATTTTTATATTTTAAATAACAATAGGTTCAGATAATAACAAACTACATTCTGATATGTGTGTATAATGATATGTGTCTGTTTAGAGGTATTGTGTAAATACAAGATTATTGTATAAATTTTAAATGTTTTAAATAATACTATTTTAAATGTATATAAAAATGTACAATAGAATAATTTTTTTTTTAAAAAGTCAAATATATTCTTTTTTAAAGGAGAAATTTAAAATAATTTTTAATTTACTTTAAAATATTTCTTTTGAAATTTAAAAAAGACATGTTGTTTGGGATGCTTTTTGAAAATAACTCAATTAAAAAATCATAATGATGCTTTTTTAAGCAATAGATATAAATTTTGAATTTATAATTAATATCCATATCTATGTCAATGTCTTCAATATTACATCAATTGACAAAAGACATAAATTACTCATGATTTAACTTGGGACATATATGTATTTGTCTCTCTTTACTTTCTATATGTATATTGACCATTTCATTTAACCTTTTCCTTGAATTTTTTTTTTTTAATATTTATTGGCTAAGTGAATTAAAGTTTTACAACTTTTTATTGGTCAATTAACAAACTCAACGATAAAAATTAATTCATCTTTTAATATTATATTTGTTTTAGTTTCATTTGTAAAAAGTATATTAATAATTTTTCAGATTATGAAAGTGGGCAAAAGTTTTTTCAAAAATAAATTTATATTTATAATTATAAAAATATTTGACAGTGGAAGACCTAAAAAGAAAGTTTGTAACAAATTAAAAAGTACTGTGGACAGCATTGATTTTTTTTCTCAATTTATGTTAGTATAAAAGTAAATATTTTTTACTAAAATCTTACTATTTTTCTAAAATAATTTTATTTTCAGCTTATTTTACTAATATACATTATAGTATGTAAATAAATGCTAGAAAATTTATTATAACATTCATTTTTATTTAAAATTCAAATAAAAAGCTTAGGATGATCTAAATTGTTGACAGGTGTCAAAATTGTTGTTAGTGCTGGTTTTTTTTTTAATTTGTTTGTGTAAAAGTATTTTTTTTATTAAAATCTTACTATTTTTCTAAAATAATTATATTTTCAGCATGTTTTATGAAAATAATGTATAATATGTATGAAAAATAATAAAAAGTACTCTAAAACATCCATTTTCATTTTGAAGATCAAAACAAAGACATTGGACTGTTAAAAATTATTGATAGGTGCCTTTATTTTGTTAGAAATTAGGATCAACCAATCAGCATCTTGGAAATTCTGCCTTCTCCCATTGTTGAACCTTCAAAAGAGCAGCATTTTACAGTACTTTTTCTAAGCTTTCAAATAAGCATAAAAGCACTACGGTAATGTAAATACTGACAGATTTTGAGTGATCATCAATCCATGGTAGGTTTTCAGAAAAGGTTAATATATTATGTTTTTGCAGTAAATAAATATTTTTTAAAAAACATGATATAGATATTTTTATAAATGTTGTATAGAAACATTATAATAAAAAGCTAAATAGGAAAATTGACATTTATTTTAAAAGTACAAATGTAGGTTTTAAAAGGAACCTGAAATAATAACTACAAAGAAATGGAATATACATTTAAATTATTGTAAAAAAAGTTATTTAAAATACTTATATAAAACCATGTAAATTAATACCTATGTGCATCTATGTTCATGCAACAAATCAATAATTTACCAAAAATAATAATAATGATTTACTCATGGAATAATAATACTTTTTTAAAAAAATTCTCAAAACTCAATTACATGAATTAATATATATATATATATATATATATATATTAATTCATGTAATTGAGTTTTGATATATATATATATATATATTATTCAACTAAATACTTAATATATATATATATATATAAAGAGCCTGCTACAAGCTCTAAACAGGGCTTAATTTTTTTTATGATAAATGCTACAAGAGAAAATACATGAAGCTTTTATCTATGATGGTCCCCAGACCGGTTTCGAGCTATGGCTCTCATCAGTGAGGATCTAGGACATAAGATTGAAAATATTAACTCAAGCCAAGCATTTATCTAATTCTTAAATATTAAGAAAAAGATCCAAATCTTCAGACACCTACATGTCTTCAAACTCAGCTCTTAAACCAAAAAAACTATATGAGCCTGAACTAAATTCAGAGATCCCATATATTAGTAGGCTTAGCAATTTAATATAGCCAAAGCCCTAATAGGCTGTTTAGATATTACATATTGGTAATGCAAGCTATATAGGTTATGTGATATATGACTGATTTTTACTATTATAATTTTGCTATTAGGGCTTTGGCTATATTAAATTCCTAAGCCTACTAATTTATGGGATCTTTGAATTTAATTCAGGCTCATATAATTTCTTTGGTTAAAAAGCTGAGTTTGAAGACATGTAGGTGTCTGAAGATTTGGATCTTTTTCTTAATATTTAAAAATTAGATAAATGCTTGGCTTGAGTTAATATTTTGAATCTTATGTACTAGCTCCTCACTGATGAGAGCCATAGCTCAATCTGGGGATGGGGACTATCATAGATAAAAGCTTCATGTATTTCTCTTGTAGCATTTATCATAAAAAAATTAAGCTTGTTTAGAGCTTGTAGCAGGCTCTTTAGATATTACATATTGGTAATGCAAGCTATATAGGTCATGTGATATATGACTGATTTTTACTATTATAATTTTGCTATTAGGGCTTTGGCTATATTAAATTGCTAAGCCTACTAATATATGAGATCTCTGAATTTAGTTCAGGCTCATATAGTTTCTTTGGTTAAAGAGCTGAGTTTGAAGACATGTAGGTGTCTGAAGATTTGGATCTTTTTCTTAATATTTAAGAATTAGATAAATGCTTGGCTTGAGTTAATATTTTGAATGTTATGTCCTAGATCCTCACTGATGAGAGCCATAGCTCGAAACCGGTCTGGGGATGGGGACCATTATAGATAAAAGCTTCATGTATTTTCTCTTGTAGCATTTATCATAAAAATAAGCTTATTTAGAGCTTGTATCAGGCTCTTTAGATATTACATATTGGTAATGCAAGCTATATAGTTCATGTGATATATGACTGATTTTTAATATTATAATTTTGCTATTAGGGCTTTGGCTATATTAAATTGCATGGGATCTCTGAATTTAGTACAGGCTCATATAGTTTCTTTGGATAAAGAGCTGAGTTTGAAGACATATAGGTGTCTGAAGATTTGTATCTTTTTTCTTAATATTTAAAAATTCAATAAATGCTTGGCTTGAGTTAATATTTTGAATCTTATGTCCTACCTCCTCACTGATGAGAGCCATAGCTCGAAACCGGTCTGGGGATGGGGACCATCATAGATAAAAGCTTCATGTATTTTCTCTTGTAGCATTTATCATAAAAAAATAAGCTTGTTTAGAGCTTGTAGCAGGCTCTTTAGATATTACATATTGGTAATGCAAGCTATATAGGTCATGTGATATATGACTGATTTTTACTATATATATATATATATATATATATATATCATGTGATATATGACTGATTTTACTATATATATATGCATGCATCTATTTGTAAGCCAGCAAATAAATAAATAAATTTGCTAAGGATTATAACTTCAAATAAAATAATTATGAATTTAAGATAACCATTAATCATTTAGAAATAATACATAATACTTATTATTCAATATAAACTACAATGCAGGTCTTGTTGTAAATTATTACTAATTTTATTAAATTAACTACGGATACTTTTATAAAAAAAACAAGTCCATTGGAATTACTATTTTTTAAATATTGTAATTTCATGAATTTTTCTTTGTGGATTTATCTACATGTAAACTTAATAAAAGTGATTTTTACGCTGGAGAACGCTTTTTGCATAAACATTAATTAGTGTTCAAGTAGATCATGTAATTATTTTTGTGATAATATTGCTTATTTTAAAATGTCATTTAATATATAAGTGTGAGGGTGAACATATACATATATAGTTAACCCAAAAAATTTAATTATTTACTCAAAATTTGTATTTAAATAATTATAATAAATTTTATTTAATGTTTTTTTTTTTTTTGTTGTTGTTGTTGATAAAAAATCAGTAAGCAAACTGGAACAAATAATAATTTACTTGATAAGTTATATTTTTATATATGGAAATGTTGAATGTATGGAGTTATCCATGTAAATCGACATAATTAAAAAAACACATGTCAAGGCCAAGACTTAAAGTGAACTAACAGTCTGATGCACCCAACAAGATGTCAGGTTACTTTGACACTTGACCTGGGGAGTTATTTTAGGTTAAGTGATTTCTAATTAAGATTGATTTAAACAAATAACTCCACACATTCAAGATTTTTATCTAAGCATTTATTAAAAATATTGCATCTTAATATATATATATTGTACCAATCGGAATGAAAGTGAAGATCGAATCTAACCGCAAAAACAATATCTGCACTACAAGGGCGCCATCTAGGCATTTGAGCCTAGAAAAATTTATAAAGTAGGCAGATATGCGCTGTTAAGATTCCACTTTATTTAAATATTCCGATCGTTAGCCCAAGTCACTAGCTCAGTGGAGACGCAGAGATAAAAATCTATATCTTAATTTATATCTTAAATATCAAAGAGTAAAAGCCACTGCCAGAAATTAACATATAAAAATATTTATTTACGCACATATAAAATAATATTTAAATTTTGAGGAATAAGTTTAACATTTTATATTTTTATATTGATCTTTAATTCTAAATTTAAGTAGATTGCAAATAATGAGTTTACTATTTATTTAGAGGGTCGAGTATGAATGGACTACATAGGTCTGCATTTGAAAAGAAAGTATTCTTCCCTGATTTAACCTTAGGCAACAAATTTCGCAATCAACTGGTGTCAATCCATCTGATACATTCATGTATTCAATGTAGCATGATACGACAACACAAAATACTATATTGTCAGGAATGTACATCTGAACAATAAGTAAAAATAGAGAAGACATTGACTCTCCACCAACAGGAATGTGACATCTGTTGGCAAGTAGATCAATAAACAAAAAAACTCCATAGGAATGGACTGCGGTCTTCTGCCGACTTACAAATCCATCCATAGGCAAACAGAGGGTGTGTGGCGTATATCTATAATCCTGCCCATAGCGGACCTCATACTACATCTACTAATTACACAAATATATCCAATCCATTGAACCAATTCAACTACGAAATGAATAACCTAAGATTACCCTCCCTTAATATAACTTTACAACCTATATAGCCATTCATGCCCGACTTAATTTTAACATTTAAATACGTTCACACAGATTTGTTTAAAATGTTGGGTATAGATCGATTACATAGATTCCACGGTCAAAAACATTTCAAAATAAACATAAACGATCAAAATACAAAATTATTGATACCGACAATTGCAGAGGGAAACTTATAAGTAACCCAATAGTATTCACCATAAGATACTTGCGTTGTCACCAATAACTTAAAAGACATCTGAATAAATACATTTTAGATACTCACTGTAAGGTATCATTATTTATCGAATGTCTATATATTTTGATCAAATATGAAAACCAAAATATAATTAACTGCAAACGAATCCATGCAAGCGTCTATAAACAACTTAAATTTCATACATTTAAATAATCTTTACAATAAGAAAAAAAAATGGGAATGATGTTTATCAATCGGAAAACATATAAAATTAAACATTATTAATTTGATTTAAAAACTTACAAAAGTCAGATAAGAGTCCGTTTTAACATTTCAGTTGGCTTGTTTATCAATTTGTAAAACTTGACGAAAGTTCTTAATTGATTTTAACAATTGTTCATTTCATATATCTTATGGTAGAAGAGTCCAGGCCTCTGCTTTCAATTCCCACGACGCCTCCATTGGAAGGTAATGTTCTGGAGATGGCAATAGCTGGTTCAAGGTATCACAGTCTTTTCTTTTTTTTTATAGAGAGTGTGGTATGTGCATCATACCACATCTCTCAAACACACAATGCTGGACCTCAGAAAAAACTGTATTTCCCTTTTTATATTATCCACAAGGATTCAATGAACAAAACGTCACTAATCTATCACTTTCGTTAGGGTCCGAGCCAAGGCTTAGTGCTTCCATTGGTCAAGCTAAAATCTCTTTCTTCTCTTATCTAACTTTTCATCTGACTTTTTAATTACACAGCTTTTAGATAATTAATAAACAATCATTTCCATTTACAGATTACATGAATTAAATAATACCTGTTTTTATTTTAACTTACGTTATTTTTTTATTAAAATATTTTTATATTTCAATCTTGTATTTTTTTATTAAAAAAAATATGTTCAAATACTTTTTTTTTTGTTTATGAAAAAAATATTTTTAAAGTTTAGTATCTGTGCGAATGTATATACGTATAACAAACATTTTAATTTTAGCGTTTAGTTTTTTACTTTTATTTGCGAACTTTTAAGTTTTTATTTTAAATTAATGTAACGACATATTTATATATCGTTACATATCAGTAAACTTCCTCAAAAAACAAAAAAAACATTAAAAAAAAAAAAAAAGAATTTACTTAGTGTTAGTAATTACATTACACAAATTGATTATATATGAAAATTTCAAAAGGACAAAACTTTTTTTTTACAAGACAAAACAGTAATTACACACAAATATAATGATTAAAAAAAATGTTGACAGTTGATTCCTTATTACCAGCTAAATTTCTGCCCCCTCCCTTCCAAGTTTCATTTCTCCTACCTTTAACTATTACTTAGGCAAGTTCAACGATTAGATTTTAATTTATCAAGACTTTTTTAAAAAAAAAAAATATGATTTATATTTGTTAATTACGTTTTATTTATTACTTTTTATTCCTTGAATTTATCTCTACCCTATGCACAATTTTTCAACTGGCAGTACCTTTAAGAGAAAATTTCAAAGTGTAACTCCATGTCAATACAACAAATCTATTTATACTATTTCAGAAAAAAAATTTACGGGCATGATTCACTTTTAAAATTCTCAGGACACTCGTGTTTATTAAAGATCGGCCCAAGTTGGGTAGCCAGTTTGTACCAATCGGAATGAAAGTGAAGATCGAATCTAACCACAAAAACAATATCTGCACTACAAAGGCGCCATCTAGGCATTTGAGCCTAGAAAAATTTATAAAGTAGGCAGATACGCGCTGTTAAGATTCCACTTTATTTAAATATTCCGATCGTTAGCCCAAGTCACTAGCTCAGTGGAGACGCAGAGATAAAAATCTATATCTTAATTTATATCTTAAATATCAAAGAGTAAAAGCCACTGCCAGAAATTAACATATAAAAATATTTATTTACACACATATAAAATAATATTTAAATTTTGAGGAATAAGTTTAACATTTTATATTTTTATATTGATCTTTAATTCTAAATTTAAGTAGATTGCAAATAATGAGTTTACTATTTATTTAGAGGGTCGAGTATGAATGGACTACATAGGTCTGCATTTGAAAAGAAAATATTCTTCCCTGATTTAACCTTAGGCAACAAATTTTGCAATCAACTGGCGCCAATCCATCTGATACATTCATGTATTCAATGTAGCATGATACGACAACACAAAATACTATATTGTCAGGAATGTACATCTGAACAATAAGTAGAAATAGAGAAGATATTGACTCTCCACCAACAGGAATGTGACATCTGTTGGCAAGTAGATCAATAAACAAAAAACTCCATAGGAATGGACTGCGATCTTCTGCTGACTTACAAACCCATCCATAGGCAAACAGAGGGTGTGTGGCGTATATCTATAATCCTGCCCGTAGCGGACCTCATACTACATCTACTACTTCCACAAATATATCCAAACCATTGAACCAATTCAACTACGAAATGAATAACCTAAGATTACCCTCCCTTAATATAACTTTACAAACTATATAGCCATTCACGCCCGACTTAATTTTAACATTTAAATACGTTCGCACAGATTTGTTTAAAAATGTTGGGTATAGATCGATTACATAGATTCCACGGTCAAAAACATTTCAAAATAAACATAAACGATCAAAATACAAAATTATTGATACCGACAATCGCAGAGGGAAACTTATAAGTAACCCAATAGTATTCACCATAAGATACTTGCGTTGTCACCAATAACTTAAAAGACATCCGAATAAATACATTTTAGATACTCACCGTAAGGTATCATTATTTATCGAATGTCTATATATTTTGATCAAATATGAAAACCAAAATATAATTAACCGCAAACGAATCCATGCAAGCGTCTATAAACAACTTAAATTTCATACATTTAAATAATCTTTACAATAAGAAAAAAAAAATGGGAATGATGTTTATCAATCGGAAAACATATAAAATTAAACATTATTAATTTGATTTAAAAACTTACAAAAGTCAGATAAGAGTCCGTTTTAACATTTCAGTTGGCTTGTTTATCAATTTGTAAAATGTGACGAAAGTTCTTAATTGATTTTAACAATTGTTCATTTCATATATCTTATGGTAGAAGAGTCCAGGCCTCTGCTTTCAATTCCCGCGACGCCTCCATTGGAAGGTAATGTTCTGGAGATGGCAATAGCTGGTTCAAGGTATCACAGTCTTTTCATTTTTTTTTATAGAGAGTGTGGTATGTGCGTCATACCACATCTCTCAAACACACAACGCTGGACCTCAGAAAAAACTGTATTTCCCTTTTTATATTATCCACAAGGATTCAATGAACAAAACGTCACTAATCTATCACTTTCGTTAGGGTCCGAGCCAAGGCTTAGTGCTTCCATTGGTCAAGCTAAAATCTCTTTCTTCTCTTATCTAACTTTTCATCTGACTTTTTAATTACACAGCTTTTAGATAATTAATAAACAATCATTTCCATTTACAGATTACAGGAATTAAATAATACCTGTTTTTATTTTAACTTACGTTATTTTTTTATTAAAATATTTTTATATTTCAATCTTGTATTTTTTTATTAAAAAAAATATGTTCAAATACTTTTTTTTTTGTTTATGAAAAAAATATTTTTAAAGTTTAGTATCTGTGCGAATGTATATACGTATAACAAACATTTTAATTTTAACGTTTAGTTTTTTACTTTTATTTGCGAACTTTTAAGTTTTTATTTTAAATTAATGTAACGACATATTTATATATCGTTACAATATATATATATATATATATATATAGAATTAAATGTTTATATACATTGTTATAATAATGAAAAATGGGAGGGGATAATATCCATTAAATATGTGATGTTTTCTCACCAGCTTGCAATTCACAAAGGTACAACTTTTTATAATACATTGTTTTAAATTGTTAAATCATATTAATTAATTTCTTATTATTAATTTTGTAAATAATATTCTTGTTGTTTATTAAATTTGAATTAATATTCTTATTAAAATTGGTATTTATATGATATACTAGAATTCAATAGTTATTAAAAGGAAATTAACATTTTTATGAACATTAATTGATATCATTTTTACAAAAATGCTAGTTTATAAATTATTTGTAATAAATTTTATATAATCATCAAGCTTAAATAATTGTGCTCATTTTCTAATATAATATAAATTTTAGTATGTAGTAGTAAAATGGTTACTAATGAATGGATAGCAATATACATTATTAATTAATATATCTGTTATAGTTTTTTAAATACATTATTTTATATTAAAATGATAAAAAAATCAAGTCCGATGTCACATGATTTAATTTAATATAGCTTGTATTTACAAATGTTATATAGAGCTCACAAAATAAGCTCTTAACAAGCCTTGAAAATATCCTCAACCCCAAGACCGGTTTCTGCTTCTGGTGTCATCAGTGAAATGCCAGGATATTCAGCATTAGATTAAAAATATTAGGACAAATTCAGCACTTTATCTAATGTTATATATAGAGCTAGTAAAATAAGCACTTAACAAGCTTTGAGAATATTCTCAACCCCAGACATGTTTCTGCTTTTGGCATCATCAGTAAGGTGCCAGGATATTCAGCATTAGATTAAAAATACTAGGACAAGACTAATCCTTTATCTAATGTATAACATTTGTAAATACAAGCTTTATTAAATTAAGTCATGTGATATCTGACTTGATTTTTTATCATTTTATTTTTTGCTATTAAGGCTTTGGTTAATATTATATTGCTAAAGCTCTTAATATATGGTGTATCTGAACTTTGTTTGCTTTCATATGACTATTTGAATTAGATAGCGGATTGGAAGACATATGGGTGTCTGACAACTTCAGATTTACTACTCAATAGTTATACATTATATAAAGTGCTGGGCTAGTCCTAGTATTTTTAATCTAATGCTGAATATCCTGGACCCTCACTGATGACATCAGAAGCAAAAACAAGTCTGGGGTTGAGGATATTCTCAAAGCTTGTTAAGAGCTTATTTTGTGAGCTCTATATATAACATTATTTTATATTGTGTATATCATATCGGCGATCTGCCAAATTGATATTTATTTGATATATAAATATTATTAATAAATTTTAACTTTAATGAATATAAATTTTGGATTATTTTATGAAAAGAACTTAAATAAAATTATTACAGATTTGTTTTGTTCAATTTGTGTAGCACAGTTAATTTTTGTTAGCCTATTTTTATTATTATAGATTTGGTTTTGTATGATTTATACTGGTACAGATTTTTGCTTTATCAATTCATAGGACATATACAATTAAATATTACATTTGATCAATTTATTTCATCCATGTTGGTATTTTATTATAATAAATAGATTTTAATTAAACATTTCCTTATTTTGTGCTGTTACAAATTTAGTTTGTCCAAAAACTTGGGCATTAACAAAAGGAATCATTCTCATTTGTTCATTCTTGCTATTAAAAGGTGTGAAGGTTGCTTGACAGCAGTTAGAAATATTGGTTGCTATATTTACTGTGAATGTTTAGGTGGTTACTGGTTGGAAACTATATATATATATATATATATATATATATATATATATATATATATATATATATATATATATATCTATATATATATATATATATATTACAATATATATATATACACACAATTTTTTTTAATGGTAAATACAATATTATAGTTTAAATTGTTTTGTAGCACTTTCAATTACATGGTAATCCTCATCAGCTTTAACTGAATTTCAAATTGTTTAAAACTTAATGTTACATATATTTCCAAAAAATTGAAATTCAGTTAAAGCTGATGAGGATTACCATGTAATCGAAAGTGCTATAAAAGAATTTAAACTATAACATTGTATTTACCATTAAAAGTTTTTTATATATATAATAATAATAATAATAATAATAATAATAATAATAATAATAATAATAATAACACCATGTATATTAAGTTCTAATTGATATTCTAGTGTGCTTGCAAGTATTTAATATCTACAATATTTAAGAAAGATAATTTATGTCTTAAATATATATTTATATTGTAAGAAATTGGTCTGTTTTTTCATAGTAAATATCAATTTTTAAATATTTAAATCATCACTTGTAAAAGAGCATTGAATATTTTCCCAATAATTATATATATTCTCTGTGCATGTAATTATCTTTGTGTGTATTTCAGGTTCTGAATTCAAGTAACATTATAAAAGACAATGAAACAATATTCACACATGATGCTCAACTGTGAATAACCAAAAACTATCTTTTGCTTTCTCTTAAGATATTTTGATTCTTTAACAGTTAGATAATGTTTGTACAAGTAAATATTTCTGACTATTCCTGGTGCTTTTTTACTTAATTCCATTTTTACCTTATTTTTTACTGTGATTATGTGGAGATGAAGACTTGTTATCAAGAATTTATCATGCTTTTTCTCATTTTACAATGCTTCCTACATTTTTGTTGATGCAATAATCATTTCCATATTTTAATTAAAAAACAATTATCATTCTAATATATTTTGCATACAAATATATATGAGTATGCACAGTAAATAAAATAGACTGTATTACTAAAACTGTAATGAAACCATGTTTAATGAAAATGAAAATTTTAGTTGTTACCTTGAACAATTTTTTACAATCAATACGGAATTACTTCAAAACTTCATTTAGAATAATAACTTAATTTGAAAATGATTGTATGTTTAGACAGGTTTATTTGTAAAACTGTATTTCTGAAAAAGAATACAGAACATACATACAAAAATACTCAGCCTTATAAATTCTAGTCAATTTACTAGGAATAGCAGGTTTCTCATTAAAATAACAGAAATACTATCATATTAGTATAAATATTGGTAATAAAACAAAAAAAAATGCAATAGAATAGTAAAGATAAATATTTTGTATAAAATATTGATATATTTTATAATTTTCTACAAGATAATCAGAGGTGTTAAGACCCTCCCAACCTTGCTTACAGACAGAACAGAACTAGAATCTTGCTGCCATACATTAAAAACATACTTACAAATCTTCAAACAATCTTTCACAATGATTTTAGCACATATTACTGGTTTCCTCCCAATTTCAATAGATGCATCAACAACACTAAAGTGCAACTGCCTCCAATATACACACAGTAGGCCATGTAAAAAAAAAGCTTGCCCCAAAAACAACAGTTGTGCTTCATATTATAAGGAAACTGGAGCTTCTGTCCACACAAGATTGTTTCAGCACAAGTACATGTACAATAATGTGCTTGCAAACCCCTCCATTTCTTTCATCTTCATGCAGCACAAAGCTGCAATAGGTCACCCTTGCATCCCAGATAATCCTTGAACGGTGTGCAGAGAGCGACATGAGGTGGGAAAAAATCAAAGAGGCCTACTTTATTAATTTGGACACTAACTCAATAAACAAAATAGATATACTTTATGCCACCTTTAAGAAATGGCAAATCTCATTTGCATAATTTTTGCATCTTTTACATTAAACAATCAGCATCAGAACTGTTTACAGCTTTGAAAATGAAGGCCCCATTTCTTTGAAAGCACTAGCTACAGTAGGAAAATAAAGTGAATTGTCAACGCATTAGAATTAAGTGTGGAAATAATATTATCACAAAATATCAGAATATTACATATATCATTTAACAATAAGATATTACAAAATGTTTTCAACATTGCTATAAGTTTAATTTTATCAGTCCTCATGCATAGAGTGCTTTAATTCTTTAGTAAATAAGATTACTGCATTAGCATCAACAAAAATTGGTTCATTCCATCAACACATTGATGCACCCATTGGTAAAAATAGGAAACTATGATCCAGTGTTATAGAAAGTAATACTGCCTTTATAAAATTAAATACTTTGATTTTATTGAATTTTTGTGCATAGATTTGTTATTATTAATGTTATTTAAGAAGAAAGATTTTTATAAAGAACTTTAACTCATTTAATTAGTAATAATCATTATGTTTATAAATATTACTTTTGCATTTGTTATAAAAGTATCTTCATAAATAATTTAATTTTATTATTAATATTGGATGACTGTATGTACACAATATATATTATAAAGATACATAATTTTCATTATATAATTTAGTAATATTTAGTAAAATCATTTTAAGAGATGGTTTTTGATATAAGTAACACAAATCAGGCCAGAATACAAACTACCAATAATTATGTGTAGTAAATCCTACATTTTGCTTTCTTTTATTATTAATAATTAGCATCACGACTTAGCAGTAAACAACATCTGCATTATTTTGTTCTTTTAAAATTATTCACTTTGAATAAATCATAATCAAAATGAATATGTATAAATGATTGAAAATGTTACAGTTTTAATAATTGTATCAAGTAATGTTATCTAATAATTAAAATACGTGTGATTTTGAAGCTAATTTTTTACATCATCATTAATAATGTTCATACTTTTTATATTATTAGAGAATTTACAAAATCAAAAACGGTCTAACACCAGTATAAGGATGGCTTATCTACAGTTTAATTAATTATGTTTAGATATAAAAAAAATAAAAGATTATTACTGATATCTTGCAGCCACCCACAATAAAATTTCAGTTCATCAATGATAAAAAGTCATAATAAACTTAGCAAAGGTTAAACTGTGATCACAGATAATTTAATTTTTTTTAAAAAAAAAAAAACGTATATATTTTAATACAACATAACAAATAAATTTTAATGATCAAATGTAAAAAACTTATCATGACAAGAGTTTTGTAACATAAAAATTAATGCATCAACATCAAATAACCATAAATTTGGATTTCAATGTGATAGAATTTAAAAATATGAGTGACTGATATTTACCAATTATGTTTAAATTATTTTTCATATAACAACTCTTAAATTGCTAGGTCATTATTTAATTGTTTATTAATAAAAATGTATCTGCTTTTACTTAATGCCAAGAACATTATTATTTGACTTCCTCGTATGTTTACCCATATGCTTCCAAGAATAGTTAGTTGTCTTTACATATTTGAAATGAAGCAGTAATGCTGTTGCCATTAATCATTATAAATAAAGGCTAGAAGAGGACCTAGCAGACTGATGTCTTAAATATATAGAAAGTAACCAGTTTCCAGATCTATATTATGATGCAAAGAAATTGGCTTGAAATGTTTTTTTTTTTTCATAATTCCAGGGTATGAGCTTTAATAGTATAAACACTACTATATTCATAAGTGAATTAATTTTAGCTTTGAATCTTAGTCTTCACTGTTGAACCAAATGTCAGAAACTGGTTTGGTAGGGAGATGTGCCATTATATTATACTAGATCTGTTAATTATTTGTGATTATAAGAAATGACTCTAATATAGGGTAAAGAGAGTTGTTCTTGATATTTATATTTAATTTAAGGACCAACAACAAGAAGAAATACATTAAAATTTTTGTCAATCCAGCAATAACTGTTATAGTGAAAATATTCAAATCCATAATTATTTATTTTTGAAGACATGCTGGATAGTTTCTTGTTTTGCAACTCACCATTTAAACCTTTATTTTTCATTCCATATTTTTTATCCTATATTGTTCTTCCTCTCCCTCATTTTCCATTCTCATTGTGTTTGGCTTTAAGTTAGGTCGCTAAAGTTGTTGGTAATGATAAACTTATATAAAGTATAATTATAACATACATATATCTACATTACAAAACCTATAATTATTAATATTACAACTTCCAGAAGATAAAGTTTTTAAAGGAATAAACAATGGTAAATATAAAATAGTTAAAAGTTTTTGTTTTATTAGATATGAAAAAAAAAATATGAAAAAAAATCCTGTTTCATAGAGGGTTAATCGATCTAGTAATTACAACTAACTAGTCGGTAAAATAAACTAATGTTGCTTTAGAGCTTCCATCAGCCCTTAGTAGTTTATGGTTTTTCACAATGATTTTTTTTATTAGGAGACTGTTTCATTTCTTAACAGAGACAATCTAATTGCAATGCCTGCGTTTGTTGTTCAAATAATGTCTTTTGGAGACATTGCAAGCTGTCTATGATTTACAATAAAGGTATTCTATGAATGTAAAGTTGACAGAAATTTTCTGTCATCTACAATTGATTTTATTTTGAGCTGTAGTAGGCTTTTAAATTGATACGAAAATACTTTTTTTTTTTAAAAAAAAAAAGAATAATTTTATAAATCTTGTATACATATGAAAGCAGACTTTATTTATTTACAATTATATATATATGCGTGTGTGTGTTATATAATAAAAGTGATTGTTTTATAATAAATATAGGTTATTAAATTTATCAGCATTTTTTTTTGGTAGGTGTTAATGATTAATTGTTTTATAAGAGATTATATCAATAGTAATTACCAAGAGTTTGTTAAAAATTATGGAACTTGTCTTTTATTAAATCACTTTTTATGTATGTTATATTGGATTCCTTATACACTTGATCTAATTATCTGTTGAAAACTTAAAAATTAATCAGTAACTATCTGTGATGTATTTAAAGATATCATACCGATTCAGTTGTTTTAGGCTCAAACTCAATCAATAAAAATAGTAAAGAGTTTTCTGTAAGTATGCAAATTAAATCATATTTTTGTCATGTGACATGCACAACAGTAAATAATAGAAGTTTGTCATTTTGCAGCATTAAATTTTAGTCCAAAGGAGCAATTAATGTTACCAACTATAATTACACTGAAAAAAAAAAAAAAAAAAAAAACAATATTTATGAATGTTTAACTTGGTTAACCTGTCATTTCATCAGTTATGTTCTACAACGAAAACATAGTAAAAATAACTTTTCAAATTCAAACTACAAATTAAAATGCACATTTGTTGTTTGAATATATAAATATAATATTACTTCTATTATACTTATTGTATAGAACGTTTGTTTATAATTCTAACATATTTAATGAGTTGATGATTTGACCATGTAAAATACTATTTAGTCAAAATTTTTGTTCTTTTACAACAATAATTATTATATTATTTTGAGATTTAAAGAAAAGAAAATGGGGATCAACTTTTCTTTATTGTTTATTTCAAATTATAAAAAAAAATTAATCACCCACCATTTAAGCAAAGTTTAACAGTCACTTTTCTAAAACTTTAGAACACTTAGATTATTGTCAAGTGTTAAAATAAAATTAATCTTTCTCGACCACAGTTAAAATAATACAATTAGACAAAGGTATAAATAATAAAATCTCGGAAAAAAATAGAAAAAATAAATGGCCAAAAATGTTTAGAATCAGAAATATTTTTTATTATTAATATTAAAGGTAAACAGTAAATTGAACATATCAATTAAAAAAGTAAATAAATAAAAGTGAATGGCAAACAAATCTTTAAAAATATATATCAAAATTATTTGGAAGATAAAAATATTACATAAAGAAAGAAAATATTAGTCAAAAATTTTATATAAAAATAATATAGAAGAATGTCAAGTTACATTTTGTAAAATGATGTGTGTTAAAAGAAATATAAAAATAACTTTGAGAAAAATAAATTGAATAAAAGCAAAAAAAAAATATCAAATAAAATTTAGAAAAACCATAAACATAACAGTATCTGTAGAAAAATTTTCAGTAGTAGAATAATAATGAAATAGGGAACTGAAAAGAAATAAAAAAAATATGAAGTATTTATTAATCAAGCAGCTTTAATTTGTATAGCATCTAGTAAACAAAAAGTAAATTAAGATATTTTTTTTTTAAAAAAAGAGAATAATAATTATTAAAAGGTTAAATTTATGAATAAAAACTATTAAGTTTTTATTCTAAATAAAAGATAAAAATATTTACGAAGGAATTTTGTCTATTGAAAATATTTAATTATGTCCAGAGAAATTATATAGTGAAAGTTGTCTGGAAAACCAAATTAATAAATCATACATAAAAATATAGTTATTTGTAAATAAATTGCTTTAAAATATTTAATTATTTCTTAAAGATATAATATTTTCCCATTTATATATTTTTAATGTTTTTATAACCTAAAATTGAAATCCAAGTTAAACTTTAAAAAGTTTTTCAGGTAATTGAGGATTTTGGAACAAGTCTAATTTTTTTTTTAAAAAATAGGCAACTCAAGTGTCTATCTATTTATTGATCACTAAATAGGCAAATGACTATTGTTAGATAGAAACAGGCAAAGAAATGATTGAACCCTCACTAAGTAGCAACTAAATAATCTTTTCCCTTCAGTAAACTACTCAAGACCTAATCATCATCTTATTAGGACCTATTTACATTATTTAATTTATGGCTGTAGAAATATATCTATCTATCTGGCCAATTAAAATAAAACTAATGAAATACAATTTTTTTAAAATTAATATTTATCTTTGTAATGGCTAGTTGGAATTTTAATAAATCTATTTAACCAAGTGTTGCACTACATGTGAATCACTGTAAGTATGTGTATACACACAATTAAAAATAAAGAGTTAAACGATCAAAAATTAATAAATATAGCGAAAATTTTACAAATATTTGTAACATTTTAAATATAAGGTAATTAATTACATATTTGTAATGAAAAAAAAAAAAAAACTGGGAATAAAAGTACATTAATGATATTTAAATTTCGACTTAAGGTGATGATTTTTTATTGCATTTTTTATTTTTAATTCTAATGTTTGAATCAGTAATTGCAAACTAATTTATAAATAATGAAAATTTTAATTAAATAAATGATATTAATTAATTTTTCATAATTAACTTGTTGCTAAGTTTTTAAACTTTAAATTGCTTTCAATTTTTTTTTTTTTTTACTTTTTAAAAAGATAGCTATATTTATTTTTTACTTGAATAAAAATAAATTATATATAGATAAAATAGAAAATTCTATAACATTAAAATATTAAAATTTTGTCATGATCATGGTTTCACTATTACACTAATGGACCTTAAAAAGTGAAAATTAACTAAAACATAAAACATTTATATATAACATATTAACTGTTTGCATAATTCATTTTAAATTCTATATATCTTTTATATCAAAAGAAGTTTTCATAATATTGATGGCCTTGGAATAAAAACAACGGTATCAAAGTTTCTTTAATTCTTCTTTTCAATTCATTTTTCCATAACAGATAATGTCTGTATTGTCAAATAATAGATTATAATCAGTATTAAGTTCATAAATACTACAAGTAGAGTTATAATAGTTATTTTATCTCTTCTCTAATAAATACTACGTCTTTCGTTAATTTAAACTTTCTTTGATCTATATAAATTTTACAATAACTACAAGGAATTTTATAAATTATGTCAAAATATATTTACCATCAATATACTGCTTTTAACTATTTATTAATGAATTTAAGTCACGATCTTTCTTCCAAATGCACACCCAATAAATAAATTTTATTATTAATTAGGCTATGTAAATAATAAATAAATAATTCATACTATAAAACTGAACAGAAAATAACTGAAGCTTCCAAATGGTTATATCACATTTACAATCCTATCGCAACCAATAATCAGCCCAGAAATCATACAAATCTCTCACACTGTAGACACATTAGAACTTTTTTTTTTTTAGGAAAAACTCAAAAAATATTTTTTATATATTTGTATTATTAAATACAATTCTATCACACACTATTGAAACATATGATCAAAGACATATGAAAAATATGATTCTGTTGAGTGTTGGTGGTTGAAAGGTCAGCACAGCTGCATTGCAAGCAGCTGTCCTGGGTTAGCAGTTTTACTTCTCAGCCGATGCTATGGCACATGGAAAAAAAACATTATTCTGAACATGCACATTTTGTGCAGAACCAGAAGTCATCAGTTGACTCAGATCACAATCATTTATATATTATCTTCATTATTTGCTCACTATAATATATATATATATATATATATATATATATATATATATATATATATATATATATATATATATATATATATATATATATATATATATATATATATATATATATATATATATATATGGCTGCAGAAAGGAGTTTGCTATTAACTGAAAGGAGACCCTTTGATTCCTCTTGGAGGCCTTAAAGGAACCAAGCAGGGCAAATTCCTAATGTCCACTCCATACGTTCTTGTCGTTGCAGCTGTTATTACTATGTGATTATTCATAAAGTATACGAACATGGATGGGCTGCTCAGCAACATGCATTAGCCAGCGTGGTGAGTTTATTGGCTTTTTACCTCTGAGTTTAAGATCAAGAAACACCGTGGTCTTTCTTCTCAGTGCTTGATAAGGCAGAATGAATGTTTATGTAAATGATAAATATTTTTCCAATACATATATACAATTATAACAGACAAAAATAAAGCATGGCCCTTATTCCCAGGAGGCTGTAAAGTCACCAACCAAGGCAGCGGTTGGTGGCCGAAGGCGGAGGGTGCTAAAAATCCCCTGATTGTGGACCCAGGCTGCCATTTGATGACGACTTTTTATTAAGGTACTTACAACTGCAGATCACTTTCAAGTGAAGGAAGATTGCAAGAATTAGAAGAAGAATTGTCTTATATTAAATGGGACATTATTGGACTTTGTGAAGTTAGAAGAAAAGGTGAAGAAACAATTGATTTAAAAAGTGGACATATACTCTATTATAAAGGCACACATATTGGAAATACAAGTGGAGTAGGATTCATTATAAATAAAAAGTGGAAGAAAAATATTGTGGAGATTGATGGTGTATCGGACAGAGTTGCAAGATTAGTTATACAACTTAATAGCAGATACCAAATGCAGATAATTCAGGTTTATGCCCCAACAAGTTCTCATAGTGATGAAGTAGTAGAAGATTTTTATATGGATGTACAAAAGGCTTTTGATCAGAGTAAACAACATTTTAAAATTGTTATGGGAGACTTTAATGCTAGAATTGGTAGACAAATGAAAGATAAAATTGCTGTAGGTAATTTTGGTTATGGTAATAGAAATGAGAGAGGACATAGACTTGTGGAGTTTGCAGAAAAAGAAAAACTTTATATTATGAATTCATTTTTTGAGAAAAATGTTAAAAGGAAATGGACATGGAAGCATCCAAATGAAGGTACAGCAGAATTGGATTATATTTTGACTAACAGGAAATACATATTTCAAGATTGTAATGTTCTTAATAAATTTAACACAGGAGGTGATCATCGATTAGTAAGGTGTAAGTTACGTGTTAATGTAAAACTAGAGAGACAAAAATTATTGAGAAAAACAATATTTACAGTTGATATTCCTAATCTTCAGAAACATTCTAATGAATTTAAATTAGAACTTACAAATAGGTTTCAAGTGTTAGGAGATTTTGAACATGATTCAGATTTGAATGAAATTAATATGAAAATAACTGATACACTTTTAAAAACTGCAACAAAGATAGCTGGTAGAAAAAAGCAGCAATTGACTAATAAAATTTCTACTGATACTAGAGAATTTATGAAGAAAAGAAGGAATATGAAGATATACAAAAATGAGGTATTAAAAAGAATTGAATATCTCGAATTTTGTAAAATGGTACAGAAAAGAGTTGAAAATGATATAAGAAAGTATAACTGTGAAATAGCAAAGAAAGCTGTAGAAGAAAATAAAAGTCTCAAGAATGTTAAACAACATTTTGGTATTGGTAGGAAATTTATATCTGCAATAAGAAAAAATGATGGAATTTTTACTAAAAAGAGAGATGACATCATGAAATTGGTAGAAGATTTTTATCAAGAATTATATAGTAATAAAGAACAAGTATCTCCTATATCTATTACATCTTCCGAATTGCCCAGAATTTTAAATGAAGAAGTGAGACATGCAATTAAATGTATGAAGAAAGGAAAGGCTCCAGGAAATGATGGAATTATAATTGATATATTAAAAGAAGGAGGTGAAGAAATAGAAACAATTTTAGCAAAGTTATATACCAAATGTCTAAATGATAAAGATGTACTGGAAGATTGGAAGAATGCAGTAATAATATTAATATTTAAAAAAGGTGATAAAGAAGATATTAGAAATTACAGACCTATCAGCCTTTTATCAGTTTTATATAAAATTTTTACCAAGATAATTACAACTCGTCTACAGAGAACTTTGGATTTCCACCAACCAAGAGAACAAGCTGGATTTAAAAGTGGTTTTAGTACAATAGATCATATCCAGGTATTGAGAGAAGTCATAGAAAGGACAAATGAATATGAGTTGTCATTATGTTTTGGATTTGTAGATTATGAAAAGGCATTCGATTCTATACACATTTCTTCAGTGAATAAAGCATTGGATCATCAAGGTATAGATCCAGGATATTGTCATATTTTAAAGAATATTTATAAATATGCAACAGCAACAATTAGATTACATAATAATACTGGAAAAATCAACATTGAGAAAGGTATAAGGCAAGGTGACTCCATATCTCCAAAACTTTTTATAGCAGTGCTGCAAGAAGTATTTTGTGGATTAAAATGGGAAACTAAAGGAATGAAAGTAAATGGAGAGTATTTAAGTCATTTAGATTTTGCAGATGATGTAGTTGTTTTTGCAAATAATGCTTCAGAACTGCAGGAAATGTTGCAGGAGTTAGCAGATTAAAGTAGAAAAGTAGGACTAAAGATAAATGTTAAAAAGACTAAAGTAATGTTTAATCGATTTGCTCAAAATATGAAAATAAAGATTGATTATGAAGAATTAGAAAAAGTTAACAGTTACAAATATCTAGGTCAGATTATTAATACAGATGGAAACATAATGGAGGAAATTAATCATAGAATTAAACTTGGTTGGAGTGCTTTTGGTAGAAATAACCTGATACTAAAAGGAAATATGCCTATGTGTTTGAAAATAATGGTTTTTAACAAATGTGTTTTACCAGTTCTTGCTTATGGATCTGAGACTTGGACACTTAATAAAAGAGCAATACAGAGACTTCAGACCACTCAAAGGAGTCTGGAGAGATGTATGTTGGGAGTAACAAGAAGAGATCGAAAACACAATGTATGGGTAAGACAACAAACAGGTGTTACTGACCTTATTGAAAAAATTAAAAGATTGAAATGGAGTTGGGCTGGACAGATTGCTAGAAGAAATGATAATAGAGGGACAATTGAAATTTTAAACTGGATTCCAAGAGATTGTAAAAGACCCAGAAAGAGACCACATGTGAGATGGATGGATGAAATAAGAAAATGTGCAGGGGTGTTGTGGAAAAGAGAAGCTAAAGATCGGGGAAGATGGATTAAACTTGGAGAGACCTTCATCCTGCAGTGGATTGATAATGGTTGATGATATATATATATATATATATATACACTACATATATATATGTTAAAACAAATTTACAATAAATATATATATATATATATATATATATATATATATATATATATATATATATATATATATATATATATATATATATTATTCTTTAAAATGAAATATATTCAATTTATAAGACAACTATATACTTAAAATATATAAATAATAAATTTATTAATATCTAATCAATTTTCATTCAAAAATGAACCTTATCAAGATATTATAACAATTGAAAAAATTCATGCGATTTATATATCATCTTAACATATCATCTACTGGTCAAACCTAACAATAAAGATGTTTTTATATTTTCCAATTTTTATTTAATGACCATTTTCCACCTAACTTTGTTGACCCTTGTACTAAATTCATACATTTCTCTTTATTTTCATGTATATACAATGTTTCATATACTTTTCTTTCTTTATATTTTTTACAATATTTGATGACTTCAATACTTTCTTCACAATTCATAATGTGTCCTGTTTCTACAAAATGGCAAAATGGTCCTGATTTAATATATTTTCTATTTATAGCTCTGTCATGCTCTTTACCCCTTTCTTTTTTACTTTTTGCTGACTGACCTATGTATTTCATCTTGCATCTTTTACAAATAATTTTACAAACTATTCCTACCCTATCATTCTTATCATTCATTATTTTAGAATTACTTACTAGTTTTGTAAAGATTTACTATTTTTTCATCCAATACCTATATTAAGATTTATTTTTTTTTTCTATAATTTTTTTATTTTATTCCTATTAGTACCCCCATTTTTTGACATCAAGATTGATAAGATTCTGGATGTATCATTCCTCTAACATTTTTATTTTTTATGTAGTGCTTTATATTAATCATTCAATTTTTATCGTTTTTTATTAATAAATCTAAATATTTTATTCCTTCTTCATTATTTTCTATAGTATATTTAATATTAAACATATTTTTATTAGCTCATTAAAAGCTTTCATTATGCTTCTTCCATTTTCTACAACTAAAATATCATCCACATGCTTAAAATACTTTATAATTTCTCCATTTTCAATATACTTATCAATTACTTTCTGCTCAATCCAATCAACCATAGTTGATGCCATAATTCCACTTATCGAACAGCCCATTATCCATCCTTTTTCAATACTCCAAAATTCATTATTATATTTTACATATAAAGTGTCATTAATCATGATTAAAACCTCTTCTATTATTTTTATCCATTCTTTTGAAATTATCTTCTCATCTTTGACTTTTCTAACTACAATGTTAATACCTTCTATCTTAGAAACACTCTGATACATTATTATTATTATTATTATTATTATTATTATTATTATTATTATTATTATTATTATTATTATTATTATTATTATTATTATTATTATTATTATTATTATTATTATTATTATTATTATTATTATTATTATTTATATATTTTAAGTATATAGTTGTCTTATAAATTGAATATATTTCATTATAAAGAATAGTATATTAGAAAGACAACATAATGGTTTCAAAATAGCCAGCTCAAAATGATACAGTGTGTTGTGATTTAATATTTGTATATTTATTTCAGTATAGCATTATGCACTGGAATTATATATATATATATATATATATATATATATATATATATATATATATATATATATATATATATATATATATATATATATATATATATATAGGAATAATAAGTTATGTAAATATAGTTCTGATAAAATAAGTCACATAGATGTATTTACTATGGATTTGTTAAATATTGGATATGATCATAAATTAATTTATAATATTGTTACTAAGTTTAATAATAATAATAATAATAATAATAATAATAATAATAATAATAATAATAATAATAATAATAATAATAATAATAATAATAATAATAATATTTTAAGTGCTATAGATATTGATAAAATAAAATATACTTGGATATCAATACCATTTATGTGTAATGAACAAATAAAAATTATAAAACAGATATATAAAATTATATGTTGAGTCGCATTTTATACTACTCCTAATTTAAATAGATTAATAAATAATTCAAAAAATAAATGTAATATTTTAAATCAAAGTAGTGCAATATATAAATGGCTGTGTGTTTGTGGAAAAGCATATATAGCTGAATCTTGATGTACATTGGAGAAAAAATCAAAGGAGCATTTGTTGTTATATAAACATGTACAAAAATCAAGACAAGAGAATGTTAGAAATGATGACATATCACTGTCAGTACTTTTTGATGATAATGTAACATGTAATTATGGTTTTGATTTTAATAAATTTAAGATTTTGTGCATTGAAAGAAATAATAATAAACACAAAATTAAAGAAGCTGTGTTAATAAAAAGTGAAAAGCATCATTTGATAAATAGACTGGTTGCCAATATAAAAATTAATGAATTGTAGGAAAATTGATGTATGACATATTACTTTTTCTTTACATTTGTAACATTTTTGTAATACAATTTGAATCTAGTTGATAATGACTACATAGATAGTTGAAAGTACTTCTATTAAATTGTGGTATATATTTGTTTTTAAAATATTTTTACTGTATTAATTATTATATTGTTTTATTATATATATATATATATATATATATATATATATATATATATATATATATATATATATATATATATATATATATATATATATATATATATATATAATTACAATAATAATAATAATAATAATAATAAAAATGGTAACAAACTATTATAAACAATCCTTAAAGTCACAGAAGTACTTTTGGTTAATTTCTAAAACCTGCCTCAATTTCCATTAAAATTCAAAAGTAAAACAAAGCCAAAGCAAATGTCATCAATCCAAATTCCAGGAATTTCATATTTTAATGTTAGCAGATTGCCTATTTATTAATTACATTTTATTCCTATTTATAAAAATTGCCTCCTCAATTTTTCTTTAATTATGGTTTATCTCTTCATGAAGAATTTTCACATTTTCAAAATCAAATTTAAATTTATATTTACATGTTTTTTCATGATCAAAGAAAACTGAAGGAGAAATTACATCACCATTATTTTTACTTTTTGCATGTTTATATAAAAATTCATGCTCCCTCAATCTCTTCTCAATAGTGCACCTAGATTCACCTATATATGATGGCATACAATCACAAAAAAATTGATATATGACATTACTTTTCTGCTAGACAGGTATGACATCCTTAGAATTATTTACTACTTTATTAATATTGTTTGGAACATAGAATGAATCATTACACACATTCTTTTATATATCCCTAAAAAATTTCACTTGTGGATTTGAAATAAATGGATTAGATATCCATTGTTTACTATTAATCTTCATTTTCTTTAAATTATTTTACTTTTTTTTAAATTGATATAAAGTATTGCTTATTTGTTCCATTTTATAACCAACATCAAGCAATTCTTTGGCAAATATCTCAATATTTTTTTAGTTTCTCCTTCAGTTTTCTTTGATCATGAAAAAAAACATGTAAATATAAATTTAAATTTGATTTTGAAAATGGGAAAATTATTCATGAAGAGAAAAACCATAATAAAAGAAAAATTAACAAGGCATTTTTTATAAATATGAATAAAATGCATTTAATAAATAGGCAATCTGCTAACATTAAAATACGAGATTGTTGGAATTTGAATTGATGACATTTGCTTCCACTTTGTTTTTGTTTTGAATTTTAATGGCAGTTGAGGCAGGTTCAAAAAATTAACCAAAAGTACTTCTTTAAATTTAAGGATTGTTTATAATAGTTTCTTAACATTTTTATTATTTTTTTATTGTAATTACAATTTTGTTTTAAATAACGGACATTATATATATGTGTAATTATATAACTGAATATTTGTAAATACAGTAACTAAATAAATTAAAAAATTTTATCCACTTAGGGGTGCTTTTTATTATCCCAGTAATCTGTGTCAACTAAAGCTTTGAAATGCTAATTTTCCCACAATTCCATGATCTTAATGTTTGCTGCTTGCCTGTTAATTAAGTCATGTTTACATTTGTATATTAGCATAGCTTTCTTTATTTTTTTTAAAGTTATTTTTTTCAATTTGCAATATTTTTACACTGTTAAAATTGAAGTCAAAAGCGTAAATACATGATTTATTATGGTCTTAAAAAACAGATGCTGAAATATTATTATCTACTATGTAATTTTGTTTCGATTTCTGTATACGTTTTAATAATAGCAAGTGTTCTTTAGTTTTTTTTTCAATGTGCATCTAGATTCACCTATATATACAATGCCACATGTACATATCCATTTATAAATGACACAATTTTTATTTATTAATGAGATTTTATCTTTGGAGTTATTTATTAATTTGTTTAATGTAGGAGGTGTGTAAAATGCAATATCACATATATCTTTATAAATTTTCCTTATAAACTTTACTTGATAATTTGAAATATATGGGATTGATATCCATATTTTTTATTAGCAGGAGAATCAATATTATTATTAAAATTTTTATTTTTATATTTTGTATTAAAATCCCTAATAACATTATATATGTGATTAAAACTGTAGCCTACATTTAACAATTCATTTGAATATATTTCAATATTTTTGCCTATATCTGATGAATATTTGCAAAGAAAAACAGTTTAATTATAAAACAGATTATGATTGGAATGTACAAATATCTAAATTTAAAAAAAATTACATCTGTGAATAATTTAATTTATATAAAAGAGGACAAAGGCCTCAGAATGTGTTGGTTATTAAAATTTGATTATGAAGAAAAAGTAATTACTCAAATGAAAAATCTTAACTTTATGAAAGTTGATAAAGTAAATATAAAAAAATTACGTATTCAATTTATTAATAACATTTTAAAAAAAAGCCAAAATAAAGTGATTGATAATAGTACCTATTACAAAATTTACCCTTCTGCTGCAATATGTCCTAAGATTTTTTCAAATATAAAACTGCATAAATAAAATGAAACATGCATTTAATTATTGATTTTGGAGGGGTGTTTTATTATGAAACTTGTTTAATTGAGAAAATGCTACAAGAAATTATTGGTTTTGATAAATATATAATATGTTCTTCATTTGATTTTGTTAATAAAATCCATAATGTTAAGATCGATGTTAATGACATTATATGTACTCTAGATGTTAGTGAAATGTATGGATCAATTGATCGATTGACATCTATCGAAATTATTTCCAACACATTAAGTTTAAAAAATCTTAACATGAAAATAATAGTGTTTATAATTGAAACATTAAATTTTATTAATAAAAATATTTATGCAGTTTTTGATAAGGATTTCTATAAAATGTGTAATGGATGGCCCATGGGATTACCTACTGTTGCTCAAATATGTAATTTTATAATTTCTACATATGAAAAAAATATTTTGAAAAAAGAATATTCTCAAAAAATATTACTGCATATTATCCATATGTTGATGATGTTTTTGTATGTGGTAAACCAAATACAATTAATGAGTTGTTTAAGAAATTAAATGGTTTGAAAGGCCTAAGATGGATAAAAACAGATGAAGATTCAATGTGCATTCAGTTTGTTGATCTTAAAATAACTAGAAATCAATGCATGCTGGATTACTGTATGATTATTAAACCAATAGTAAAATGAGGTTATATTCCATATAAATCAAAAGTGTCAATGTCACACAAAATGACAGGTTTGATGTCCTTCTTATTTAGAAATAATAGTCTTTGCAAATATTCATCAGATAAAGGCAAAAATATTGAAATATATTCGACTAAATTGTTAAATGTTAGCTACAGTTATAATCACATATATGATGTTGTTAGAAATTTTAATACAAAATATAAAAATAAAATTAAATTTTAATAATAATATTGATTCTCCTGCTAATAAATAAATATGGATATCAATTCCATATATTTCAAATTATCAAGTAAAGTTTATAAAAAAAAATTATAAAGATATATGTGATATTGCATTTTACACACCTCCTACATTAAACAAATTAATAAATAAATCCAAAGATAAAACTTCATTTATAAATAAAAATTGTGTCATTTATAAATGGATATGTAGGTGTGGCAGTGTATATATAGGTGAATCTAGATGTATGTTGGAAAAAAGAACTAAAGAACACTTGCTATTATTAAAACGTGTTCAGAAATTGAAACAAAATTGCATCGTAGATAATAATATTTCAGCATCTTTTTTTATGACCATAATAAATCATGTATTTATGGTTTTGATTTCAATTTTAACATTGTAAAAATATTGCAAATTGAAAAAAAATGCAATAAAAAATAAAGGAAGCTATGCTAATATACAAATATAAACATGACTTAATTAACAGGCAAGCAACAAATGTTAAGATCATGGAATTGTGGGAAAGTTAGCATTTCATACCTTTAGTTGATACAGATTACTGGGATAATAATGAAAGCACTTCTAAGTGGATACATTTTTTTAATTATTTAGTTACTGTATTTACAAATATTCAGTTATATAATTATGTATATTGCTTTAAAAATACAGACATCGAATCATATATATATATATATATATATATATATATATATGATATATATATATATATATATATATATATGCACACACATTGGAACAAACCACTTTATAAAACTATATTAATAACTATTAGTAATCATTTGTCAAACTAGACATTATCTCTTGCCCAATAATATCAGGGTTGTTTAAAGTCTTACTTACTAAGTAATGTATCTTCAGTGATATAAAGGTCCCAGAACCTGATTTCCCTGCCCATGTTAATAGTTTTAATAATTTACTTTCACACAAGATGGGAACTGTATTCCCGAAAAAAAGTGCACAATCACTGCACTACATTCAGAGAAGAAAAACAGAAATTTACTGTCAATAATCTCTAAATATGAAATGAAAATTCAGTAATATTATGTGTAAATAATAAGTAAATAATTCATATTATATGTAACTAAATAAAAACAACTGAAAAATGAGATATATTATATTTGCAATTCTATCACAACCATCGAACCATCAGTCCAGAAGTCAAAACAACATACCATACCATAAATGGATTACAAACATGCATTTCGTCAAGCAATACCCATTGTTTTTAGAGAACCTCCAAACTTATTACTATTACTTTTTATCAAATACAAATCCAGCACACATTAGTAAAACATAGGATCCAAGACATGTCAAAAAGATAAATGATCCCAAGGATGAATATTTCTTATTGAACCATTCCTCATCATTTGGCCAGATCATAATCCATATTTAACACTTTATATAGAGGTTTATAATCACTGCATTATATTCAGAGAATCAGTGCAGAGAGATTTTCTTTCAACAACTTATAGTATGAAATAAATATTCAGTTTTAATATAAATTACAAGTAAATAACTCATATTATATGTAACTGAACAGAGAGTAACTGAATCTTCCAATGAATTAAATACTGTTTGCAATCGCATTACAACCATCCAACAACCCAGAAGTCAGAACTACCTCTTACACCATATATATATATATATATATATATATATATGTATATATATATATATATATATATATTGAATTGAATTGTATATATATATATATATATATATATATATATATTAAATACAATTCAATCATATATTACTGCAACATATAATCAAAGACATGTGAAAAATATAAATGATCCCTAAGATGAACAATTACAATGAAGATATGCGTGAGAAATTGTTATATGGGGCAACTGATGTGTGCTGGTTCAGCATGAAATGTACTTTTTGGGGATCATTTATTTTTTTCACATATCTTTGGTCATATGTTTTAGTAATGTGGAATTTTATTTAATATAAAAACTATAATGAAAATATGAAATTTGGGGTTTCTCTATAAATAATGTGTACTGCTTGACAAAGTGTATGTTTCTAATCTATCTATGATGTGACTATTAAATATGATGGTGAATGGCTGTAATAGAATTGCAAACATGATATATCTCTTTCAAAGTTTCAGTTATTTCCTGTTTAGTTTCATATCATCATCATCATCATCAAACATTATCAATCCACTGCAGGGTGAAGGTCTCTCCAAGTTCAATCAATCTTCTTCAATCTTTAGCATCTTTTCTCCACATCACCCTGTATACTTTCTTATTTCATCCATTCATCTAACATGTGGTCTCTTTCTGGGTCATTTACAATCTCTTGAAATCCAGTTTAAGATTTCAATTGTCCATCTATTATCATCTCTTCTAGAAATATGTCCATCCCAACTCTACTTGATAGATTCAATTTTTTCAATGAGGTCAGTAACACCTGTTTGTTCTCTTACCCATACATAGCACTTTTGATCTGTTCTTGTTACTCCCAAACATACATGTCTCCATACTGCTTTGAGTGGTCTGAAGTCTCTATATTGCTCTTCTATTAAGTGTCCAACTCTCAGATCTATATGTAAGAACTGGTAAAACACATTTATTAAAAACCTTTCTTTTCAAACACATAGGCATATTCTTTTTAGTATCAAGTTATTTCTACCAAAAGCACTCCAACCAAGTTTAATTCTATGATTAAATTTCATCCATATAACATGAATTATTTACTTATTATTTACATATATTACAACTGACTTTTCATTTCCTATTTAGAGATTGTTAGCACTAAAACACTGTTTTAATCCTTTAAATATAGTGCAGTGACTGTACACTTCTGCACAAGGTATTAAAAGTAGATACAGTCCCTCCTTGTGTGAAAATGTGAAAATTTTAAAATAATCAACATGGGAAGTGCAATCATATGTTGATACCTCTATACAATTGTCAATGCATTATCCATTAAGTAAGACTTAAAATAAATAACATATATATGGACTAGGGTTAATGTTTTGTTTGTAAAATGATTAGCAACAGTTATTTATATATTTTCACAAAGTATTTTGTATTAATATTGTACTGCAGAAAATTTGACTGTCATTTAAACTATAGTAATTTTCTCTATATATACTGAACAAATGATAAAAATATGTGTAAGGTTGTAATCTGGGTCAACTTATCAATACTGATTCAGCATGAAATGTGCAGCTTTACATATCTTTGATCATATTTTTCAGCAATGTGTGATGAAATTGTATTTCACAAAAAATATTATTAAAAATAAGTTTGGGGTTTCTTTAGAAATAATGTCTGTTGCTTGACAAAGTATATATTTATAATGTATTCATGGTGTAAGAGATTGGTCTGAGTTCTGGGATGATGAGTAATTGTAATAGGATTGCAAATGTGATATAATTTATTGAAAGCTTCAGTTATTTGTTGTTAAGTTACATAGTAATTAATCTATAATTTTAAGCCTTAATTAAAAAGTAAAAAATAAAATCTTTTTTTATTCATTGAGTTTAAAACTTTTAAGGTTCTAATTTATAGCTTAATTATTAATAAAAATATTTATTGTGTGTATGAGAATTATTGGAAAGAAAAATCTTGATTTAAATTCATTATTAAGTATGTCAAAACAGCCTATTGATGGCAAGTGTATTTTTGATACATATTAAAAGATTCTTTTCTGATGTAAAATTTATATAAATCAAATATGATTTAGATTTAAAAAACAGTTAAAGTACAGAAAAAAGTAAGTAGTATGATAACTCATCTTTGTATGATCATGAATTTAATTCTAATAATAATAATATATTATTTGACAATGCAGAGGTTATCTTTTATGAACAACATGAATTGAACTAGAGATTTAAAGAACCTCTGATGATTAGCTTTCTTAATTCTGAAAACCTACATCTATGAATACTTATTTTAACATTAAAGTTATGTGGAATTTAAAATGAATTATGACAATGGTTAATCTGTTATATACAAATGTATTATGTTTGAGAAGGTCTATTTGTGCAACAGGTTAACCAAGGTTATGACATAATTTTAGAAGTTTGTTTTATTAGTATCTTATTATTACATGCTTTTCTATTTTATTTTTATTACAAGTATAATATTAGGCAATATTTAATTTATATGTAAAAGTGCCCACATATCTAAAAACAACAATAACTACAAAATATCAAAATCAATAAAAGTGTACAATATATATTTATTAATAACAAAAATATCTGTGTGATTCATTACTTTAAGCAATTACATGTCATAAAATCACGAAATGTCATTCTGAGAACATTTCCATTTAAATGACTAAATTGATTTTTTAATTTTATTTTATTTTTCTCAGATTTTTCAGAATTTTTAAACCTGTGTCTACTAATCTTATTACTATATGCAACCATATATATATATATATTGAAGGAGATGATCTGATGCATATATATATATATATATATTGAAGGAGATGATCTGATGCTCAGATCCTGCTTCACAGCCCACATCCAATCTCCTACTACCTAACTGTATTCAAACCTGCCTTTACGCACATATATACATAGCTAATAATATATATATTTCTTTGCTCAGTATTATAACATAAATAATGTAAACATATGTATTTTATTTTAAAAATATTTTATTTAATAATATTTTCTTATGTGTATGCGGGCGTAAATAATAAATATCTATATATTTCAGTGTAGGAGATTGTGAATGTATTAATAGTTATATTATATATATATATATATAAGGTATTATATAAGAAACTTATTATTTTTTCATATATAATTTTGTAGCCAGAAATTATGCAATCTTGTTAAAAAGTCTCTCGAAAAACAATTACCCGGAAGACCCCTTAGGTTAAAGTAAAAGATTACAAATTGGTAATAATAAAATAAACCCATTAGTGGAAATTGTCCATGCTAGCTTGTTTTAAAATCATAAGATTCATTTTAAAACAATCATTCGAGAAACTGATAACAAACTTGCATTGTTTCAAATATCTTACTAGATAAGAGTATCCGGTCAAACTATTCCAGAGAAACCTTAAGTGCTTAAACCACCTCAGATCCAGCAGTAGTTGCTAAGTTACAGCTTCAAAATAAAAGTATATATACTGCTGGATTTGAATCCACAGGGGAGGAGTCCATTAAATAGCTATGTTGCGATACATATTCCATGCCAGTTTTAATTCTCACTCAATGTGTCATGAGTAGAAAATTTTGCCTTGTCCCTCCATTCTAATATGCTGTTCCCATGAACAAAGCTCTGCATCCCGTACTACTGAACTTTATGTATATTTTTCCAGTGAAAGTGAAGTGCTATTTCAAATAATAATGCTACTCTAGATCTACTGAAATAATACCGATGGACTGATTTCTAGTGAAACGCTCTTCCAAATAATCAAGGTAAAATAACTTTGATCGCTTATAATTCCTAAATCCTGCCTTCTCTGTAATCATCTATATTAAATGTCTTTAAATTTGTATTCATATAACTCTATATAACTAATCTATATTAAGCCTTATATAAAATGTTTTTCCTTTTCTTTTAATTCCAAGCGGCAAACAATTTTCATTTACATTTATGTATGTATATTTTAAAATAAATGCCAATAGTATTCTAAAATCGCCAGCATATAATTCATTTTAGTTTCCCCACCCATCATTTACTGGGTAAATAATTTATAATTTGATCAAAACAAGTCTTATTTGGCTTACCCAGGTGCAAGATTTTTAGATAAATAAACTAATTATATTTTTCATGTTTACTGTAGAAAAACAGATTGGATGTCTATTTTTCACCTTCTTCTTCCTAAATAAGGCGCTATCTTTTATTCTTAAATTATATATGTAAAACCCAACTTAGCTATTACCACCACCCACTTATTTTGTAATCATTAATATATTTTCACAAGGGCATTAATTAACCGAAATTGAGATTTATTAAATGTGTAAAAAGTAATGAATAATATTAAGTAACATAATGTAAGGGGTAGGGGGGAATCTTAAGAGCTTAGTTTTACATTTAAGTATAATTATTCTCCATGTTTGCTTAGTGAAGCCATATCATTATGCCAAATATTTCATAATTTGTGGGCAATAAATATGTTTTGATAATCTGTAATCTTTAGAATTATATTTATATATTATATTATTAAGCATTACATGCATAAAGGCCATTTTGTATATATATATATTTGTGCTTCTTTCTCACATGGAGGCAAACGTGAAGTCGGGCCCCATTGTCATTCTCTATGTCCCTAAACCAGGCTATAAAACCACCCTGGGGTCATCCTTGGTCTTATGTGCATGCTTTATATGGGTATCGCTCTGGAAAATCCAGCCTGATAATGACATTGCTGACCACTCTTCATCATCCATGATTCGCCTGTACTTCACTCCAGGGAATCTCGACTCTTTCATTCATCAAACTGACCCTGCCTACATTTGCAGAGGAAATCGGTCCCTTTCGTTATTGAAAATTCATGAAGCACACTCCAGGATCCATAATTGGACAGACCCAATCAGCTGCCATGCACGCACTGCCTTTCAGTGTCTTATTAGTCACCCAGAAGTATTCATAAGCCGTAATGAAATGATTTCTTTAAACAAACATACTTCCATTAGTTTAATATATGTATTAATGCGATAGATTTAGTATTGTTTATATAATTATTCATTACCCCATCTTGTGCATTAATTATCTATAACTCCAAATTAATAATATTGAATGTAACCAAATAAAATATCTGCTTGTAAAATTATTGTTGTTTAAATTAAGTAAATGCTCTTCATCTCTGGGGGTGTATAAGTATTCCAACAATGTATTCTAATAGCGCTAATTCATTTAATCACACACACACACACACACACACACACACACACACACACACACATATATATATATATATATATATATATATATATATATATATATATATATATATATATATATATATATATATATATATATATATATATATATATTATTGGCATAGCCACAATTATAATGTTATCATTAAATATGAATCAGACATATATATATAATACTCATGAGGCTAACGTCAGCTAAATAACCTGACATAATTGTGTTTTATTAATAAATCTTAAATATATATATCAAACTCGAACCATTGCTTTCTTTTAGTTAAGGTAATATATTAAGTTATTACTTATGCTAAATATGACTAGATGATCTCCGCTCAATACATAATTAATATGCTAGGTTATGAGCCTTTATTGCTCATAAAATATAACTAGTTATTAAGTTATTCTATCATATAAGTTTAGCCTAGAGTGTTTTTGTGTCTCCGATGATCGATGCCGGCGGATGAGAAGTAAATTAATCGATGTCATCAGGATTGTTGCTCATAATGTTATAGATCTGGGAAATAGGCAAATAGGGCAGAATTCATGATTGTTCCTGACCTGTGTATCTTGCACATGATTGGATTCAAGGTACTTTTGCCTAGATGCTAGATCTTGTTATGTGAACATACAAATCTGACCGGCACAGATTTTTTTTTCTCCGGGTTTGGCATGTCAACATAAGGCTTCGATTACAAACCTCCATATAACTGAGATAGTAGTAGATAGTGATAGATATAACATATGTTTAAAAAAAAAAATTTTTTTTTGAAAACTTTTTTTTTTTTTTTTTTTTCGGACACCCAGCTTAAAATTTTTTTTGAATATTAGTATACACTCCTTGCGAGTCATTGTTAATATAAATAATTTCACTCAGTATATATATAAAAATATGTTTCCAGTATATTATATACTCAATATTTTTTTTCCACATAAAAGTTAAAAGTTTTTTTCGTTTTCACGAACCGATAATATTAATTAGTGGCAATTTTGTTGTGTTTTCTTTCACGTGTGTGATTTGAATAATGATGATATTATATAATGTTTTATTTTTTGTCCATAAATATTTATTACATGTATAAGTCTCATGAGTTTTTAAAAAAAAAGAGAAGTAACAGATTTTAAGGGGCTTTTACTTTCATATTAATTAAAGATAAAGAAGTGTTTTCCCAAATAATGTTTATAGTTTTTGTATACATGTAAGTCTCCAGTGATATAAAAGAGTGACAGCTTTTAAGGGGGTCTCATTTTTATAAAATATTTTTTTCTTTTTCAAAGAAGCGAATAAGATGTTGTATAATGTTTTTTTTCTTGGTCATAGACATGAAATTACATGCAGGATGCCCGTAAATAAAATAGTGGTAGTTCTAAGGGGTCTCCACAGTTATAATAATAAAATAAAAAGTATGTTTTAAATAGTAGCGTTTATACATATACATATATATATATATATATATGTTAAAACGAAGATTTGCACGGGTTAAATATATAAAATACATATTTTTGCATCCTTTAAACTTTTAATATCAATATACTGACTTTACTAAAACTTTTAATACCAATATCTAATACACCCATCCACAGATTATATAACTCTTGATGTTTACCACATCAATATATATAAAGATTTAACATATAACCCAAAATATGTATTATATATATATATATATATATAAAAGTTTCCATAAATAATTTTAAATAACAAAGTATTTTTGAGTTTACACTGTAATAATATAGTGATAGATTTTAAGGGGTTTTTCACATTTAAAATAGAAAGATGATAAAGAAGTGTGTGAGATATAGAATAATAATATTGAGATATATAATATTTTTTTCCGTTTTTAATAAATATTTTATAAATAAATATATGCCCAAGTTTTGAATTATGCGCTAAATAATAATAATATATAATATTTTTTCATAAATGCTTTAAATAATGATGTTCTATATAATTTTTTATAAATGTTTCAAATAATAATAGTTCCAAGTCTGATAGAAGTAACATAGTTGTAGCCTTTAAGGGGCTTTCACCTCTAAAAATAAAGATAGTAAAGTAGTGTGTGCGCTAAATAATATATAATTTTTTCTAAATGTTTTAAATAATGATGTTAAAAATTTTTTTTTCTTCCTTGTTAATACATCTTTAAATAAATATGTTAAAATTATAATATTTCCAAGTCTGAGTTAAATAAACGACAGCTTTTAAAATGCTTTCACTGTTAATAATAAAATAGAGATTCTAAATAATCACAATTGTGCAGATTTTTTTTTTAAATATTGATGCGTGTATAATTGCCTTAAATCAATGAAAAAAATAGTGACAGTTTTTGTTATCCTTTCATTCTCTTATATAGATATGTGCTAAATCCATAATGTTTTTTTTTGATAAAGCTGTAAATGTATAATGATTTAAGTATAGATTTTAGAAAAGTATACAACCCAATAATAGCGAATCATCTGGTCAGAACATATGGCCCTATCCTTTTGGCTGGCGCCCGGTAGCAATAACACTATAAATTTTCCAATAGGTGATCGAGTTATTTAGAATAAAAAGAGCAATGATTCATAATAAAAGTTATATAGAGGTTTTTTTTTGGTTCAAAATATGTGTATCAACTGTATCAATGCAATCGTTAATCAATCATTTTGTTAAGATGTTTCAGGTGCTGAAGAACAACTCCAAAACAGACATCGAAAGAAGACATAATAAAGAAGGCCAGGTAGAAGTTACAATAATTTTTTTATGATATACTTTGCATTAAAGAGCTAAATAGTAAATAATCAGTATATATATATATATATATATATATATATATATATATATATATATATATATATATATATATATATATATATATATATATATATATATATATATATATATATTATATAGTTTCACAGTAAAAACTAGATCTAGAAATAATTAATATTAAGGAATAAAAGTTAGGATAGCAATAATCATTTAAATAAATGTAGATTAAATACAGGAGTGGGAGAGTAGAGTAAGGGAAGAGTGTGGAATGGGGGGAGGAGGTGTTCATCCATATTAAAATAAAAATAAAAATAACCATAAAACTTATCTGGGTAATTAAAAAAAATATAATTTTATCTTAAATCTAAGATAGATGGAGGTCAGCAGTGAGGATCGGGATCAGGGAAATACATTGAGGTCTGGTAAAATTATTTAGGAGAGTGGTAACCCACCCAAAAAAGTCGACAATCCACCTGTAACTATGGAAACAGTGATATGGATGTTGCAGAGAATGGAAAAGAGATTTGACAGTTTGGAGGCAAAGATCGAGGACGAGAGCAGAAAAACAAAGGAGTGGATGGCCACCACATGGGATAGCATGAATAGCACCATAGCAACGAAGGTAGAGGAGGTGCAAATAGAGTGCCGACAGGAATGCAAGGACATTTATAACAAGTTTGAGGGGTCTTTGGAGGACCACAAGTATGACACTCTGGATTCCATTCAAGAAATAAAAGAAGAATTGACAGCCAAACAAAACAAACAAGAAGCCACCTTTCATTGATGCATTGACAAAATTAAAGAAGAGATGAATGGTATGAAGGAGGATATAGCAAGAACCAAGGAGAGTGTGAGCTTTGAAGAAGAAAGACCAGGACCAGAGAGAATGACAAACAGCTTTCCCCAGCTTCCACTAGAAACCTGTGTGGGAAGGTCAAAACCCATTATGTCCAAGGAACCGATAGTACACTCATCAATATCACTGACCAAACTTGAAACTCAAATTATGACAAAAATACAACAGAATATGCCACCCTATGTACAACAGATGATGGTGGGATGTCAAGTAAGGAAGATAGAGGAGATGGCCCAAATCCTCATATCAATTGATCATTCACCCATACAATCGGGACCACCCAAATATTACTCTGGATCCATGGGGCAACCATCCAGATACCAGCACAACTCATGGCAAGATGAACCAATTAGCAGCAAAAAGTATGAACCACCGGATAGAGGGAGAAACTAGAGGAGAAGCTGGATGGATAGAACATGACGACATGAATATGAAATGGCAAATGATTTAGGACTGTAATAATTTGTATATGTTATAATAGTTTTTTATTATTATTTTATGCTAATCAGTTAACCAAGCAGTTTTTTTTTAAGACAGTGAATAATTTGTATATATATAGCTAGGTTTTTTGTATTATTATCTTATTGTATTCAATTAACCAAGCAGTTTTTTTTTAAAGACAATGAAAATTTTTTCTAGTAAAATAGCAGAGATAATACTCTATCATAAATGAAAGTCATAAATTTGTAATATAACACAGAGTTAGGATATTCGATAGTAAATAAAAGTCATAAAAATTTCTAATATAGCAGAGAACTATTCGATCATAAATGAAAGTCGTAAAATTTCTAATGTAACAGAGTTAGGATATTCTATCATAAATAAAAGTCATAAAATTCCTAATATAGCAGAAAAGTTAGGATTCTATCATAAATGAAAGTCATAAAATTACTTTTAGATATATCGCCAATCCAAAGTTGTTCTTTAGTTACCTGGACATCAAGTAAAAGCTTTTTTTTTTCTTTTTTAAACATTTTTTCATTTATTTTTCGGTAAGTTCAGAAAAATGAAGCAGATGATCTGATGCTCAGATCCTGCTTCACAGCCCTCATCCAATCCCCTACCACCTAACTGTATTCAAACCTGCCTTTATGCACATATACACATAGCTAATAATATATATAATTCTTTGCTCAGTATTATAACATAAATAATGTAAACATATGTATTTTAATTTAAAAATATTTTATTTAATAATAATATTCTCATGTGTATGTGGGTGTAAATAATAAATATCTATATAATTCAGTGTAGGAGATTGCGAATGTATTAATAGTTATATCATATATATATATATATATGAAACTTATTTTTCATATATAATTTTGTATATATATATATATATAGTTATATCATATATATATATTATATATGAAACTTATTTTTCATATATAATTTTGTAGCCAGAAATTATGCAATCTTGTTAAAAAGTCTCTCGAAAAACAATTACCCGGAAGACCCCTTAGATTAAAGTAAAAGATTACAAATTGGTAAGAATAAAATAAACCCATTAGTGGAAATTGTCCATGCTAGCTTGTTTTAAAATCATAAGATTCATTTTAAAACAATTGTTCGAGAAACTGATAACAAATTTGCATTGTTTCAAACATCTTACTAGATAAGAGTATCCGGTCAAACTATTCCAGAGAAACCTTAAGTGCTTAAACTGCCTCAGGTCCAGCAGTAGTTGCTAAGTTACAGCTTCAAAATAAAAGTATATATACTGCTGGATTTGAATCCACAGGGGAGGAGACCATTAAATAGCTATGTTGCTATACATATTCCACACCAGTTTTAATTCTCACTCAATGTGTCGTGAGTAGGAAATTTTGCCTTGTCCCTCCGTTCTAATAAGTTCTTCCCATGAACAAAGCTCTGCATCCCGTACTACTGAACTTTATGTATATTTTTCCAGTGAAAGTGAAGCACTATCTCAAATAATAATGCTACCTGAGATCTAGGTAAATAATACTGATGGACTGATTCCTAGTGAAATGCTCTTCCAAATAATCAAGGTAAAAGAACTTTGACCGCTTATAATTCCTAAATCCTGCCTTCTCTGTAATATTTATATTTTAAATCATCTATATTAAATGTCTTCAAATATGTATTCATATAACTCTATATAACTAATCTATATTAAGCCTCCTATAAAATGTTTTTCCTTTTCTTTTAATTCCAAGCGGCAAACAATTTTCATTTACATTTATGTATTTATATATTAAAATAAATGACAATATTATTTTAAAATCGCCAGCATATAATTCATTTGAGTTTCCCCACCCACCATTTACCGGGTAAATAATTTATAATTTGATCAAAACAAGTCTTATTCGGCTTGCCCAGGTGTTCGCGATTTTAGATAAATAAACTAATTATATTTTTCATGTTTACTGTAGAAAAACAGATTTGACATCTGTTTTTCACCATCTCCTTCTTAAATAATGTGCTATCTTTTATTCTTAAATTATATATGTAAAACCTATCTTAGCTATTACCACCACCCACTTATTTTGTAATCATTTATATATTTTCACAAGGGCATTAATTAACCGAAATTGAGATTTATTAAATGTGTAAAAAGTAATGAATAATATTAAGTAACATAATGTAAGGGGGAGGGGGGATCTTAAGAGCTTAGATTTATATTTAAGTATAATTATTCTCCATGTTTGCTTAGTGAAGCCATATCATTACGCCGAATATTTCATAATTTGTGGGCAATAATTTCGATAATCTGTAATCTTTAGAATTATATTTATATATTATATTATTAAGTGTTATGTGCATAAAGGCCATTTCGTATATATATATATGCTTCTTTCTTACATGGAGGCATCCACGAAGTCAGGCCCCATCGTAGTTCTCTATGTCCCTAAACCAGGCTGTAAAACCACCATGGGGACATCCTTGTTCTTATGTGCATGCTTTATATGGGGATCGCTCTGGAAAATCCAGCCCGATAATGACATTGCCGACCACTCTTCGTCATCCATGATTCACCTGTATTTCACTCCAGGGAATCTGGACTCTTTCATTCATCAAACCGACCCTGCCTACTTTTGCAGAGGAAATTGGTCTCTTTCGTTATTGAAAATTCATGAAGCATACTCCAGGATTCATAATTGGACCGACCCAATCAGCCGCCAATCATGCACCACCTTTCAGTGTCTTATTAGTCACCCAGAAGTATTCATAAGCTGTAATGAAATGATTCCTTTAAACAAACATATTTCCATTAGTTTAATATACGTATTAATGCAATAGATTTAGTATCATTTATATAATTATTCATTACCCATCTCGCACGTTAATTATCTATAACTCCAAATTAATAATATTGAATGTAACCAAATATAATATCTGCTTGTAAAATTATTGTTGTTTAAATTAAGTAAATGCTATTCATCTCTGAGGGTGTAATAGTATTACAACAATGTATTCTAATAGCGCTAATTCGTTTAATCACATATATATATTATTGGCATAGCCACAATTATAATGTTATCATTAAATATGAATCAAACACATATATATAATACCCATGAGGCTAACATTGGCTAAATAACCTGACATAATTGTGTTATTAATAAATCTTAAATATATATATCAAACTCGAATCATTGCTTTCTTTTAGTTAAGATAATATATTAAGTTATTACTTATGCTAAATATAAGAGATAATATATTAAGTTAATACTTATGCTAAATATGACTAGATGATCTCCGCTCAATACATAATTAATATGCTAGGTTATGAGCCTTTATTGCTCATAAAATATAACTAGTTATTAAGTTATTCTATCATATAAATTTAGCCTAGAGACTTTTTGGGTCTCCGATGGTCGATGCCGGCGGATGAGAAGTAAATTAATTGATGTCATCAGGATTGTTGCTCATAATGTTATAGATCTGGAAATAGGCAAATAGGGCAGAATTCATGAGTGTTCCTGACCTGTGTATCTTGCGCATGATTGGATTCGAGGTGCTTTTGCCTAGATGCTAGATCTTGTTACGTGAACATACAAATCCGACTGGCACAATATATATATATATATATATATATATATATAGAGAGAGAGAGAGAATTGTAAAATATAGGACTACCATAATCTAGCACTATTTCACCCTATCTGTTTATAATTACTTGAAAACAACTAGAAAAAAACGATTGTAACTTTCTTTTAGTCAAAATAAGAGTCATAGATCACATGACCCTATTCTCTTAAGCCTGTAAGTTATAAACATGGATTTACATATATGTGCGCACAGATGCGCAATTTCTATTATACAATTAATCTATTTTGATTGATAAATTGTACATATATGTTATAATTCACAATATACACACACATACATGTCTGTGCATGAAATTTCTGAACATATTTAACTTTTACATAAAAATAATACCTGATTAAGTTTAATAACTGAAACACACAGTCCTATATAATTAAGCTTTCAAATTATATTTTAAATAATACAAATACTTAAGCCAGGTTTACTACAACACGCATATAGAATTGCACCTAGTATTAACAAATTTAAAATTGTCAAATAAATAAATAACAATATTTTTACAATTAATAATTTTAATTTGAATATACATAAAATTTACATATATACTTGTGTATCAATATTAAAAAAAATCAGTTTAACAAATTCTATTAAAGCTTTTTTTTATTCTTTTAAAAAAATATATAGTCAATTTTCCAGAGGTTAGAAAGCTTTTATTAGGTTACCTCTTAACTAATTATAAATGTCTTTAAATTTAAAAATATAGATTTAAAATGTCCATCAAATGAATTATTGAAAAACAACTCACTTTTGTATGCAAGTTTATCTGTGCTTCTCTTTGCTTATGTAGACACAGCAGCATACATATAACTATTTTTTTTTATTCAGCTGGTGTTTTTCTTGGGCAAGTTGTTGTTTTTTTTTTTGGTCAATCCTGGTTTGTTGTCATCATCAGGTAAAATTACATAATTCAGGTATGGTTGGCCTTTTTTTCTTCTGTAGTCAGTTCCACTTGTACTTGGTTTTTGTAAGTTTCAGGTCAGCAAGCTGTTTTCCAGAACACTTTTAAGGCTGTGATTTACAAAGAATCTTGACACATTTCCTCCATGTAAATTCAAACTCCTGCTAAGGAAAACAGTCTACTATCTTACCTTTTTACATCCTCATGGTAGTTCTCTTGATAATTATTCTAGCCATCTTTGCAGCTAGTTTTACTATGGCCATCTTCTGCTACAGTTACCAACTCTTCACAAAATACTTGAGCCAACTTTACAGCTATCTCTTCTGCTAACTCTTATAAAACTGCAAACCAAACTGTTTTCTTTAAAATCACTATCCAAACTGGAGCTAATTTTTGTTATCAGCCCTTTTATAAAATCATCTAAGGTAATAACATCTTGATTAAAAACAGAGTTTTTATTTTTAGCTCTCTAATCCCTTTGAAAACATATACATGTTTTAATTAATTAAAAAATTTTGAAAACAATATTGTGTTTTTACATTTCACAATAATAATAATAATAATAATAATAATAATAATAATAATAATAATAATAATAATAATAATGATGATGATGATGATGATGATGATGATGATGATGATGATGATAATAATAATAATAATAATAATAATAATAATAATAATAATAATAATAATAATTATTATTATTATTATTATTATTATTATTATTATTATTATTATTATTATTATTATTATTATTATTATCATCATCATCATCATCATCATCATTATTATTATTATTATTATTATTATTATTATTATTATTATTATTATTATTATTATTATTATTATTATTATTATTATTATTATTATTATTATTATTATTATTATTATTATTATTCAGACCTTTTTTAAAATATCAATTTTCAGTTAATGAAATTTTACTTTAAGCCCAGAGTTATTTAACCCTTTATTTATTATTATTTTCTTTTAGGAAATATAAAAAATTATCTACAAAAATTTATCCTGTGTTTATTTCTACTTTTCCTTTATTTTACATATATATATATATGCACATACACTATATTAGTGTGTGTTCTGTAATCCAGCTGGTTACAATATGGTATGGCTTAAGATCTATCAGCCCCATATAGCTATTTGTGTTGGATAGCTGGGTTTGAAGACATGTAGGTGTCTGAAAATTTCAGATTTTCTACTCAATAGATAACTTTTAGATAAGTGCTTGGCTTTGAGTTGGTATTTTTAGATCTAGTGTCTGAACCTAGCCTGGCACTTCTTTGAGGAGTCTCAAAGCATGAAACCATGGTCAGGGTTTGGGGAATTCCTGACAGAGATATTTTAAATGCTGGCTCTGGCTAAACATTTATCGCAAAACTTGTTGAGGAATTGGCAATCCTCCTTGTTTATAACTTACAAGCTTAAGAGAATAGGGTGATGTGATCTATGACTTATTACGACTATTTATAGTCTTTGCCTTAAGTCTTATGCAATGTTATATTGCTAAGACTACTAATATATGGTATGGCTGAAGATCTATCAGCCAATATAGATATTTGAGTTGAATAGATGTGTAGGTGTCTGAAAATATCAGATTTTCCACTCAATAGATAACTTTTAGATAAGTGCTTGGCTTTGGGTTGGTATTTCTAGATCGAGTGTCTGAACCTACCCTGGCACCTCTCTGAGGAGTGCGAAAGCACAAAACTATGGTCAGGGGTTTGGGGGGGTTCCTGACAGAGATAATTTAAATGCTGGCTCTGGTTAAGCATTTATTACAAAACTTGTTGAGGAATTGCAATCCTCATTGTTTATAACTTTCTTTTGTCTGATATTGTATAAAAAGACATACAAACAATGGTGAAATTTAAATAAACTGAAATATTAATTAAAAATCAACTTTAAATGGTCTAAATTTAAATTGTAATGTAGAATAAATAATTACTCAGACTAGCTCCCTTATAAAACACATATCACTCGATAATTTCACTTACACAAAAGATGTCCATTCATAATACTAACTGGAATAAAATTTATGAAGAATTGTACACACATAAAATCCATAATAAAAGTTCACCCAGTTATATTTAATTACTTAGTAATGATTAGAAAAAAAAACTGATTCTACCTCTTCTAAATTGTTTAAGATTGTATAAAAGTCATATATATATATATATATATATATATATATAACAAAATAAATGTCCGCTATTATTAATAATACAATAACGAAACTTAAATATATTCCAAACAACAGTAAACAATTTATAATATAATATAAATAAAAACTCATAAAAAAATATTTTCGATTATATTCATAATCATTTTCAACTCAACTTTCAAAATGGAATCATGTATTACCAACCGGAAACACATGTTGATTTAAATATCCCACAATTCATTAATCCTAACATTTGCTGACTCTGTTTTTTTATGATCATGATAGGAATTGTAGTTTTAAATTTGATTTTGATATAAACAAAATAAAAATTTTAGGCCAAGAGAGAGATAATGAAAAAAGAAAAATTAAAAAGGCAGTTTTTATTAGTAGGTATAAAAATACGATAATAAACAGATAATCAGCAAATGTTAGGATTAATGAACTGTGGGATATTTAAATCGACATGTGTTTCCGGTTGGTAATAGATGATTGCATTTTGAAAGTTGAGTTGAAAATGATTATGAATATAATCAAAAATATTTCTTTATGAGTTTTTATTTATATTATATTATAAATTGTTTACCGTTGTTTGGAATATATTTAAGTTTTGTTAATATATATATATTAAATAACTACTAAACAACATGAAATTTTAATCCAAATTTTAATTTTAATGGCCTGAATATAAACAATAAAGACAAAGTAAATCGTATCACTGTGTTCACAGGGGAAACTATAATACCAAACATGTCAGTGATAAAATTTAATCATATAAACAACTTTTAAATATCAAAATGATTTCTTTATGCTGAAGAATATTAATGAAATCATAAAATAAATAGCAATAGAGTAACAATAATAACTCTTTAGCTTTGGAACAACATTAGAACAAATTTGATGTATCAAAATACTTCACTCTCACAATCGTTACATTTATATTACAGACCATAAATTCAGAATTTCATTAATTCTTATCTATTAAAGTCTATACTTGAATATCCTTAATTCGTAGTTGTTTTCAATTAACACTTATAGGTGAGTTCACATTTTTTCAGTCTGTCATTTTATATAACTGACAACTTCATGTTAAAGTCTTTAAATTATAAATACTAATATTACTTAACACTGCCATTTCTTTTTAAGAAAGACATTGCTATTACAAGCTTGACAGTTACTTTTAATGTACCCAGTATTTCATCATTCTGATGCTATCTTGCTTCTCTAGTCCTTTCAGTTCATTTTTTTTATTACTTGTAATTAGATATTTTCTTTTAATAAAGAAATTTCTAGAGTTGGGCAAAATAATATAAAGCACTATCTGCATTTCTTTTCATAAATCTAAAAATATACTTTATTTATATTATCAGTCCACACCTTCATTTCATTTTAGAAAATAGTATTTATTTATTTTTTCAGATTGTCCACATTGTCTGGAAGCAGATAGAGAGTTTATCTCATCTTGATTTGTATTTAACTCTGTTGAATTTTTAATCTTGATAATATATTATCATCACTTAGATCCACAACATCCTCATTTAATCTGATGTCAGTTTTAAAATCCTTATCAATGAGTAGTTCATTCTTTTGAACAAATTAGAAAATATTGCCATACTCTTTACTTATCATAGTTTCAATGTAGAATCAGTTAATTTAGGTCTAAGGTCCATTAAATTTGACATATCATAGAAATGCTCATGTAGGTGATTTATATGTCACTGTGTAAGTATTATACATTCCAGTTTAATGATCCTAATTAATACCACTTGATAAAATCTTAATAACAATACTTGAAATCATTTCTTTTTAACATAGCTTAACCAACCTGAATTCTCCCAATATTTACATTAGTATTTTGTTTGACTAAAATACTTTTTTCTCTTCTTTGCTGAATCAAAAACAGCTTTGACAAATATGTACAGCATTTTTCTGTTTAATAGCTCTGCAGGCATTTTATTTTGTAAATAAACTCAGAATAAAATGTTAATAAAACATAACTTTTATTAGTGTATTCTTCATATTCATAATTGTCATTTTCTTCAAGGCAGATTTCAAGCATTGTAATGCTTTTTGTTGATTCCCTTTGACTCTGGAAGATAAGAAGAATGAAGATGTGACAACTTTTTCTCTGTTAAATAATTTTTAAAAGCAACAAAGTAAATCCTATTTCATTATCATATACAAGGATTTTGGATAGCAATGATTAGCAAAACTTTTCTGGAGGTCTTTATTTGTACAATTAGTGTTTGTGGTTTTTATAAGCTTATATTCATCCCAATGGAAGTATGAATTATTAAAAATAGTTAACCATTCATAGATTCAGAAAAATCTAATGAAAACACTTTTATAAAATTTTAATCCCTTTCCATTATTTGTACTTTTTTTTTTTTTTTTTTATAAATCAGCTGCCGATCAAAAATCATTATGATTTTTAACAATTATTCTCTAAATTTCTATTTACCAGTATTTACTTTCATACTTACTGGTCCAACTACTCTCACTGATTTCAATGCTTTTAAAAGTCATCTTTTTTTTCTCAATATTAATTCCAAAATATCTGAGCCAGTTTTGTCCTAACAACAGGCTATGTTTATTTTCACAATAAATTGTGGTAATATCTTAAGTTTATTGTTGACTTTTACTGCATCTAGTACTTTTTTACACATGCAATTCTATTACTACTTACATCTGTGACCAATACATCTCTCTTTTCCAGAGTCATTTTATTTATATATTTAACATTGATTTTATTTCCTTCTCTAAGAGATAGAATAGATAGTCCACTCTCAATTTCCATGTTAACTGGTTAACTGTATTATTGAAAATGTTCACGTCCAATGTAAAATGGTTGTTATCTGAATTCTTTACCATCTTTATCTCTGTATTTTTACAAGCTGCACCTCCCTCTGATTTAAAGTCCAGGTCTGGTTTGATTATTACATTATTTTTATACATTTTGCAGACATGAAATGAATGCCCTTTCATATTACAAATGCAGAATTTCTTCATTTTAAGCTTGCACAACTTTTTTGTGTTTTATTTTACATCACATCAATATGTAATGACTGTCTTGAGAGTTTTGTAATGTCTTAACTATTTGAGTTTTATTTACCATTATCACATTTTTATATCATTTGTTGTTGCTTGATCTTACAACACATTTTCAATTGCTATTTCAAGCACTATACATTTCACAATTGTCATCTTAGAGATAAAATCCACTTAATTTTTCTAAAGTTATTATTTGTCTTCTCATAAAGCAATATTTGGCTAACATTCTCAATGCTAAGTTTTTATCTTGATAACATTCATGAGATAATTGCTTCATCAACCTTTTTCATCACCACAAGTTAAAAATATGCAGTGAAATATTCTATTAATTTTTTGTATGATATGTCCTCTGGAATGTTTGAGTCAGTAAATTGTTTTGCTATCAGAAAAACATCAGTACTTGCAAAAAACCAAAGGGTGGAAACATTAATTTTATCATCTTTTATTCTATTTATACACATATAACCATCAATGTGTCTAATATATTTATTCCATGATGTTGTATGGTTTACATCAAACACTTAAATCAATCCTGCCATCACTATTCTCATTAAATTTCATGTTTAACTTCTATTCTCCTTTGATTTAACTATGCCACTTTATTTTTTCCATACCCAGAAAACAAAGACAATTTTTTTGACTAAACCAACCATGCTACTGTGTGCATAAATTCTTCATGAACTATCAATAGTGTCAATTATTCTGTTTACAGAGGATTTCTAAGCCTAACTGTGTCAGTGACAAAGAGTATTCACTTAAAAATGTTTATATATCTCAGCAAGTTTTATTTTTTATACAGAAGATATTAAGAAAATGATGAAATAAGTAACCATAAAATAATATAATATCAATAATTATCTCTTAACTTTGGGACAAAAATTAGAACAAGTTTGATGTTTGGGAGTATCTCATTTTTATACTCTGAATGTATATTACAGACCAAAAATTAAGATTTTCATTAACCCATGTTTATAAAAGTCTATACTTTAATATACATATCTCATATGTGTTTCCATTAACACAATTGGTTTTCTCATTTATTTCATCTGTCATTTTACATAAATGACAACTTCATTCTAAATTCTTTAAATTATAAATAATATTTTTTAACTTAACACTGCCATTTCTCTTTTCCTAGAAAGTCATTAATATTATCAGTATGATACTTTATCTCAGTGCACTTGCTATCTCATAATTCTGATGCTTTCTTGTTTTTTGAATGCTCTTAATTCATCTTTCCTTTAGTTACATGAATTAGCATAATTATTCTTAATAAAAAATTCTCTAGGCTCTACTTTTTGGCTTAAACAATACAAATCACTATCTGCACTCATTTTCGTAAATCTAATATATATATATATATATATATATATATATATATATATATATATATATATATATATATATATATATATATATATATATATATATATATATATATATATATATATATATAGAGAGAGAGAGAGAGAGAGAGAGAGAGAGAGAGAGAGCAAAAGACAAGACCAAATAAGAAATTACAGCTTTTATCTATCTTATAAAAAAGTGTGGTATTCCAGTAATTTAAAAGATGTTTCATTACAAAATATATCAAAAGAAGTAACTATCCTACATCATTCTATAAACTGAGGAATCATTGTTATAGAAATCATACTATTTATTATTTAAATAAATTGATTAGTAAAAAAAACCAATAGATTGCAATAGATCAATATTTAAAGAAAACTGTTTTACATTTATAAATTAAGAGAAGAAAATATAAACACTTTTCTAACAATTTGAGAAAACGTCTTAATTTAAAAAAATTTGATTTGGAAACTCAAAATTTAGGAGTATAGGTTTTCAAAATAATGTTTAGATCTTTCTATTCCAAGAAAAATTTGGATGACAAAATAAGATGAAAATTATTGATGACAGATTTAAAAGTAGATAAAAATTATACAGGTATCAGACTTATATCACTTTTGGAAAATCATGGATATCAAATACTTTTAAAATTTATAATTTACTCTTTAGTCAAGGATAAACTCTGTGAGTGCTAGATCCTCCATATATTTGTATTTCTATAAAATTTATTTGATTGCTTGAAATAAAAGTTTACTTTTTGACAACAAAGGTGAATTATTTATTTACTCATTGACATTAGATACATCAGGTGATTAATAAAATTTTGAACTCACTTAATATGTCATCATTGGCATAGAATGATAAAATACAAACTACAATTATATGTGCCTCTACTATTGCTTTATATTGTACCATTTTCTATAGGTCAGTATCAGCTCATTACAGTAAATTATTAAAAATTTTAAATTTTAGAATATGTTCTCTTAATGTGTTAGTAATATTTTGTTAATAGTATCTTAAAGTACAATTTAAAGCTAAATCAAAATATGTAATGCATAATATTATGATAAATAATTTAAGAATAGTTAAGTAAAGCTAAAAATATTGTTATATATGGTCGCAAAAGCTGGCCATAATAAATAATGCAGATATAAATATTTAAAAGTCTGTTTAAAAGTTCGATTTTAATAATATTAAACTTATAGTTAAATAAATGTTATATTTATTTTTATAAATTATATTTAATAATTATAATTAATATCATATATTTTTAAAAATAAGTTTTATGGTAGTGAAAGTTATATTTAATTCTATATTTTCTAAATTATTCTTCCAAATTTTGTATTACTGTATTATTTTATTTAATAGACAGGTGTTGCAATTTGTTATTTATTTCCAGACAGAAAATTGGATATCGTCTGTCTTGTTTATATTAATCATGTGATTAATATTAATATGGTTATACACCCTTGCTTGCTAGTATTTAGATTAGTCAAGTTCAAAGTATTTTTAAATTGCATTATAGAATTGGATGTAATTATTCCCTATCATAAAAGCAAATATTAAATTAGTCATTATAAATGTTTAAATAATGTAATAAAGATGAATACAGTTAATAAAAGTTGAATATTTTGTTTTAAAATAAAATAGATAAATTAAATATCAAAAGTGGGATAAAATTATTAAATATTGTTTTAAAAGTTGTTTAAAGGTATTTAATTGATTTAGTAAAGTAATAATTGATTCAAGATTACTATTTTAAATAATATTTTTAAAGTTATAATACATCATATTTTTTATTTTGAATTTTAATTGTGTAAGATTGTAACATTATGCAAATTCGGTATCAAATGAAAAGTAAGAATCAACCAATAGGAAGGGGTATTTTCTAAGATATAAATACTGATTGCACAGGGGTATCAGGGGTGATTAAAAATGTATTAAGGTGATAAAACGTATTAGTGACCAAGTGTAGAAGCTATCGAGGTGATAGTAATTTTAAATTTTATTATTTAGTCAATTTTTAGTGCTCTCATACAATTTATTTGCAAAACTAATAGGGCATTTATTTAAAAGTATTTGCAAAGTGAGTGTAATATAAAATATATTTAATAACTTCATTTTAATATGCATTGCTAATTTTTTAAAGTTCTTTGCCAGGAGTATTTATCGGAAGCTTCATTTACTTCGCAATAAAAAAATATGGAAATGCCAATAAGTGAAACGTTTTTAGTGGAAATTTTAAAAATGGATATAATAATTATGAATATAATATCAATAATATTAACACAGAGGACTATTTCAGTTAATAAATTGCTATTATGGACATTGTACAAGAAGCTTAATAGGAAAGCTATTTGCCGACTAAAATTAAATTATGCATTATTTTATATAACAGCAAAATAGTATTGTCCAAGGTTAATAAGTGATATGACAAGTATGGTATATAATAATTTATGGTAACAATGCTATAGAAATTAATGTTTTATCCTTTTTGAAGGAAACATTTAAAATATTTGCAAGAAATTATTTTAAGTAAAGACTAATGGAAATATTTATGAAAGCATATGTTTTAAAATCTGAGATAAATAGGGTTATACGCTTATAAAATTGTTTTAAAAAACTGAATTTTAAGACAATAATGAAACCGCTGAAAGTAGATAATAAACGGTAATAAATTTTACTAAAAGAAGAAACCTACAAAGAAAAGGAATACATGAATAAATAAAAATATGGAATTATAAAAATATTTTATATTGCACAAATAATTTATCTGGAGAGATCAAGCTAAGCCAAATGGAACATGATGCATCATTATGCCAATATGGAATACTATAGTATAGAAGCTTCATGGGATTATTTTTAATATTATGAGTTGAATAATCATCGTTTCTGGACAATAGAAACATAAATTATTGCTTAATGAACTATTCCAGGACGGATTGATTATTATTTTATTTAATTTTTCAAGATTCTAAAAGATGTCCTATTATTTTTATTATTATTATTATTTTTTTAAATCTGAGATTTTCATACTGGAAGGAGTACGCACCATTGCCGGAAATATTTTGTCTTGTTCATCATTATTAGCAATGGGGGAATTGGAGTTGTTAAAATTGCTCTGAGGAGAACATTAAAAAAAAGATCTCTTGAGAAAATAAAAAAATTGAAATGTAAGAAGAAAATTTGTTTCAATTGAAAATTAAGTAAATATAGTTTTGACTCATTTATTAAATTTTAAATGTAATTATTTTGGTTTATAAGTGTAGAAACATGAATATTAAGTTATTGAATATTACAATCTTATAGTAGAATAATTTAAATAATTTAAATAGGAACATTTAATGATAAAAGTATGGATGTATTTTTTATGTACGCAATGTTGTATCTAATTGATGGAAAAAGAAGACTGCAATGTGATGACAAGTCAATATCACTTGGTAATAGTTAATGAATATTGATATATTTTATGATATATATTTTATTTTATTTTTTGCAGATTGCTTATGAATTATAATGTATGGAAGTTTAAATGTTAAATTATATGCAAACACATTTAATACAATACTTTAAAATTATGAGATTAGGATTTATTTTGGGAATATGCATACTATAATTTTATACTAGTAATATAACACAACATGATAATAAGTATTTATGTGATTCTTTTAAAAAAACTTTCATATTATTGTATGTTCCAAGGATTCATATGACGAGTTTGTATATGTTTTAGAATATAGAATAAGAAAGTAAAACAGACTTTTTTGTGGATTAGTAAGATCGCTCTAATTAGCATTGAATTTTTATTATTTTGAATATGCAAGTTAGTTTTTGCCAATGTGAGATTTGATAAAGCTTTCAGGAAATGATGGTAAGATAGTGGTTTGGTAGTAATATAGTGAACATGAAACCAGGATATATTAAGGTAGGATGTAATAAGGTAATATGAATAGTATTTTATAATCTTCTTAAGTATACAGTACAGTTAACAATGCCCTGTGACTGATATATTTATTTTGGACAGTGTCTATTTTTCTTTAAGTATTGATGTTTTAATAAAGCTGAAGGAATAGCTTTTACATCACTGATAATATTGGAGAAATTAGACAAAATAGGTCATGCCTTTATTTCTTATAGATAGATTGTGCCATGGTATTTTTTCTCTGATAAGAACTGAGTTATATTCTAGTTTTGCTTCCCTTGCCTACTCAACTATTTGCTATCTAGATTTCCAATATAACTACATCGTACAGTATGGTATATTTTAAAAGAAATAATAGATAATTTACAGTTTAAAATATGCTATTGTCTGAATGAGATAAGTTCATTTACTTGTAAGAAGAAGCATAGTTTATGCAAATTGGAATTGTAAATCCGATGGATCCAAAAGGAAAAAGAATCATAAATTATGTTTTAGATTTTTTTTATTTTGGGAAATAAAAATAAAATTCAGAAATATGATATGTAAAGCAAAATTGCTTCTTGGAATATTAAATAACTTATCATTATTTTATTTTCATTTTTTAATGAGTATTGTATATTTTTAAAATACAATGTTTATAAAATAAAACGATATAAACAATAAGCATAGGCATAATTTATATTTATTAAACAACAGGGAATATATCAGTGATTACAACTATGTGGTATTATAGTAATATTAAGTGGGATGTACTATATTTTATAATTATAGTGTATTGAACAATGATACCCACACAATCTAATAATAAATTATCAGTAGATATTTTTATATGATATATTTTAACATTGCAAAATGAAATTGTTTATTTTTAAAAAAGATCCATACTCTCAATTAGTATTCTTATTTTGTTTTTCCGTACTATGTTTTAATGGATGTTCTTAAAAAAAAGCATAGCAAAATAATATTTCAAGATACGATATATTAAAATTAGTATAATAAAATGTAATTTTATCATAAAGATTGATCAAAGAGATAAATAAAATTGTATTGTTTTATTATTATTTTGTCAGAATGAAGATTTAAATAAGCTCTCGATTGTTTTAATAACTAAGTAATAAAAAAATGTAGAATGATGCAGATTGAAGATATCCTGTGTAAATACTGTAAATAAATTGTTATTTTATTTTATTATTATAATAAAACTTTGTTAAAATTTGTTTTTCAAAAATTTGTGTGTTAAGACTGTTTCTTTTCCATTCGAACACATGATACATCCAGCATAATTGAACAAAACATAATTTTGCACAAAGATAAATAAATTATTATTTTAAGAATTTGTATATTTTCTTGGAGTTTATTTACTTAAGCAATCACATTTTACATTATCTTATGGTCATAAGATAGTTATCATAATGGTATATGGAATTGTATGCTATCTGTTGCCACACAAGATTATATTATAGTATTTTATTTATTTTATTATTTTATTATGGTGATAAAATTATAGTGAAGAAAGGATACATAAAAGTTAGTCCATCCAATGAATAGTATCATTATTATGTATTAGTATTATTAGTAGTTAAGCATATTAGAATATAACATAAAAATCCCTTCTCGTGTTTTACTACCGTGATTTTAATTAACCTTGAATAGTTTTATGAACCTGAGATTTTATTGAGCTAAATTTTTATAAATAGAAGATTAAGATTTAAATATTAGTTTAATCTTAATGAGTAGGATTTATTAAAGTCGTAAGAATACTACAAGTTTATTATTTGAGATAATAATAGGGGGGGTAATATTCTTATGCCATTGAGGTAGTATCCAGTGGGATATTGGCTCAATGTAATCTTTCTTGTCACCTGTATTTCACTTCCAAGTCTCATAAAATAATAAATATTTATTTAATTTATTTTATAAACTTAACCTTATTCTTATTTTTAAATTTGAGCTAGTGGAACATTGAATATTAATGCAGAATATTTTATTTATTAATTATTTGCATTTAATCAAACGTAATCGGGAACTGAGGTAACACATTTTATTTCATATTATATTGCCTGGAAGTGAGATGCACAATGGCAAGGTTAGAATATATATATATGTAATAAATTAGGTTTGACATCTGTATTTATTCCAGAATATATGTAATATACAAATCAATATATATATATCAAAATACCGTAAAATTTACATAATAAAAATAATATAATTTATATAAATTTTACTGTATATATATATAAATTAGAAATTAAGCATTTTATTATCTTGGATAGTAGAAAATTTTCTATTATTATCTGGCTCTTATACTTAAAAATAAAATAAATAAATTTTTATGTTAATGAAAAAAGAAAGTTCCTTAACCATGCAAAGTCAATATATTACTCTGAAATAATAAAAGTAATAAAGATATAATATAGTAATGAAACAAATATAGAATAAAAGAAGTAATGTTTAAAACTATGGCAAAGTCTCAAAAGATAAGAAATAGTTTCAAACACCTTTAATTATATTCCAAAAACATCAAGAATACGTTTATACATAAACACAATATGATGGAGAATTTCACCAAAAACATCATAAGAAAATTCTATATCAGAAATTTTGGCATTATACTATATATATATATATATATATATGATCAATAGATGGCGTCTTTACCAAAACCGCCGAAACAAGTATAAAATATTTTTACATAAACGCAAAAGGAGTCAGAATTAACTACCTCTTTCATTTTGCTCACCTCCAGATCAGCTGATTTCAAGCTGGTTTGCTTTCGTCAGTGGAAGGATAGAGCTATAGAAACTAGGTCTAAAGACTGACTCTCAAGCGTTTATGGAAAACGTTTATATCAGTTTGCAAGTGTGAATTTTTCAGACCGGTAAAGTCTTCAAACTCAGCCTAGCAAGCTAGATATCTATATGGGTCTGATCTCAGTTCAGTTTCACCACATAGTCAAAGTCTCTGCAATATATATCATTGCAAGAAAACTTTAAAGGTACATTTATGAAAAATAAAAACAAGTTAGTCACGTAACCTGCTATCACTTGTTATTTATGATCAATAGATGGCGTCTTTACCAAAACCACCGAAACAAGTGTAAAATATTTTTACATAAACACAAAAGGAGTCAGAATTAACTACCTCTTTCATTTTGCTCACTTCCAGATCAGCTGATTTCAAGCTCGTCAGTGGAAGGATAGAGCTATAGAAACTAGGTCTAAAGACTGACTCTCAAGCGTTTATGCAAAACGTTTATATCAGTTTGCAAGCGTGAATTTTTCAGACCGGTAAAGTCTTCAAACTCAGCCTAGCAAGCTAGATATCTATATGGGTCTGATCTCAGTTCAGTTTCACCACATAGTCAAAGTCTCTGCAATATATATCATTGCAAGAAAACTTTAAAGGTACATTTATGAAAAATAAAAACATATATATATATATATATATATATATGAAAAATAAAAATAAGTTAGTCACGTAACCTGCTATCACTTGTTATTTATGATCAATAGATGGCGTCTTTACCAAAATCGCCGAAACAAGTGTAAAATTTTTTACATAAACGCAAAAGGAGTCAGAATTAACTACCTCTTTCATTTTGCTCACCTCCAGATCAGCTGATTTCAAGCTGGTTTGCTTTCGTCAGTGGAAGGATAGAGCTATAGAAACTAGGTCTAAAGACTGACTCTCAAGCGTTTATGCAAAACGTTTATATCAGTTTGCAAGCGTGAATTTTTCAGACCGGTAAAGTCTTCAAACTCAGCCTAGCAAGCTAGATATCTATATGGGTCTGATCTCAGTTCAGTTTCACCACATAGTCAAAGTCTCTGCAATATATATCATTGCAAGAAAACTTTAAAGGTACATTTATGAAAAATAAAAACAAGTTAGTCACATAACCTGCTATCACTTGTTAATGATAGCAGGTTACGTGACTAACTTGTTTTTATTTTTCATAAATGTACCTTTAAAGTTTTCTTGCAATGATATATATTGCAGAGACTTTGACTATGTGGTGAAACTGAACTGAGATCAGACCCATATAGATATCTAGCTTGCTAGGCTGAGTTTGAAGACTTTACCGGTCTGAAAAATTCACGCTTGCAAACTGATATAAACGTTTTGCATAAACGCTTGAGAGTCAGTCTTTAGACCTAGTTTCTATAGCTCTATCCTTCCACTGACGAAAGCAAACCAGCTTGAAATCAGCTGATCTGGAGGTGAGCAAAATGAAAGAGGTAGTTAATTCTGACTCCTTTGCGTTTATGTAAAAATTTTACACTTGTTTCGGCGGTTTTGGTAAAGGCGCCATCTATTGATCATAAATAACAAGTGATAGCAGGTTACGTGACTAACTTATTTTTATTTTTCATATATATATATATATATATATATATATATATATATATATATATATATATATATATATATATTAAAAGTCATGTTTTTCAGATTCATCTCTGCAAGATTTTAATTAAAAATTCCAATGTTTCAACTTGATCATGCAAGTTTTCAACTGGGAAATTAAAACTATATAATTGTAGATGTACTGTTTATTAATTAAAAAATTCTAATATTTTGACTTGATCACACAGACCTTCAACTGGGAAATGAAGACTATATAATTGTAGAGGTGATGTATTTTTTTTCAAGAAAATTTTAGTGTTCAAAGATATGAGATACAAGTAACCTATCTGTGAGCAAGAATGCTCTGTGTTAATGATTAAAAAATCAGAATATATATGTTAGCAGGTCAAATTAAATATGAATTTTGTTGGATCAGCAATACAAAATCATTATTTTGATAGTAATGATATAGGGATGATTCCACATCAGGGAAAGTTAGCTTATTCTGGTTCTTTCAATGTCTATCAATTTCTATATGTTCCTGAATATTATTTGAGAAACTATACAATTGTCTCTTTCTATAATTGTATCAATTTGTGATTAATATTATTAGTGAATCTGTGCAGCTAAAATCAAGTAGGGGTGCACATCATGTCAACCAAACACTAAACATATAATAATGTAACATTCCTTATTTATACAAAATTTGCCTGATTTGATGCTTTGAAGAAATGTCATCGTCAATATGTATTTCTTTTTATAGATAGAAAAAATTAAGGTTCTACATGTTTCCAATTTAACATATTTGTCAAAAATGTGTTTAATAGTCTCTTCTACACAAAGCACATTTGTCATCAAATAGAGGTATCCTTTATTTTTTGTCAAAAAGCTATATGTGGGAAGTTCATTGAGATTGATTTTTATCAAAAAAATCGAAATATTTTGGCTCCAGGCACCACTATTTAAATTTTTTTAAGAAAAGTTGGTTAGGTTGAGTGTTGAACTGATAGGCACAATTGTTTCATAAATGAGGTTATATGCCTTCCTGTATAGAACTTTTGCAGATTTAGCTTGATCCGAGACTAAATTTATTTTTGTGATTTCAGATAACAAAACAGAAAGCTAACACTTCATACTAGGAAATGAAGTGTCTGTAAAATGCACATCTAATAGATAAGTTTTTAGGGCTAAGGTTATTAAGCCTGTAAAAAAGATTGAAAGCACACTAGAGTTGAGAGACTTGTAGTGAATGTAGCCCCAGGCCATTCAATTTGTGAGGTCTTTGCTTTTTTTTAAAGTTAATCGCTACAGTCCTGCCCCCCCCACACACACAAACAGGGGCCAACAACAAATAGAATTGATGCTGCAAATAAATTTTCCCATGAATTTTATGAACTACATAAAGTAGATAATCCTGTAGAACAACATGTTTAGTAGGGCCATCTTGGCATATAAAGAGGTAGAAATCTTCTGCAATAAGCCAATAATCTTTTTAGCAACTGTCATTATGCAATTTTGGAACTCTCTCTTCATTGTGAGCAGGGAGAGGTTAACAGAATAGCTAAAGAATTTGGGTGATCTAGCTGAGAAAGGGGAGGGCATGTTTTTCTTTGAGGACAGCCCTCATGCTGCCAATTTTGCTAAGTTGAAACATAGTCCTGATTTACTTGAACATTGTGTTATTAGTTTTATGAGCCCAAGGATATACTTATGAGGTGGTAAAACCTAGATAAGTCATCCATTTATTCAATGTTCTGAATGTATTTTTGATACTGGGAAAGAAAACTCCAGGAAGATTATTTTCAATGGATTTTAAAAAAGGAGTTTACATACAAAATGAATAAGAGGGCACTCAGACTGGAGCCATGAGGAATAGATTTACTAGGGATGAATGATTCAGATAGTTTACCATAAAATGATATTGAAATTTCCCTATTAACTAGAATTTTAGATATGATATTGATTATTCCAGAAGGAATATCCAGTTCACCAAGAAGCTGAACAAGGCAAGAAATTCTGACAGAGACAATCTCACCAATAATGTTCAGCTGCACAACAATGAGCTTAGAACTTTTATGCCTCCTTATATATTTCTACAATAAATTTGAAGAGACTAATGGCCTCTGATGTAGAAGTTCCTTTTTTGGAAAACTGGAAGCTTGTTATTTCCAACAGAATCTGATCCTGTAGTTTGTCTTTAACTGTAGATTCAATGATCTTAATTATCAGTAGCATCATGGATATGGGCCACATATTCTCAAAATGGGAAGGGATCATCTGCCTTTTGAGAAATGGGACCATGACAATCAGATAAAGCCCATCAATCAATTGTGGTACAGAAGCTAGGAAATTTATTGTATTGAGGATTATAGATAATGTAAAGGCTTCTAAGTGCTTGAAGATGAAAACAGGGACACCATGGAAACCTAGGTGAGTTCTGTCAGGCATTGAGACTATTTTAGATTGAACATCAGCCTCAAGAATGCCACGAATCATCTCCCTTGGCTCATGAACTAATTCTTGATAAGGTTGGAAATTAGCATCTGCCAGTTTGCTTTTATAGTGAATTAGGATCTGTTTCAACATGGGGATCTCAGTATAGATATCATCACTTAACTTGATAGCAGTTGGTGTTTTCGATTTGTTCTGGCAACCAAGAGACCATCTTGTATAACCCCTGGAAAAGGTATATAATTTTGGAAGATAAAACTTTTGACTTATTGGTTGCCAAATATTCTAGGAGAGTCTGGTGTATACTGAAAAAACAGTTCTTTTAAAGATATCACTGTTAGTACTGAAGAGGGTGTCAGAGTTTTTTGGGATCCCATTTTCTAGGTTCCTTATTCTTTTTACTTTTGTGATTTATTAGTGAGGGTAAAATATTTATGAAGGTGAACCAACCCTCTGCTGGATTCAGAGAGAGTATATTAATTTTCTTAAAAAAATAGAGATAATTACTTCTGGAGCTGTGGATTTAAGAAATAGTCTGATAAAATTAAAAATGTACATTTATTTGTTAATGACTTGTTGAAAATTGGTTATTATAAAAATGCAATTGCTAATATTATTAAAGGATTTAAAAGAAATCAACACTATAATAAAATTAAAAATAAAGATATCAAAATGAAATGGATTTCAATGCCATTTATATCAGATGAGCAGGTCAAGTTTATTAGGAAAATTTATAATGGTTTGTGTCATATTGCTTTTTTTTCTCTACAAATAACATAAATAGATTGCTTAATAATTCTAAAATTCAAAATTCAAAGTTTAATCAAAATTCTATTATATATAGATTGATATGTGGATGCGGCGTACAATACATTGGTGAATCTAAGAGTACATTTGAGAAGAGAATAAAAAGAACATATGCTTTTATATAATAGAATTCAAAAAGAGAATCAATATGGAACAGATGTAAATAAACCTTCATCATCTGTTATATTTGATCATAATAAATCTTGTCAATATGGATTTAAATTTGATTATAAAAATATGAAAATTATTCAAATTGAACATTGTCATAATAAACGTAAAATAAAAGAGGCTATGTTGATTTCAAGAAATCGTCAAATGTTAATGAATCGCCAGTCATCAAATGTTAAGATAACAGAATTGTGGGAAATCTGAATTGAACTATGGGTATTGTTAAGGGTTTTCTCATTTTGATTATTCAACGTTATATAGTTGATAAAGACTACAAAGTGTATAGTCGAAAGTACTTCTAAAAGAATATAATTTATATAAATTGTACTGTATTTTGATATATATATTGATTTGTATATTACATATATTGTGAAACGAATACAGATATCAAACTTTATTTATATATATATATATATATATATATATATATATATATATATATAGAGAGAGAGAGAGAGAGAGAGAGAGAGAGAGAGAGAGAGAGAGAGAGAGACATAGGTTAACAGATTTTTTCCATTATGTGTAAATAAAATTAAATGTTCATTATAAAGAATAATTATTGTAATAAAATTATAATTAAAATAATGAATTATAATGGTACTAATATACTTTATAAATATATAAAATAAATCACAGAAATATGTTTAGTTCATTTCTTCAACTGAAAACCATTTACATTCAAATTTAGTGAAAGTAAATGTCATCATATTCAATCTTAAGATTCACGAATTTTAAAATTAGCACACTCTGTTCAAATTATATCTTTATTTTTTCTTTTATTATGATTTTTCTCCACATGAAAAATTTCAATATTTTCCAGCTGAAAATTGAAAGTGAGCACATTTTTCATAATCAAAGTATTAACTCCGATTTTTAAATAACAATTGGTAGTCTTTTAACTTTTTCTCAAGACTATACCTAGATTTACCTATGTATAAAACCTTGCACTCTCGTAAAATATAAACACTATATTACTTTTTTATTTAAAATGTATATTTTTAATTTATTTCCCAAATTATTAATATTAAATAGAACACAAAATGAAACATTATATATATATATATATATATATATATATATATATATATATATATATATATATATATATATATATATATATATATATAATAAAAATAGTTTAAGCATTTGAAACGTACAGAACAGAATAGATATTAATTTTTTATTATTAATTTCTGATCTTTTAAAGTAATATATATATATATATATATATATATATATATATATATATATATATATATATATATATAGGACAACAAATTTGTTTAATTATTATAGCCAATTTCAATCAACTCTTTTATATATAGCTCTATAATTAATTCTTAGTATGTCTATCACTTTAAGCAGCAAATCGAATCTATATGGATGAAATATCCAATGATTTACTTTAAAAAATAAAAACTCTTACACAAAACCATTCTAAGATAACGACAATCATTTCTTTTCAGAAAAATATTTCCAAAAATATTCAAACCCAGATCTTCGTATTGGGCTTTTTATTAACTAACGATTATATAGTGAATCTTTCTAAATATTTTCTATTCACTACTAAATTATGAAATGAATAATTTACTTAGCAAAAATTATAATCTTTTGTGCGTTGTATATATATATAGAGAGAGAGAGAGAAAGAGAGAGGTGCTCAGAAATCATTTAATTACAGTGAGAATCTTTAAAGATATCATACATACGCATTATTTAAAGAACAAATATGTTAACCTACTTCTTTTATAAGTCATTTATACAATCATTTCTCCATTTTTTATATAATATTTATAAAATTTTAATTAAGGTTCTATCATTTTCATTAATTTTTTTTTAAATTAAATGCATTAATGATACAATGACTTACCTGTAAATGTATTAACACTTTATTACAAGCTTAGAAATAGATAAATATTTTAATTCCGCTTAGATTTTATCACCTTTTTAAACCGTAATCTTTAATTTAGAAACAGCTTTTAAATTAAAGCTATTAACCAATTCCTCAGAGATCCTTCTGTTTTATCAATATGGTTACTCGTCAAGAATGATTGACTCAGTCATAAAAAATCTTTAGCTGGTTAGCAGCAATTTAGAATGATAATTGTTTTAATAATAAGTCCAAATAAGACTTCTTGATGGTTTAGATGGAGCAAACAATTCTCACAAGGCCAATCTACTTATAAACGTAAAGTTGAATTAAAAATCTTCAAGGAATTATTTTAGTCGTATGATATTTGTAATATAAACACAAATAATTAATTAGAAAATGAGTTTTCGGAGTAATTTTCTACAAAAGCTGCATCATTTTAGAAATAAAAATATATATTTTAAAAACTATAATTTATATATATGTGTGTGTGCATGCAGCTTGATAACATAAGTGCTCATTGAAATTTGTGATATAACTATAAAACTGAAAAGCTAAAATAAATTATGTTAAGGATTGGTTAGCAAAAGAAAGCATCTCCATTAATGAAGTATAACTGCTTAGCCGTCGTTACTCTAGTTATCTGTACGCAGACAACATATATATATATATATAATACTCAGCTTTGAAGTTGATGACTAACTATAAAAGGAAATATGCTTCTTAATAGGCATGGGCAAAGCAAATGTTATCTATTTTAATATTTGCGTATAATTATTTTGCAGCGGAGAGAAAAAAATATACAAGCAGCAAAGTGGAAGTTCCATTCAAACAAACAAACATAATATTTTTTATGACTTTTCTTTACAAAAATAATCGTTACAGAAACTTTTAACTCTGAATCATGCTTTTTTCATCCCTGTGTTTTACTATAATGCTGCTAGTTGAGGATCATTATATCCTGTCTACTTGTTTATTGAAAGAAAAATCTCATGTTTCAGATTTGAACATGTAGTTTGGATTCGTATGTACATTTTTTAAATGTTAATATTCACTTTAAATCTTCTACCAAATTGAATGTCCATTGCAGAGTAAATCTGCCTTCAGATATAATAAACAGATTGAAAGGTATATCAGAACTTTGAGCACACATTTTTTTATATACATATCTAAAGGTTGTGACTTTTCACGTTATTTATACATAATATTAGTGGGACTTAATCATCTAGTCATAATGGGTATAATTTGTTTAATCAAAACATAAATGAAACAATGATTTTGAAGACTTAGTTATATATATAATTTAATAATATAATTCAAATAAATGATTTATTAGTTGATTACAATAATAATTCTCCAAATTGATTATCATTAGCCTCTTTACATTTTATTTAGAGCAAAAAAAATATTTTCAATTTAAAAAATCACAGATATATTCATTAGTTTATTATTTCAGTGTGGACTGATTTATATACCAATAACTGACCGATTATGGAAATGATTTGATTAGCACTATAATACAAGTAGGTTTAGGAATCTTTAATTCTTAGTTTTATTATAAAAAATGTATGTGGGAGAGTTTATTTGAATCTATATAATTGTGTCACAGAATGGCACATGCATAAAAAATATTCATAAATTATAAAGAAATCTATTTAGAAAATCAGAACATTGTTGCTGATGGATATTCATAGGTTTTATTTGAATGAGAATTAAGAGTGCAGTGTGTGCATGATGGCATATATATCTATCTATCTATATATATATATATATATATATCTATCTATCTATATACCTAACAGTATATATATATATATATATATATATACTGTTAGGTAGTGGTAAATTTATTTTATAGAACATTGTTTATTTAATTTCAAATAAACAGATTTGAGATTTAGTTCTATTATTTTAAATTAGGAATATCATTTTTTAGAATTAATTAGTACAGCAGATGTATGATCTATTTGACTATAACATTGAAATATAATAACTTCTTTTCACCCAAGCTGGCAAGTATCAGCAGTAATGAAAACAACAAAATATATTTTAACTAAAAATTAATGACCCTCCCTATGAAATAGGGGGGGGGGGTTCAGGAGAGAGAGAGAGCGAACTTGCTTACAAGATAAGGAGGTTATTGGCATATTAGTTTCAAAATACAAAATATAAAATAAAATACTGCTGCCACACGAAAGTGAGATAAGCATATATTATATAAGTAAGGTTTAATGACTGGAGAAAATTAATAAAGTGTTTATAGTGAGTTGAGTACATTTTAAAAATCAGGTAAGAAAATTACTAATTATTTTACTTAATATTTAATTTCTGATCTCAAGATTAGATATGACTATATTATTTTACATTTTAGAAATAATTATACAAGTCAGTTAGATTAAGGTTTAACTTAAAGAAGGATTTATGGATATTAAGCAGCATCATGAATTCTTTAACTTAATCAATTATTAATGGTGGGCCTCAATGAATGCAGTGTCCATCAGATTTTGTAGACTAGATCTAGTTTTTTTTCTTATATGTCAGGCAGGTAGTGTTTCATTATTCAACTTTTAAGCACATGGTTATAGTTTATAAGTAGATGGGTTCAGAGTGGTACATCTGCAGAAGAAGCATCAAAATGGTCGGAAATGTTGATCTTCCCTCTACTCATGGCATATTGATTTAAAATTATGACTAGTGTGGAGATGGCTTGGCATTGCTCTTTTAAAGTAGTTGATTTATTTTTTGCATTCAAATCCAGCCCCATTTATATTTTGGTTAAAGTTGTTCTGGAATGCTTTTAGCTGTAACCTGTTTCGGTGATCTGCAATTTGCAGACCAGATGCATGCTTCTGTTATAAGTAAGTTATAAACAATATAATCCTGCCAAAAATTCCTCTAATGATTGTTTTAAATTTAATCTTGGATTTTAAAACTAATTAAAAATGGATACAATTTTTCACTAATGGATATTACATTATTCTTATGAATTTATAATATTTTTAACTTTGACTAATGGATTTTTGGATTTCCTATTAATTACTTTAATTGCATTAGAGAACTTTCAGCAGGATTGTATCAACTTTTCTGACTGCTTTTACTGAAAATAAGAAATATTTTAATATAATTTTAAATATATGATCTATTATACAATATATTAATATAATTATTATTTTATAAATAATCTCCCACCACCTGTTATATGTTCATATCCCTTAAGCACCTATATGACTTTCAAATGACACAAAATATTTATTTTCTTATTTATTTAAGATATTAATAAATATCTGTGTCACTGTTATTTTTAAGATTAAAGCAAAAAAAAAAAATATGTTAGACAAGTGCGTATATTCGCGTATGGATGGAGTTTGAATTTGGTTTGGTGGTGGCAGATTGGAGTGGGATGTGAAGTGAAATCTGACTCTCTGACTCTCAGATTAATTGCTTCAATATATTTGTAAATAAAATTTTATTTAAGTAAAAATGTGTATATGACATTAATTTAAATGCAATTTTAAAACTTGGTCTTGAAATAATTTCAAAAAAAATGATCAAAGTTTTAAGTTGGAATTGTATTTGTGGAATTTAAATACACCCTGCCCTTTTGCTTAAATATAATTAATTTTATAAATTTATAATTTTGAGATTAACCTATTGATAATTTTGTTGAGACGTGCTGTTATATTAAAATCAGTTTTTAGTAAATTTATAATATTAAAGTCTATCTATTGAGATTTTATCAATGCAATCAATGTAAAAGAATTATCCACAAACTGATAGTGATAATTTATTAATTAGATTTTTTACTACAAACTAGATATTTAATTGAAAATGTTATCCTAAGTGCAATTTTAAAAGGAAAAGCTTTTACAAATTCTTAAGATAAATATAAATAGTGAACACACATGTTCTTGCAGCTCACTTTCTGTATCCTTATTAGAGAAATCTTATGTTCATATATTTTATTAATGCATTATTAACTTTGTTATGACACAGGCCAGAGGATGGATTGAACAAATGGATAAATTCAACCAATACAATATTTTGATCAAGCCAGCTTTATACATTTTCTTTAAAATACTAACATATGCTGCTATTAAATGAACATCTTTTAAATGTATGAAATTGCATCATCATCAAAATTATTACAGACCTGAAAAAGGACATTGCTAGACTATTCCCATTTATTGCTTCTGCAGATACTTCACCTGGATTGCGTAACAAAATAAAGACAAATCTTAAATCTAAATTGTATTCAAAATATTAAAATGAACTTTTCCTGATGTAGACCTAAAAATATGATATATATATAATAAGTATCAGTTTTTTAATAAGCATTACGTTTAAAAATGTGTAGATCCACGTATACATTTACGTTAAACTCTTGTTAATTAAAACATTAAATTTGTTTTATTTTATAACTTTGAAATGGAAAAAGATACTACATATTGAAAATAAAATTAAAAAATGCTAATATTTCAAACTATTTAAAACGTTTTGTTTATGTTTAAGTGTCCACAGTCATAGGTTAACTGGTTAGTATATAAAACCACGTTTTGTTTAATCATAAAATTTTCTATATATATATAAAGTTTAAGACGGCTTTCTACTTTTAAAACTCTAATAAGTAGTATATTTGCTATTAACAAAAATGATATTATTTAAAAGTCCTTAACTTACTTTTTTCTATCTTTTGATATTTTCTTTTTTTCTAACGGAAATAAATTAGAATTTAAATATATTATTTGATAAAAAATATATATTTGTCTCTTATGGTCCAATGCGTTATAATGTCGATTGGATATATATTTATTTATTAAATGTCACTGATTTAAAAAAAAATTGTCGGTTTTCAATTAAAATTTTTAAACTCATATATATATATCAATTTTTCATATAATGGGGTAATGCAATTTTAAGGGATTAAACTCAAACTTTTAAGCTCCCTCAAGTTATCCACTCTATTTTATATAACCGATACACATGACTACATACATATGGACAGATAAAAATCCATCGATATACATATTTCATACTGAACCAACACCCACAACTTGGTCCAGATCATCATCATCCCCACATATATATAATCAGTGTTCAGTTATATTAAGATAGAAAGTCTTCAAAATTTAATGGACAGACAGTCTTCAAAATTTAATGGACAGACTTCAATCTTCATCCTTCAACTTTTCAACCATCCATATCATTGAAAATATGATGATGATTAACAAAGATCTTGTTGATGTATTGCCATACCCATGTTAACTTTAAGTCACACTGATCTTTCATGTAGAGAACGTTAATATATTCATTTAAATACATAAAAGAGAGCTTTGAGTGTTCCATCATCTGATTTGCAATAATATGGATGATTGAAGAATTGGAAGGTGGAAAATATTAAATCGTATCCATTAAAGTTTGAAGTATTGCTATCTTAATATATTCTGAGCACTGATTATTGTGAGAGATAATGATCTGGACCAACTGATGAGTACTGCTTTAACACAAAATACATATATTGGAGATCATTTATCTTTTTTATATGTATGTGGTCATGTGTATTGATTATTATAGCTAAGAGTGAATAAATGAATGGATCTTAAAAGGTAGGGTTCAAATGCCTTTTAATTACATAAAGTTCAGTATTAGACAATATATTTGTATTTAAATATTCTATATCAATTAATAAAAGTTCTGGAAAACAATCCATATTATGTGTAGCACCTATATAAATATCATCCTTAAATATATATTTATTTAATACATTATGTAAAGAATACATTATCTTATAGTGAGTTATTCAGGAGGTCATGAGATGTTTGCATACTCAAATAATAGGTTTAATAGCTATATTTAATTAATCAAATTAAAGATTTTCTTTAATATATTACTCAGCTGAGAGTCAATAATGAGAACTCAAGTTTTTATGGCTGTGGTTCACACTGCTCTGTTAAAGCAGCAAAGTCAGCACTGATTTTAGATCTTAAAATCAAGAACTATCAATGATGATTAAGTATTACTATTAGATTATTGTACACTACTGTATAGTTATTTAAATTATCGTGACCATAATCTTAAAATTTGTATAATATATTTAAGATATCATAAATTCATAAAATAAAAGTCCAAAACAATTAATTTAAAACATATATGTATAGTGATTTTTATATTTATTATTAGCAATATTATTGTTGTTTATTATTTTATTAAAATATTTTTTTATTTTTTTATTTTTAATGGAATTGTGAATAATTATTAACTATAAATTGTTTTTTTTTTAATTATATATTTTTAAATAAATATTGAAATATAAAATTACAGTTTGTTTTCTTTTTACTCTTTATGTTATTTTTATGTAAATTAATTGTTATATATAAATCATTTATTTTATAATAATAATAATAATAATAATAATAATAATAATAATAATAATAATAATAATAATAATAATAATAATAATAATAATAATAATAATAATAATAATAATAATAATAATGCATTTTGTATTAATTTTGTGCATTAATATAAATACATTTATCTTAATATACAATAATATGTATGAGAGTAATGGTAAACATATAATATTCACATTATTTTATTATATATATATATATATATATTGAAGCAGTCAATCTTAGCTTAAGATTGTGCTTCATGTTTCTACCTACTAACCTGTGTTTAAATCCCTATTTTCCATCCTGCTCCTTTTGTCGTGTATATATATTTCATGTATATATTTGAGATGCGCGCCTAAAGTATAAAATTTAATGTTTCAGTAACATGTTTTAAAATTATTATTAATTCTTTTTATTAATTATTAGTTTTTTTTTATTAAAGTGTTATAGATGTGGCTCAAATATATACATAGGAGCAAAACTTACTAACAAAATATTGATGTTTTTAAATATTTATTATATGTCATTTTTAGCTTTTTCTTTTTAAATTGCTTGTTTTTCTATTAAACTGTATATTTTTTTTATAAAATCCCATATGGAAGATGTGACTGTTGTTAATTGTCCAAAAATAATTAAAGAGAGGTATTTTTAATTAAAGTTTTACTTAAAAGGGGATTAAGATTAGAGATACTTTTATTAAAAAAACATGTTGTCAAATCTATTTCTAATTTTTGGATGTTATCTTACAATTGCATCTTCAAAAACAACTGATTAAAAAAAAAGTATAAAATGACTGAATTTTGAATCACAGGAAAGATTAGCTATTCTAGGGAAAATGATTGTTAACATCACTGTGAAACTAAAAATGATGTAGCAGTAAATCCACCCTCTTGCTGACACTGGTGGGTCATTCTTTCCACTAATGTACCATCTAACTGCTGCTCTGAAAGAAAGTAAAGATGATGAAGAACTTTAAAAATGCTAATAGAAACTTGCTGTCACTAAGAAGAATTCATTTGGATCCTCAATTTGCCATGCATGCACCATACTTTGAAAATAGACTTATTAAATTTGCACAAGGTAACTTTTATGCTACTATTTGAAAATGAATCTAGCCTCACTAATCTCAAATCCTGCTATCAAGATTCTAACATATTGTTTAATTTTCTATCTTTTAAATTAATGTGTTTTTTATATATAAATAACATGTACATTTGCTCTCAAATGATTTCTTTAAATTTAATTCTCTTTCATATGCTCTAATTTTTTTTTTAACTTTGGTGCGGTCATTTATTTATAGTTATTTATTACTTGATTATATATATTGTGGCCTGTCTATAGGTGGTATGAGACCAAGCAGAGTTTCCAAGCTCCTTATATTAGGCCTTACTTGGAATCTGGCTAGGTACGATTAACAGATTTACTATATTCCGACCATTTTATTTAACTATAACAATTGAATTTAGATAAAATTAGTATTTATCCCAAGTTACTTTGACATGAGTAAATATTGATGAAAGAAGATGTGTTTAAATATAATCAATATGAGACTCGTTTATCTATAAACAGATCACATCCCCTTAACATTAAATAAATACAAAATATTTGCTCAATGGCATAAGAATACCCAGATACTCCTCCTTATTAAGTATCTACATACTCTCATGGCTAACAATAATATCCAATATATTATATTTATAATTATTAAGTTTTAATTCAATCATTTATTAAATTAATATGTGAGATGATTACAGATAAACTGTGATTCCTATTATTTCTGATAATTAAGATTGGCAATAATCACAAAAATAACTTTACAATAAGGAGATCTCAGGAAAATCATTGATTTATTAATTCTTCATACTACCTATGGAATATAAAGAGAGGTTTTACAGATTTCCATGGATACTGCACAAAATAAGAAAAGCTTATATTTTAAATCTTTCATTAAGGTTTATATTTATGTTCTTTAATACTTATTATTAAAATATCATTATTAACAAAACTGTAATTAGTACTAATACTTTCACTAATAACTAATGTATCATTTAATTTCATATTAATAAATTCACTTTAATAATTGACAATGCCATCAATAACCTATGGGATCAAGGCAACATGTAACAAGTAAATAAAAATCTTTACTAAGAGATTTATGCTTATTAAACTATTAGATTTGCTCTAAATTGAATTGACTTTTCATTTTAATTTTGACTGTGTATTTGAGTTGTGTGATGTGGTGAGAATGAGCCCAGAAAAGAAATGCAGCAATTAGAATTTGATAAAACTTTTAAAACAATAATTTTTATCATATTCATTACAAATGATAATAAACATTTCCATTAATATCAAATTTAAAATAATTAATAATAAAATGATATACATATATTATCATAACAATAATAGCAGAAAATTAATCTTCAAAGTATGATTATTAAACAGAACTAATGATTCCCTATGATATGTTGAGATATTTATCTCTATGTATGTGAACTATATATCACACATTCAGTTTATTAAACAATCATTTTTTTCTATTTATGGTCCATTAGTTCAATATCTACATAATAATAGTACTTGATGATTAAGTAACAATACAAAACAATCATATAAGAAAGAAAATCATTGTATTTAGTTTATCAATTCGCACATGTAAATACGGCCTTCTATCTGGATTTTGTATATATCATTTTAAATACCCTTTCATACTAAAATATCGAGTATATTTATTTATTTAAAGGATTCATAATCTTTAAACTTAATCGAATTATGAAATAACTATTAATATAACAACACTTGAATTAATTCCTTATTAAATTAGTTCTCCCCCCCCCCCATTATACTAACAAATCATTGATTAAAAATATAAATACCAACATTAGAAAGAAGTTCTCTTTTAACCCTCAGCTAAAGTATAAGAAAAATTTTAAATCTTCTAGTTGTTCCACACTCTATAATCTTATCAAAATGTTTTTATTTTTCCTTATTTTTTGAAGATTCTGCTTATCCTAAGATTCACGAGGTATTTGAGTTACTGCAACAATAATCCTTGTTTTGTTCTTTGTTTAGTAATAAAAATTTATTTGTGGCTTACTTTATTTACTTTAAATGATATATATTTCTCTCCATAGTAAAAAGCGCACTTATTATTTCAATTAAAAAATGTGTCGTGCAACGTTTTTTTTTTCAGCTAAAACTTTATAGAAACTGACATCCCTGCCGGAATGGCTCAGAATAAATAATTCTATTTCACATTGTAATTAAGATTATATATATATATATATATATATATATATATATATATATATATATATATATATATATATATGTATATATCCAGAATAATAATACACACTTTTCATTTATTACTAATTTAGTTCCATTGAATTTTAAATATATTTATACTTAACTGTTACCAAGAAATTTGCTATTCTTTTATCTATCCTTACTGGATATTTACATTGTTGATTTATTTCCTTTTGTGTATTACTGCAGTTTATTTTCCCTATGGCACAATTATTATTACTTTTCAGTGAATATATTTGTTGATTATTCATCTCAGATGATTTCTTCAATATGTATTAATTTTCAAGAGATTATTGGGAATTACCAATTATTGACTTGCCCAGTAGAAAAATGATTAATTTATTCCATTATTTTAACAACAGAGCTTATAATTATCCATGTATATTGATGTAGAGTTGTAAATCATAAGGTTTTAGAAATTTTAATCCAACTTTGTTTTTTTTTTAAAAAAAATATCACCAAGAAAAAAATTAGTTACTTATACTTTACAATCAAGAAGCTTTTTTTTTCTTTCCTCTTGAATTTTATATTCCAAGATTGTTTGAAACTCTTTGATTGGCTAATATTTTCCCACTTTTTTCTATGAAACAAACATTTATTTTGAAAGTTTTAGGTTTATCATTTTAAAATGACCGATTTTTCGTTGTTTTTTTTTTAAATATTGAAATACAATATTTTTAGAAATTAAATAAAGATAGACTTTACTGTTTTAATTTTAAATCAGTATTTTGTAAAATTAAACCTTATTTATTTACTTTTGAATATAGCAAGATTTGAAGATAAATAATTTCTATTTTTAAAATCAAATGCGCACAAATAATAATTATTAGCATCTGTGACGCATTCTGTTTACAAAATTACACGTTAAATTTCACTGATTTTAAATACTAAATGATATTACTTGTCCATCCATTTGCATATATACGACTCTATGGTTATTATCTATGTGTATCTTGAGTTAAGATCATTTATAAATTTCCATTAGGTAAAACCGAGTTTAAATCCTATGATCTAATACGTCATGACTGTCTTCTTTTAATAAGTAAATATTATTGGATTTGTAAAATTTAAAATTATATACTAAAATTTTATTTTAGAATAGACTGAGCTAATAAAAGTGCACAATATATATATATGCTTTTTTTTTTATTAATTTGCTAATCTCAAACAAACTGGCGATTTTTAATTTATAAAAATATTTTCTGTCATTTTTTAAGTAAACCTTAATGTCCATTTAAAACAATACATTATTAATTAATATACTCGCCAGATTGTTTTCAAGTCAACAATTTATTTATTATAAAAATATATTTGTTTAATTCTGGATTTTCTACCCTGTGTAAATCCAGAACTCAAGCTAATTAACAGTCTGAAACATTTATTTTATAATTATTTATTAAATTCTGAAAGGGTGACTTATAATTTGTTTCCTATATAACTGCTAATCTTACTTCATTTTTTATACTCTTTAAATATCAAATATAGTATTTAAATATTCCAAGTTATTATAAAAATCACGATGGTGGTGTTGAATTATTTTAAATATCAGAAAGGGATTGGGGTAAATCTTAATGTGTCTTTTACTAGGTAAAATCTTAACGTATATTTTATTAAATGAAATATTCTCTCTCTATATATATTATAATTGCATTGCATATTATAGTATTCAAACAAGGGTCATTTATTTTAAAGCAGTAAAATTTATTCAATGTTGTTAGTGACATTTATCATTGCTGCATTGCCGACATTTAGCCTCTCTTTGTATATATATATATATATATATATATATATATATATATATATATATATATATATATATATATATATATATATATATATATATATATTACTTGCTTCTAGTCTTCTAATCTGGGGGTTACGACAAGTTCGAACCCATATATTTCTTCTGTACCTCGTTCCATAGATAGTTGAACTATCTGGAACCACATTTATTTTGTATAAAATGTGTCTGGTGGTGATCCCGTAAGTTTGGCACATGCTATGCATATTCACTTCATATAGATAAAAGGCCTCTCATGTCGGTTATACCAGCAAAAGTCTGAGCCATGCCATGCCTATCCACTTTTCTCTAAGCACTACCCAAGAAGGGGGTGTGAGATTTCGTTTTTTATCCCGAAGCACAACCTTTTCCTCTTAGTTATTTTTAGGCTATTACGTCAGCAGCGCAAACTTATTTGTATTAGTATTTCTTTTGCTTCATGACCCAGTATTAATGCTCTAATATTAAAATTAATTTTTGTTTAAAAAATATATATAAATGCCAATTACTTCTATTTTATTAATTAACTTTATTTCAATCATACACAATCTCACTGTCATGATTTATATATCTATATTTAAGAGTATCTATATGCCTTGGGGAAAATAAAGCGTTCGTCTTACTATCGTTAAAATAATTTTTTATAAATATTTTGTCATCTAATCAAATGTCATTTTCAAATATGTTTTTCAAATGTATCTTATTTATTTTCATGGCCTCACTGGCATGAAAATAATTTATATCATATGTATAATGAATTTCAAAACGCTCCTCTAAATCATATGTTAGTCACCACATTTCAGAACCGTAAATCAAAGCGTTAATGGCACTATTATGTAATTCTTTCTAATATTCGATTGGCATTTTAATATTGGACCCACCAAAGATGTGTGTTTATTTGTAATATATTATTTAGCTAATAATGAGCATATGAGAAATAATAGCATGAATGACACTATGTAATCATTTACTGCTTGCTCATTCACGCAAATACTAATGTACTTAATTTATAAATGTATAATAATTTGTCAGTATATTAAAATATATTTTATTGTCTAACTTATTTGAGTAGTTCAAATTCCTTTTCCTCCACTTCCCCATATTACAGCCATGCTTATGTATATTTTAATATAGTCATAGTTAATAGATGTCTCATTGTTTTGCTCAGCTTTGCTAGCTGGCCGAATTAAAATTAATTCTCATGCAACATCACTATTATGTTATTCATTAGATGTTAGATCTGGGGCTTAGAGAGTGGGTTCAAATTCAGGCTGGTCTCTGACCTAAATCTTGGGCTTGACTGGGTTTGAAGTACATTTTGTGAGTTCCAGCTCATGTTAGATGGATAAACATGTTTTGACCGGCACAATATATATAAAATCAAAATTATTCAAATTCACAAATAAACCAGACTAGCCAAAGAAATTACATTAAAACACAACCAGTGTTTTCACTGCTACAAACAGACTTCTCAACTTTAAAGAACTGCAAGATAGCAACATAGTTATACTAAAAATTATCCTCAATTTCACTTATATCCTATACACCCTTAATAAAAAAATAACTTTTAAATACGATAATATTATGCTTCAGAATCATAAATTTTTATTAATAAAGATTTTTTAATTTTTTTTAAAATTCACTTATCTCAAAAAAGACAGCCATAGCCTCATTCAAATATATAATGTCACCTGTATCTTTTTCATGGATATATAAAGCAAAACAGAGATATTTATTTCTAACACTACTTTTATGTATCTTTATTTTTTTATTTAAAATCAAACTACTTTGACATATACAGACCTTCTTAATGAAACAAGGGATAATAATATGCACTATTCCAGGAATAGTCTCTCAATCAAAAAATTACTTTGTACTATTTAATAAATTATTCAAAATAATAATCCTTTTCCAAGCATTTTTTTTATTTCCAAACAAATTACTATTTTTACTTACAATTCTATAGGAAGACCATTTAAATGGTAAAGAAATAAATTCATATTTTTCTTTATCTTTTACATAATTACAAATATTATTACTATTAAATAAAATACTTTTGACAAATTTAACAGAGAAGCTAACACTGAAATATTTTTTTATAAAATTGACCTTTTTGAAATAAAGTTACCTCATTAGGATTATTTAATCTTTTATTTCTCTAACAATAATTTCTTAAAGCAGTTACTTTATAAGATATAGATTGATGGCTATCAGGTTCAATCATAGATATTAACTCTTTACTCTTAACATAATGACTGCATACCAAATAACTATTCTTTACATTTTTAATCACCAATAAATGTAAAAAAATATTTTAACAAAATCTAATCTCCTTCTACAACATATTTTATAGAAGGATCAAAACAATTAAACTCATTTACCAACTCTTTCAATTTATCAATCTCAACGATAAACAAATAATTATCAACATAAACAATCATTCTTAATAATAATTTCCTCTTCCAAATAATTAATGTAAACTGAACAAATTAAACCAGAATAATATAACCTATTATCCACCCTTCTTTACTTTTATAAAAATTACCATTATAAATAAAGTATATAGAATCCTTCAGTAATAAAAGAAAATCTTTAATAACTTTAATCTTATTTTTTGACAAATGTCCATGTTTAACCAGCACAAACATAAGAACATCAATAATGCTTAATCTATTAACATATTGATACATATTCTCAATATTCAAACTATCAAATACCCAATTACTTTCCATTTTTAAATTATTAAGTTTTTCAAAAACCCCAAAAGATCAAAAAACAGTGTAATGAATAAAATTAATAAATTGTTTTAAACAAGTATTCAAGAACCTAAAAAAATACTCTCCACTATACTACCTGTAAAGTCAAAAATAAATCTTAAAGAAAACTATCTTTGTGTGTCTTAATATTCATAAACATCTTAGCTGATATAAACTCATTAGAATAACATTTTAAATAATCTACTCAATTTAAAAATTTTAAATTTACCATTTTTTCTACTATCTATTAACCTCCTTACTAGAAAGTATTTCTAAAAACATATATCTACCATTATTTAATTCTTTATCTATTTTCTCCCAAAACTCATTTATTTTCATAATGACAAACCAGCAAGCTTTGTCTTCAAAATAAATGGTAATTAACATATCCTTAAGATGTCTAATCTCAGTGGTATTGTGAATATTTTTTTTTCTATTTTTAAGCACTTATTTAAAACCAATAAAATGCCAAGTTTCTGATTATCACTCAAATTACTAGATTTTACAGATGAAATTGTATCATTAACTTTATTTTTAGAATAAAAAGGAACAAAATTAGGACTTTTACTAAAAAATTTTAATTCTCTATCATTTAACTTACTATCAAAAAAATTAACCATTTTATTAATAGAAACCTTACTTTCAACTACCTATTGCTACAATAAACTTTATTCATTTTTCTAAACAACCATTTTAATTTTCTTTCAGACTTCCTAATATAGAAATTTGGGCTGTTTATTCTAAACTGCCTTATGAAAAAAATTAAGATTAAATAATTAAAATCTCACCTTTTGTCTAAATAGTACTATTTCATTTGTATTTATAAATATAAACTTGAAAAACTTTTTTTTTTCAAAGAAACTATTCAAATTAAACATTTGTAAATTCAATAAAAATTCTGATTCTTAAACAACTTTCTATTCTTCTTAAAATTAATAATGCAACGCCTAGGAAAAACATTAAATTTCCTACATTTTTAAAAATGTTATATCTGCGATCTTAAAGATTCTATCCTATCACTCAATCTAGATAACTTTTTCATCTTCCTAATATCATTTAATACAAAATTATTAAAAACTAAGGCCCACAAACCCAAAATAAAAAACAAATACACATCTAAATTTACAAAAAAAAAACCACACACACACACCAAAACATATACATTTTTTCTTATATATTTTTTTGTAGAACACAACTTTTATTGTGAAGATAAAACTGGTCAGTTTGTCATTATGAAAGGAAATAAGTTGAGAAAAAAATAAAGAAAGAATTAAATAATGGAAAATATATGTTTTTAGAAATAAGATCCTAGTAATGTGGTTAAAAGGTTATTAAAAGATATAAGAAAAAAAACTATTAAATATAAAATTTTTTAATAGAGTAGATTATTTAAAATATCCTAATGACTTTATATCATCTAAGATATTTATGAATCTTAAGAGATGTTTTTTTTAATATTTATTTGTGAATTTACAGGTAGTGTTGTGGAGGGTATTTCGAGATTGTTAAATAATTTTTTAAAAAAAATTTGTTAATTGTGATCATTACACGATTTTTTTTCTTTTGAGGCTTTTGATAAGATTAATAATTTTAAAATGAAAAGTAATTACACATTTTGTAGTTTGAATATTGAGCATATGTATCAATCTGTTAATAAATTAAGCGGTATTGATGTACTTATGTCTGAGTTGATTAAACATGGATCTTTGTCATAGAATAAGATTAAAGTTATTAAAGATTTGCTTTTATTATTGGAAGATTCTATATATTTTACTTATAATGGTAATTTTTATAAGGTTAAGGAACAATGAATAATAGGTTATATTATTTCTGCTTTAATTTATTCAGTTTATATCAATTACTTGGAAGAGGAGATTCTTATTAAAAAGGATTTATTTATATTTAAAGTTATTTGTGTTGACGATTGTTTGCCTGTAGTTGAGAATGATGAATTGAAAGAGTTGTTAATGAGTTTAATGGTTTTGATCCCTCTATAAAATATTTTGGTAGGAGGAGGGGCACACATTTTATGAAATTGATTTTTTTTAGATTTATTGGTGATTAGAAGTGTAAAGAATAATTGTTTAGTATGTAATCATTATGTTAAGAGAAAATAATTCAGGTCTATAATTCACCCTGATAATTATCAATATGTACCTCATAAAGTAACTGCTTTAAGAAATTATTATTATAAAAATAACAGATTAAATTGCTTCAAAAAGATCAATTTTATAACGTTTATTTGAGTGCTAGCTATTCTAATAACTTTGTTAAAATGAATTTATTTACTAGTAATAATATTTGTAATTATGTAAAGGATAAAAAAAATATATGATTTTATTTCTTTGCCATTTAAATTGTCTTCCTGTAGAATTGTATTTAAAAATAGTAATTTGTTTGAAATTAAGAAAATTGCTTGGAAAAGGGATATTACTTTGAATAATTTATTAAATAATACAAAGAAATTTTTTTATAGAGAGTCTATTCCTGGAGTAGCATATATTAACCTTTGTTTTTGTAAGAAAGTATATATGTATATAGATTAGAGTAGTTTGAGATTAAATGAAAGAATAAAGTTGCATAAATGTAGGCTTAAAATGAATATCTTAGTTCTACTTTATATATCTATGAAAAAAATAGAGGCCACGCTATTAATTTTGATGAGACTTAGAATGTCTTATTTGATAGAAATAAAATAAGAATTAAATCATCTTTATTATTAAAAATTTATGATTTTGAAACAATTTACTTATTTAATATTTCTATTAATATTAAGAGTATAGGTGATATAAGTGGGATTGTGGATGATGTTTAGCACAAATATATTGTTATCTTATAGTCCTTCACACTTGAAAAGTCTGCCTTGTAGAAATAAAACCATTGGTTGTGTTTTAGAGTTTTTTTCTTTTTTTTTGGCTACACTGATTGACTTTTGAATTTGGGGTAATTTTGACTATTTTTATTGATTAGATTAGTTTTAGGCTTTTAATGTTTACATTATACTTGTATTTCAATATTATATATATATATATATTAAAAGTGATAGTTGACAAAGCTACAAGTTAGTTGAAAGCGCTTCTGTGTGACGGTTATAAATATAAACTTCTAAGTACTGTATATTCAAATACTTATTTATAAATTTACGTATATTATTTTGAAGAAATACACACATCGATTTGTAATATTATATATATATATATATATATATATTTTTCCTATATATATATATATATATAACCCGTTTTTCCTATAAATATACTCATAATTAACCTTGATAAAAACATAAGATATCAAGACAAAAATGTGAACTTTTTAAATAAAATTCTTATCTTTATTAGATTATAAAATATTACAGAGTAAACACCATATGACCCCTAGATTTTATTATGCTTTACAGAAAGAAACTCTATAATATATATATATATATATATATATATATATATAGATATACACGAATATATATTTATATATATATATATATATATATATATATATATAAAGTTTGATATCTGTATTCGTTTCACAATATATGTAATATACAAATCAATATATATATATATCAAAATACAGTACAATTTATATAAATTATATTCTTTTAGAAGTACTTTCGACTATACACTTTGTAGTCTTTATCAACGATATAACGTTGAATAATCAAATCGAGACAACCCTTAACAATACCCATAGTTCAATTCAGATTTCGTCAAATGTTAAGATAACAGAATTGTGGGAAATCTGAATTGAACTATGGGTATTGTTAAGGGTTGTCTCGTTTTGATTATTCAACGTTATATAGTTGATAAAGACTAAAGTACTTCTAAAAGAATATAATTTATATAAATTGTACTGTATTTTGATATATATACCGATTTGTATATTATATATATATATATATATATATATATTTTAATATATATATATATATATATATATATATATTAAAATGTATTCAAGACAAAATGAGGGTTATGCATGAACATATATTAAATCCTTTTCAGATTAACACATTTTTGTAACCAATCAATAGTTAATTGAATAAAACTTATAATTACTTTTTTTGTTTTCTTAACCTATAGCCTTTAATGCTACAAATTTCCTTGAAATACAAGCATGTGTATACAAAAGATAAAATGATACATATGCATGAATATATGAAATTTGATCAAACATTTCATAATTTATGAATATCTTAAAATACTTTAAAAATATAACATGAAATAATAATCTCTAAGTTGTCATTCTTTGTTTTAATGGATTTTATAAAAGTAAGTTATTACAAAAAATATTTATTTTTTTATTGTTATTGTAAAATATTTTTACTTATTCAAAGTATAGCAAATACAAATTTTATAATCTTTGCATATTGAATTAACAGAAGAATAAGAATTTGTAATTAGCCAATATTGCAATTGTTCTGCACAAAAGAATGATAATGTTTTTCTCAAGGTAAAATATCTAAAGTTCATATTTAACAGTGTAAAAACTTTGAAAAGTATTTTTTATTTAAAGCTTTTTTTTTTTCACATTTTCCAAATTGTTACATTTTGTTAATAGTAGTGGAGGATGTGGAACATGCAGTGCAAAATAAAATACAATCCTTAGTGTAGTGAAGAAAACATGTTGCCATCATCAAAATTATTTTTAAAAATTACTACATGCTACATCCTAAAATAAATATTTCACCAAAATTATCAAAATAACAATCTATTCATACAACAAAAATAGAATAATCATATGTGTATATATATATCTTTAGATATTAAACTCCATTATAATTTTTTAAAGAAAGGTATGACTATAAAATACACAATATTTAACATTATTGAAAATAAACATCAAAATTAGCAATTAATCAATCTGCAATAAAAAATTACATAAACCAAAAAAGCCTATATCAGATTTACTAGGAATAATGAAATAATAAAAGTACAAACAACTTTCATATTCAAATAATATTTTAAACTTAAATCCAGAAATAAAGATAAGAAAGTGAACTTATTGGATAAATTTTTCAATAGTATCTGTTTTTATTAAAGACTTTGAGTCCAGTGAATATTTTAATAAAATACTGACTGATTAACAAACAAAAGCAGTAGAATTACATGTCAACAGTAGAGAAAGTTTAATTTTTTAATATTTTCTTGTATAAAATAATTCTGTAATTTAATTTGCAATTATGATTGCATTTGACTTATTATAACAACAATAACGAAAGGTACAATAAAGTCTTATTGATAGTTGTGTTTTATATATGTTTCTTATTAAAACAAAAAAAAAGATTATCAATGCAGGAATTGGATAATATTACCTAAAAATATAGTTTCTTAAACCACTAATCCATATTACATATATGTGTAAGTTATAATTTCTTTATTTAATTTATTGTATTATTACCAAGGAAAGAATAAAATATTTTCTCAAATATTATTTTTATTGTTGGCATGATGTTTGTTATTTAAAATATAATTAAAGTTATTTTGTAAGGCCTATTTCTGAAAGGTATAGTTATGGAATTAATTTTAACATTTTTATTTTGTTCCTTTTTACTTAATTAATTTAATCAATTGTCTAAACTTAGATTCAAAAAGGGATTTAAGATTAATAACCTATTTTAATGTTGTTGTTGTTGGTTTTTTTTTTTTTTTTGTAATATAAGAGTATGTTCTGAATTCTCATGATTCTAATAGAATTTAATTTTAGATTCATGTCACATGTAAATTATATGCTATTGTATATTGCTTATCTATTAAGTAAATAAATAACATATTTTTAATGAGGAGGTTTGATATCATTTTCATTTAAATATTTGTACATGCTGGTATATAAGGAAAATTATACAGTGTCAATTATTTCTATGTGATAATATTAAGTATTTGCAAGTTAATGTTGATGACATAAAAATACTAAAATGTACACTTAAAGTCATACAATTTGATTTTATTAGGAGGGGAAATGTCAAAATTCATAAATATGGAATCGTGTTTTATTTAAGAAAAAATATACATGACTTATTCATGTAGAATTTTTCATTATATACTCATTGTCACTTATCTAAGGGTGCATTATCTGCTCATTTTTTGATTGCATTGTTATCACAACCATATCTATAAGTCAGTATACATTATTGTATTAATCTTACAGTATTTACAAATTTAGATTAATATTATAAATAGTATGACTATATTATTACAAGTTTAGATTGGTCTTGTGAATAATATTATCTTTAATGCCTAAATCACTCAAATTAATTATAGTGAATATTTTCTCATCTAATGCCATAATGATAATATTTTAGTGAATCTATTGTCACCATACTATATACATCTTTTTTAGATATGTTCTGTGATATTAGCTAATGGTGAAGGGAAATATCACACTATTACATTATAAATATTGTATAATCCGAAGTCCATTTCATTATATATATATATATATATATATATGAAATGGACTTCGGATATATATATTTAAATGGGCTGCTGATATATAAACATATATATATATGTATATATATATATAATATTATATTTCAACCAGAGGACTGGTTTTCATCAGAAAGAAAAAAAAATACACAGTAAAATGGTGATAATAAAAATTACAGATTTGGTAAAAGATTAAAATTTTTTAACAACCCCCCCTGATTGGTCACAAAATCTAACACAGAATATCTACCCAATCAATGACAAAATTGAAAAAAAAAAAAAAGAAAAAAACTACATTCCCTCCTAATCAAGCTTAAATTCTATTCAAATTATAATAAATATAAAAATAAAAAAATCCAAAATTAAAAATTAAAATATACATATGTGCATACATACAAAAATTAGACTATGCTCACATACAAAAAATAGCTGTGCTCACATTAATATTCATTAAAAACTAAAATACTCATACATTTTAATCAAAAATTATAGTGCAAAGTACAATAATTTATAATAACTAATTATTTATCTATATACTAATTAAACACAGATATTAAACATCCATATAACCAATCTTTACATAAAAAACCTTATATAAGAAAATTTTCACATAAAAAACTCATATATAGAAATCATTTAGGAGACCAGGTAACCCAGAGATGTAATAGTTCCAGTGTTTAAATTCAATCCATGTGGTTCTAAGGACTTGAATTTAAAAATATAAAAAAATTAATCCTTTACCAAATCTGTAATTTTTGATTATTGCCATTTTACTGTGTATTTTTTTTACTTTCTGATGAAAACCAGTCCTCTGATTGAAATATAATATTATTTATTGGATTTATAAGTCTTTTTTTGTTTTTATATGTATTTCCATTGGTTAGTTTGTTATATATTAATATTTTGATATATATATATATATATATATATATATATATATATATATATATATATATATATATATATATATATATATATATATATATATATATATATGTGTATATATATATATATATATATATATATATATGATGCTAAGCAGAGTTGCCAAGTCCCTTATATTAGGCCCTACTTGTACTCTGGCTAGGTACTAATAACAGACTTACTATATCCCAATCATTTTCTTTAACTATAACAATTAAATTTAGATGAGATTAGTATTTATCTCAAGTTACAATGACATGAGTAAATATTTCTAAAGTAAGATGTGTTTTAAATATAATCGATATGAGACTTGTTTACTTATAAACAGATCACATACCCTTAACATTAAACAAACACAAAGTATTTGTTCAATGGCATAAGAATACCCAGATACTCCTCCTTATTAAATATCTACATACTCTCATGGCTAACAATTATATCTAATATATTATTTTATATTTATAACTATTAAGTTTTAATTCAATCACTCATTAAATTAATCTGTTAGATAATTACAGATAAACTTTGATTCATATTATGTTTAATAATTAAAATTGACAATAATCACAAGAATAACTTTAAAATAAGGAGATCTCAGGATAATCATTGATTTATTAATTCTTCATACTACCTATGGAATATCAAGAGGATTTTACAGATTTTCATGGATAGTATACAAATTAAGAAAGGCTTATAATTTAAATTCATAATCAAGCTTTATATGTATGTTCTTTAACACTTTCAACGATTATTATTTAATTGGCTGAATGAGTTAAAAATCAAAACTTTTAATTGGACAACTCACAACTTTAACAAAATCTATTGTTAAAATAGATCACTTTTAATAATATAAATACGTTAGTTTCATTTGTAAAAAGTATATTACTAAATTGTCAGATTATGAAAGTAAATGAAAGTCTTTTCAAAAATAAAATATGATTTATAATTTAAAAAATATTCAATTGCGGTGAAATAAAAGTAACCGCTATTCAACCAACCAAAAAAGATTGTGTCAGCAATCTTTTTTTTCTCACTTTAATGTTGTGATAAATATGTAGCAATAAATAAATAATTCTTGGTAATATCTTAACTATTTTTCTAAAATAATTTGATTTTTAGTATTATTTTATCAATAATAATTTGTAATTCAATTCAAATATTGTTTAAAATGTTGTAAACATTCGTTTATCATTTTCGTAATAAAAATCAAAACGAAAGTAACTTTTTACTTTTTGGCAGCCATTTCCCTTTTTGACAGAAGTTGTACAGCCAATAAGATTTAAGAAAAGGTGGTGAAGAGGCGGTGCTTTGGTTTTGTTTGACATATATGGTCATTTTTACTGATTTTTTACTTGTAAAATAATCTGAAGAGGGCACCATTTTACAAAACTTTTGATTTTCTTTCGAATGACGTATAATATGTATACGTGGGATAAAAAGTAGCCGATTTAGAGTGATGACAAATCTTCTCGTTTTTTGACGAGTCAAGCAGTCAAAAGATTAATACTAAATATTAAAATAATATTATTAACTAATCTGTGATTAATACTAATACTTTCACTAATAACTAATGTATCATTTAACTTTATTAATAAATACACTTTAATAATTGGCAATGTCATCAATGACCTATGGGATCAAGGCAGCATGTAAAAAGTAAAAAAAATCTTTATATATGCTTATTAAACTGTTAGATTTGCTTTAAATTGAATTGACTTTTCATTTTAATTTTGACTGTGTATTTTGAGTTGTGTGATGTGGTGAAAATGAGCCCAGAAAAGAAATGCAGCAATAAGAATTTAATAAAACTTTTAAAACAATAATTTTAATAATATTCATTACAAATGATAATAAACATTTCCATTAACATCAAATTTAAAATAACTAATAACAAAATGATATACATATATTATCATAAGAATAACAACAGAAAATTAATCTTCAGAGTATGATTATTAAACAAAACTAATGATTTCCCATTATATGTTGAAATATTTATTCCTATGTATGTGAACTATATATCACACATTCAGTTTATTAAACAATCATTTTTTTTTCCATTTATGGTCCATTAGTTCAATATCTACATAATAATAGTATTTGATGATTAAGTAACAATACAAAACAATAAGTGAGAACATAGGGTCATAATTCTGGATGTTGGTAAGCAAACAAAATTAATACTTTTATCTTTCACATAAGAACAAAATCATTGTTTTTAGTTTATCAATTCACCCATGTAAATACAAACTTCTCTCTAGATTGTGTATATATCATTTTTAAATACCCTCTCATACTAAAATATCGAGTATATTTGTTTATTTAAAGGATTCATAATCTTTAAACTTAACCGAATTATTAAATAACTATTAATATAACAACACTTGAATTAATTTCTTATTAAATGATTTAGTTCCCCCCCCTCCATTATACTAACAAATCATAGATTAAAAATATAAATACCAACATTAGAAAGAAGTTCTCTTTTAACTCTCAGCTAAAGTATAAGAACAATTTCAAATCTTCTAGTTGTTCCACACTCCATAAACTTATCATAACATTTTTATTTTTCCTTATTTTTTTTTTAAGATTCTGCTTATCCTAAGATTTGCGTAAGGTATTTGGGTTACTGCAACAATAATCCTTGTTTTGTTCTTTGTTTAGTAATAAAAATTTATTTGTGGTTTGCCTTATTTATTTTAGAGATGTATATTTCTCTCTATAGTAAAAGGCACACTTACGATTTCAATTAAAAATGTGTCGTGCAACGTTTTTTCAGCTAAACTTTATAGAAACTGACATTCCTGCAAGTATGGCTCAGAAGAAATAATTCTATCTCACATTGTAATTAAGATTTCATATATATCCAGAATAATAATCAACACTTTTCATTTGTTACTAATTTAGCTCCATTGAATTTTAAATATATATATACTTAACTGTTTCCAAGAGATTTACTATTCTTTTATCTATCCTTATTAGATATTTACGGTGTTTATTTATTTCCTTTTGTGTATTACTGCAGTTCATTTTTCCTATGGCACAGTTATTGTTACTTTTTTGTCAATATATTCCTTGATTATTCATCTCCAATTATTTCTTCAATATTTATTAATTTTCAAGAGATTATTGGGAATTACCGATTATTGGCTTGCCCAGTAGAAAAACGATTAATTTATTCCATTATTTTAACAAAAGAGTTTATAATTATCCATGTATATTGATGTAGAGTTGCAAATCATAAGCTTTTAGAAATTTTTAATCCAACTTTTAAAAAAAAAAAAAATATCTCCAAGAAAAAAAAAATTAGTTACTTAGACTTTACCTTCAAGAAGCTTTTTTTTTGTCCTCTCTTCAATTTCATATTCCAAGATTGTTTGAATCTCTTTGATTGGCTAATATTTTCCCACTTTTTTCTATGAAACAAACATTTATTTTGAAAGTTTTGGGTTTATCATTTTAAAATGTCTGATTTTTCATTTTTTTTTTAAATATTGAAATACAATATTTTTAGAAATTAAATAAAGATAGATTTTACTGTTTTAATTTTAAATCAGTATTTTATAAAATTAAACCTTATTTATTTACTTTTGAATATAGCAAGATTTGAAGATAAATAATTTCTATTTTTAAAATCAAATGTGCACAAAGAATAATTATTAGCATTTAAAAACGCATTCTGTTTACAAAATTCCAAGTTAAACTTCACTGATTTTAAATACTAAATGATATTACTTGTCCATCCATTTGCATATATACGATTCTATGGTTATTATCTATGTGTATCTTGAGTTAAAATCATTTATAAATTTTCATTAGCTAAAACCGATTTAAATCATATGATCTAATATGTCATTACTGTCTTCTTTTAATAAGTAAATATTATTGGATTTGTAAAATTTAAAATTATAGATCAAAATCTTATTTTAGAATAGTCTGAGTTATTAAAAAGTGCACAATATATATATATATATATATATATATATATATATATATATATATATATATATATATATATATATATATATATATATATATATATATATATATATATATATATATATATATATATATATTTGTTATTTCTATATTAAATTTATTATTTCATTTGTCTCTATAGATATGAATAAATTTTATGTCCACTCAACTATTATATACTGTTCAAACAAAACAATTCAATCTGTCAAATAAGTTTTAAGTAATTCTTTTATTTAAGGGTATCAATCATAATTTAAGATAGTAAAGTAAAAGAGATACTCATTAGCTACTTTAAATTTAACTTCCCTTAGTAAATAATATAAAACATACATACAACCAAAGAAAATATCCAATATCCTTCTAAATTATACATATACTATTATATAGCATGATTTTATCCCAATAGATATTACAATAAATAATACACCTGCATTAATATTATTATAATCATAAATATTATTTAATATATGTGCGAAATAATTTTACAACTGTATTTAAATGTGCATAAACAACAGTCTAAATTTAGGAATTTAAATATTTCTTTAGATTATAAAATATTAACAAACTAATTTTCATTTAAACTTTATATATGTGTATGTTAATGCATAATGTAAATATATTATATATTTATATATGGTAGTTAATTGATATATATATATATTGTAAATATCGATAAGTCGATATTTATATTTTAAAAATTTGTTATTTGTTATTAAAAAAAAAAATCTCTTTAAGTTGAAGTTTACATATGAAATATTTAAATTTTTCTTTTATATTTATTAAATATAGTTATTATTTGAAGTTATTATTTTATTTATATATATTGATAGTACATCAATATGAACATTTAATTATTAAAATAAATAAGGACATATAAATTGTTGATTAAAAAAATTATTTTATTTGCAATGATTACTAAATGTAATAAATAATTATTTATGTATATTTTTAAAGATGTCAGATTTTCAATTTAATATTTTATATATATATACTTGATATTTTATTTTTATTTTAATGTTAATTGTTTTAAAAGAGAACATATATAACATAAGTTTTAAAATAGTATCTGCTGGCGCATGGAACGATAGCAACAACAATAAAGAAGCCATTATATTATATTATATTTTTTATTGGAATAGATATAGAACAAACAACTGAAGGATAAAATTTTGTTACACTCTATTTTTATAAAATTTACTATTCTTCAAAATACTGAAATAATATATATATATTTTATGGTAAATACATAAATTATGGCAGGCTAATCAAGAATCGCAGCCAGGAGGCTGCATCATCGCTTTCATTTATTCCAAGGCAATTTTCAATGGAACAACTAAAAAAATTCAATGTATAAATTTTGTCGCGTCTGGAGTTGAAACTAGATATAGCTATCTTAAATGTATAATCATCAATTTAATCATAATTTGGAAGTAATTGGAATTAACATGCTGGATTTAACATTTTAATTGGTTTATTTATTTTTTTTTTAAAAGGAAGGAAATTTTAAAACGGATAAAATATGCATATATATAAGGATTAACAATTTTCTTTAATATAATAATTTCTTCGCCTTTCAATAGAATGCATTCTAATAATCAAAAGTAAACGGATAAAAGAACTCATGGAATAAATTAACTTTTGGAAAGGAAAATTAGCTAAATGAACTTTAAAAAGGTATTTAATAATTTTATATATGTATGAGTAATATATAAATATACTTTTGAGATTGATATATTTTTTTTTATTTATTTATTTATTTTTTTATTATAAAATACAACGTTTTATAAGTGGTCAATTTAAGCATCTTGTTTTATAATAATATTAGACGTATAACAGATGTTCAGACAATTATCTTAAATAATTTAAAAATCTTAAAATGTAATTTATAGGTTGAAGTTATATATGAATTGTTATATTTATATTATAATGGTTAGGCAAAAATATGTCTTTATATATTTAATCTATATATACTTATTACAAGTATATACATATAGTTATTCTTTGTATTTATATTTAAAACATCAATATTATTTAAAGTTGAACTATAACATAAAATAAAGGATGTACTATTTGTTTTATAAATAATGCCTTTGTAATTATTTAAAAGAGCGATACTATATTATTCTTATTTTCTTTTAATGCCAAAGTTATTATGAAATTAATTGAACTTATAAATAATAAAAGATAATTTTATATTTCATTTATTATTTGGTTTGTAGATCACTTACACATATTACTATTCATTCAAATATTTAGAGATACATAAATTTACATAATTAGATGTGTATATTTGAATTTAGTAGAAGTCCCTTTGTTTCTGATATATATATATATATATATATTTGATTAGTTATTCACATCATCTTTAAAAATAAATTATAAAGATAGATCTCATTGCTTTGCATGATTTTAGATTTGTTTTATGTATAGCTAGCTGGAAGGGCATTTAAACAATTTATTTAAATATAACTGGAATAATTTTGTTTTTCTTCATTCTTTAATTTTAATGGAATACCTAATAGACGTTCCATTACATTTGGCGCAACAACTAGGGCTCGAAATAAGCTAATTAGGGCTTGAAATACCCCACATACCTGAGAGATGTGTAGTATATATATATTAATATGAGATGTATAATTTAAAGAAAGAGAAGCATTTTTGTGTGTTTAATTTTTTTTTTATATAAATGGAAATATTTTAGCCTTATGTTTAGATGGTGATGGTTAATATTATTGTATTATTTTTTAATGATGGTGTTAAAGTACGGCATAATAATTTTGTCCATATTTGGAAAGTTTATGTTGTAGAAAATCTATAATTTTGAAGGTTGGATGGGATATTTGATTGTTGGAGTTTGGTTGGTTCTGTTGCAGGTATTGATGTTGGATGGGGAATTTTTGTCATTGTCTTAAGGATGTAGTGCATTCATGTCATTTGTGATTGATTAATCTCATTCATTGCTCCAACCCAAATTTTGATGTTTATTATTATTATTATTTATCATGAAGCAGCTAACAGTGGTCCTGCCATGATTTTATCTTTAAAACTCCAGAGAGAGTAAGGTATAATTATTTTGATGTATGTATAATATTTGCCTCTAAGTCTCCTTAAGATGAGCAAGGAAATATTTTATAAGTAATAGCCCCTAAGACTTAAATATAAGCAGGGTAGTGTAATAGTGTTTTCAGAAAATTATTATGGGTTGTAGTAAATTGGATAGAATGAAATGTGATAGTCATCTAAGTGTTCATGAAGCATTGTATGCTTTGGGAATAATGATTGAATTCTTTTATCTACATCAAAGTTGTAAAGTGCTAATCAATCTTTTGGTTGTCAGTATCTATCGGATCTTTGGAGGAATAGATAAGTATATAACATAAATATATAACATTAAACTTAAGGGTTTGATTAATTAATTATTGTTATAACAAATAATCTATTACATTGATTATCAATTAGGGTTTGAAAACAAACATATTAATGTTTCATTTTTTTTTTTTCATTATAAATGACTTTTAAACATGAGTTCAAATAAGTAAGATTTAAATTGTCAGATAGCTATTATGTATTATAAGATTAAAAAAGCTTGTATTTTTTTTTTTTTAGTTAAATAATTGCTTGTTGGAATAATGATTGGAGATGGTGAGCCCTTGATCTGTGATAATTACTATATAGAAATAAATATATATATATATATCTTAGATTTTATTTTTTTTTTGAGTATATAATATTATAGTTCTAGTAATAATGGATAACAGTAGTGAAATGTCAGTTAGTGGTGATTTTGATTTAAGAGAATTTATGGAAAATTTTAGAGCTGAGTTAAATACCAAATATGATAGACTAGAGTCTAAATATGATGAACTTAAAGTTGAGATGAAAACCAATTTAAAAACAAATTCTGATGAACTTTCCCAGAAACTAGAGATTGGTTTAAAAACTAACTCTAATGAATTAAAAGAACTTAGAGCTGAGATGAAAACCAATTCTAATGAATTAAAAGCTCTGGTAGATAATAGTGTTAGAAGAGTAGAAATAAAATTTGATGAAAAGATGGAAAAATATAGAGAAGAGACAATAGTTGAAGCTAATTCTTTAAAAGCAAAAATTGAAGAAATAAATAATGAAATGAAGGAAGAAAATCAAGGAATTATGGCCAGATTAGAAGAGTCTAAGAAAGAACATGGGGAATTTGAGGAAAAGATTATTAATAATAATAAGGTATTATGGGATAAGTTCCAAGCATTGAAAATTGATAATGAATCTTCATTTAAAAACCTATATACGACTATCTCTGCTGAAATTAAAATTGCTGTGGGATTGCAGCAAGAGGAACAGTTGATTGATATTAATAAATTACAAGATATAAATGAACGTATTAATGTAGTAAATGAAGTTACTTCTAATCGTATACAAGAAATAGATGTTAAATTGGATCAAATTCAAGGAAAATTAAGACCCCTTTCAGAATATATAAATAATAATGAAATTGAAACCTGTAAAAATTATGAAATAGAGATTCAAAAGGAATCTGTTGAATTGGTTACTAAAGAACTAGAAGCAAATATACCGTCTGTTGAGTTGATAGATGATAAGGAAAAAGATAAACCATTGATAGATTTAGTAAATGAAAAAAATTTTAAAAATGAAGAATTAAGTTGTGAAAGATTAAAGGACACTGTTGACAATTTAGAAATTGGACAGTTAGGTTTTCAATGGTTAGACATTAATGCTCTAGAGTTAGGAGAGATAAAAATGCATTATAATAAAATGAATGAAAGTGTTCAAATTTTAAAAGTTGAATTAAGTTCACCAGAAAAGATTAAAATTAACTCTCAAAAATTACTAGAAAGAACAGAATGTGTTTATCAAAGTCAATATAAAGAACAGTATTATAGTAATTTTGTGTGGTACAAAGAAAGCATATTTTTATATATATTAGAACATGAATATTTGAGTGATAATTTGTACCATAACTGCAATAGAAAAGATCTATTTTACAAGTATGCTAGTAGGACAAAATTCGTAAGATATATCTTATTGAAATTTGAGAGAAATAAAAAGGTATTCAATTTAAATATTAGCAGAAAGATTATTGATAAAGAAAAAGAAATTGGCAAAGCCAAAATTAAACTTAAAATGAGAAGTGATGATGTGATTAGTAAAGATTTTCTTCAAGAAAATATAGCTAAGGAAAGAGATTTAAATAAACCTAAAGTTAAATTGAAAAGACTTAATATAGAATAGGATGATTTTCAAAATGATTTTCAAGAGTTCTTTAATGTTAAAGTTGTATCAATGATTTGCGATTTTTAAAAGATTATTTAGCTTAGAAAGATTACAAATTTGAGAAGTTTTTCGATATCTCTTAATTAATTAGTTATTTGCAAAGACATTTTTTTTTTCGGTGGATTAGAGGGTATTGTAAATATCGATAAGTCGATATTTATATTTTAAAAATTTGTTATTTGTTATTAAAAAAAAAATCTCTTTAAGTTGAAGTTTACATATGAAATATTTAAATTTTTCTTTTATATTTATTAAATATAGTTATTATTTGAAGTTATTATTTTATTTATATATATTGATAGTACATCAATATGAACATTTAATTATTAAAATAAATAAGGACATATAAATTGTTGATTAAAAAAAATTATTTTATTTGCAATGATTACTAAATGTAATAAATAATTATTTATGTATATTTTTAAAGATGTCAAATTTTCAATTTAATATTTTATATATATATACTTGATATTTTATTTTTATTTTAATGTTAATTGTTTTAAAAGAGAACATATATAACATAAGTTTTAAAATAGTATCTGCTGGCGCATGGAACGATAGCAACAACAATAAAGAAGCCATTATATTATATTATATTTTTTATTGGAATAGATATAGAACAAACAACTGAAGGATAAAATTTTGTTACACTCTATTTTTATAAAATTTACTATTCTTCAAAATACTGAAATAATATATATATATTTTATGGTAAATACATAAATTATGGCAGGCTAATCAAGAATCGCAGCCAGGAGGCTGCATCATCGCTTTCATTTATTCCAAGGCAATTTTCAATGGAACAACTAAAAAAATTCAATGTATAAATTTCGTCACGTCTGGAGTTGAAACTAGATATAGCTATCTTAAATGTATAATCATCAATTTAATCATAATTTGGAAGTAATTGGTATTAACATGCTGGATTTAACATTTTAATTGGTTTATTTTTTTTTTTTTAAAAGGAAGGAAATTTTAAAACGGATAAAATATGCATATATATAAGGATTAACAATTTTCTTTAATATAATAATTTCTTCGCCTTTCAATAGAATGCATTCTAATAATCAAAAGTAAACGGATAAAAGAACTCATGGAATAAATTAACTTTTGGAAAGGAAAATTAGCTAAATGAACTTTAAAAAGGTATTTAATAATTTTATATATGTATGAGTAATATATAAATATACTTTTGAGATTGATATATTTTTTTTTATTTATTTATTTTTTTTTTATTATAAAATACAACGTTTTATAAGTGGTCAATTTAAGCATCTTGTTTTATAATAATATTAGACGTATAACAGATGTTCAGACAATTATCTTAAATAATTTAAAAATCTTAAAATGTAATTTATAGGTTGAAGTTATATATGAATTGTTATATTTATATTATAATGGTTAGGCAAAAATATGTCTTTATATATTTAATCTATATATACTTATTACAAGTATATACATATAGTTATTCTTTGTATTTATATTTAAAACATCAATATTATTTAAAGTTGAACTATAACATAAAATAAAGGATGTACTATTTGTTTTATAAATAATGCCTTTGTAATTATTTAAAAGAGCGATACTATATTATTCTTATTTTCTTTTAATGCCAAAGTTATTATGAAATTAATTGAATTTATAAATAATAAAAGATAATTTTATATTTCATTTATTATTTGGTTTGTAGATCACTTACACATATTACTATTTTCATTCAAATATTTAGAGATACATAAATTTACATAATTAGATGTGTATATTTGAATTTAGTAGAAGTCCCTTTGTTTCTGATATATATATATATTTGATTAGTTATTCACATCATCTTTAAAAATAAATTATAAAGATAGATCTCATTGCTTTGCATGATTTTAGATTTGTTTTATGTATAGCTAGCTGGAAGGGCATTTAAACAATTTATTTAAATATAACTGGAATAATTTTGTTTTTCTTCATTCTTTAATTTTAATGGAATACCTAATAGACGTTCCATTACAATATATATATATATATATATATATATATATATATATATATATATATATATATATATATATATATATAATTATTCAAAACAATACAATAATTAATACAGTAACAATATTTTAAACAAATATATACCAATTTAATAGAAGTACTTTCAACTATCTATGTAGTCGTTGTCAACTAGACTCAAATTGTATTAGAAAAAACCGTTACAAATGTAAACAAAAGCAATACGTCATACATCAATTTTCCCACAATTCATTAATTTTTATATTGGCTGTCTGTCTATTTATCAACTGTTGCTTTTCACTTTTTATTAACATAGCTTCTTTAATTTTGCGTTTATTATTATTTCTTTCAATACACAGAATTTTAACTCTATTAAAATCAAAATCAAAACCATAATTACATGTTACATTATGATCAAAAAATACTGATGGTGATACATCATCATTTCTAACATTCTCTTGTCTTGATTTTTGCACTCGTTTATATAATAACAAATGCTCCCTTGATCTTTTCTCCAATGTACATCGAGATTCCCCAATATATGCCTTTCCACAAAAACATAGCCATTTATATATTGCACAACTTTGATTTAAAATACCACACCTATTTTTTGAATTATTTATTAATCTATTTAAATTAGGAGTAGTATAAAATGCAACTCGACATATATTTTTATATATCTGTTTTATAAATTTAACCTGTTCATTACAAATAAATGGTATTGATATCCAAGTATATTTTATTTTATCAATATCTATAGCATCTAAAATATTTCTGTTATTATTAAACTTAGTAACAATATTATAAATTAATTTATGATCATATCCAAGATTTAACAAATCCATAATAAATACATTTATGTTACCTATTTTATCAGAATTATATTTACATAATTTATTATTCCTAAATAAAAATGATTTTAAACTGGATAATTTATGTGCAATTGGCACATTTGAATACCAAGGAATATATCCTCTTTTTTCAATATCTTTTATTACCATACAATAATCTAATTTATTTTTATTACGTGTAACTTTAATATCTAAATACTGAATTGACTTTTTTTCTTCAAAAGATTTACTCCATTTTAAACCTTCTAAACTATTTAATTCATTGAATAATACATTTATAATATCTAAACTTCCACAAACGAAAACATCATCAACATACCTGTAATAAATTTTAATACCTTGGCAATATATATTAGTATTAAGAATTATATCTTCATATCTTGATACTACAAAACTACATATTTGTGAAACTACAGGAAGTCCCATAGGCCATCCATAATCCATTTTATAATAATTTTCATTAAATATAGCATATATATTTTTATCAATAAAATATAATACATCATTTACAAATTTTACTTTTTTAACATCAACTTTTTTTAACCTTAAAGTTGATGTTAAAAAAGTAAAATTTGTAAATGATGTATTATATTTTATTGATAAAAATATATATGCTATATTTAATGAAAATTATTATAAAATGGATTATGGATGGCCTATGGGACTTCCTGTAGTTTCACAAATATGTAGTTTTGTAGTATCAAGATATGAAGATATAATTCTTAATACTAATATATATTGCCAAGGTATTAAAATTTATTACAGGTATGTTGATGATGTTTTCGTTTGTGGAAGTTTAGATATTATAAATGTATTATTCAATGAATTAAATAGTTTAGATGGTTTAAAATGGAGTAAATCTTTTGAAGAAAAAAAGTCAATTCAGTATTTAGATATTAAAGTTACACGTAATAAAAATAAATTAGATTATTGTATGGTAATAAAAGATATTGAAAAAAGAGGATATATTCCTTGGTATTCAAATGTGCCAATTGCACATAAATTATCCAGTTTAAAATCATTTTTATTTAGGAATAATAAATTATGTAAATATAATTCTGATAAAATAGGTAACATAAATGTATTTATTATGGATTTGTTAAATGTTGGATATGATCATAAATTAATTTATAATATTGTTACTAAGTTTAATAATAATAGAAATATTTTAGATGCTATAGATATTGATAAAATAAAATATACTTGGATATCAATACCATTTATTTGTAATGAACAGGTTAAATTTATAAAACAGATATATAAAAATATATGTCGAGTTGCATTTTATACTACTCCTAATTTAAATAGATTAATAAATAATTCAAAAAATAGGTGTGGTATTTTAAATCAAAGTTGTGCAATATATAAATGGCTATGTTTTTGTGGAAAGGCATATATTGGGGAATCTCGATGTACATTGGAGAAAAGATCAAGGGAGCATTTGTTATTATATAAACGAGTGCAAAAATCAAGACAAGAGAATGTTAGAAATGATGATGTATCACCATCAGTATTTTTTGATCATAATGTAACATGTAATTATGGTTTTGATTTTGATTTTAATAGAGTTAAAATTCTGTGTATTGAAAGAACTAATAATAAACGCAAAATTAAAGAAGCTATGTTAATAAAAAGTGAAAAGCAACAGTTGATAAATAGACAGACAGCCAATATAAAAATTAATGAATTGTGGGAAAATTGATGTATGACGTATTGCTTTTGTTTACATTTGTAACGGTTTTTTCTAATACAATTTGAGTCTAGTTGACAACGACTACATAGATAGTTGAAAGTACTTCTATTAAATTGGTATATATTTGTTTAAAATATTGTTACTGTATTAATTATTGTATTGTTTTGAATAATTATATATATTTTATTATAATTGGAATACAGACATTGATTAATAATTTATATATATATATATATAAAAAAATATATATATATATATATATATATATATATATATATATATATATATATATATATAAATTTCTTGGTGTCTACCAATGCCCTTCCCATCCTAATTGCATTTTGTTGTAAGAAATCATCAACACAAATATATTAAAACAAAACTACTGAAAGTACATTGATGTGTGTGTGTATATATATTACACATAAATTTGGGCTTTTACAATCAGTAAACAGACATAATTATTTATTTGTTTGAAATAAATGTAAATAACCGTATAGAGGGACATTAATATATATTTAAAAAATTATGTATAAAAGACTTTAATATAAAAATTCAAGTTATTTTTTTCTGTTTTCATTACTTTTTTCTAATTTTATATTCAATTATATTTTTATTTAAAACATTATTTGTTATGAAGAGGTAGTATTAATTAATATATTATCTAACATCCAAAATTATCACAATTTTGAAATAATAATTTATATGAAATTGTGCTATAGTAATTATTTATAATGTTATTTTTTGTCTGCTAATGTTGCAGGAAATTAAAATAAGAATATTGTTATTATAATTATTTTACATTATTTTCAATGCAATTATTTGGAATTTTTCTATAATTATTTCAGGTTTTTCTCCTTTTGATTTATTAATTAACTTAAATAAAATAAAAATATAAATATTTATTAAATATATATATATAATGTATTTATAGCATTATTATTCTATAAATATATAGTGTAAATCATATTGGACGTAAAAAAAAATCACATGGAATTATTTTCATTTTTCCTTTGTGCTATACCATAACTTATTTTAATTGTGTGAGAAAATATTTTGTATAAAAACATTCATTCCCTTATAATTAAGAATATTAGAATTATGAAATGAATGGAAAGTAAAAACTGATGTCTTAATTTTCTGATTAAAAGCATTTTTATGTTTCTTAATTTTGACATTTATTCATCTATTAGACTGGCCTACATAGCTTCTTGAGCAGTGTAAATATAAAATTTCATAAACCCTATGGTGTTCCAATAAACTCTGTCTTTAGGTTTTTTGTAAAAAGTCACCAATTTTCTTGCGAATTGAAAAAGTAGTCTTATATTAAAACTAGTCATCTATTGATCTTATCAGTAACTCCTTTAATATAAGATAAACAACTCTATTATAAGATGAATTGTAAATTCTATCCTCTTTTTTTTTAGCATCAACACTATGTAAAGCTTTACTTATGATGTTTCTATTATAATCATTAGAAAGTAAAATATTTTTGTGAGTTCTATTTATTGAGCAAGATGATCTTTATCAGACAAATTCTAAGCTCTAATGAAAAGATTTTTTTGTTACAGAAAATATTTGAGCAGGGTGATGATGAGAATTAAAATTAATATACCTGTTTGTATGGTTGGTTTTTTTGTGAACTGATATTGGAAATGTTTCATCACTTTTTCTACTCACAAGAAAATTTATGATTTTTCACACAAACCTAAAGACAAAGTATTTTTGGAACATCAGAGGGTTTATGAAATTCCATGTTTGCAGGGCTCAAGAAGCTATATACACCAGTCTAATAGATGAATAAATGACAGAATTAAAGAACATAAAAATGCTTTTACTAAGAAAATTAAAACATCAATTTTTACTTCCCATTTTTTAAAAATTGGTCACAAATCTGATTTTGACAATGCAAAAATACTTGCTAATTTGGAAAAGTATGATTTAAGAATTATGAGAGAGTCAATTGAAATATTAAACATATATACTGGTTTAAATAGGACTGAAGGAGCACAACATATTCCAGCTATGTGGAAACCTCTCATTTTATATCTGTTTTTTAATAGTAAGTTAAAATTAATAGATGAAAAAAACTGAGCAAAATAAACATTTTGATAAGCCTCATATTTTAAATGCTGAACTACTTCAAGCTGAATCTCATTTCTTATCTCACACTCAATCATGTTATTGTTTGAGATCTAATGATTTTTTTTTTGAAAGTTAATCTTGACAATGGTGGATGTTATTTCGTTGAAATATCAGTATGTAATGGAAAATAATACATGGTTTAACCCCAAAAATAATAATTTATATACATGTAATAATATTATAATTTGATATCTGTATTTCTTCAAATCAATAAAGGTAATCTTACAATTAAATATTTATAAATACAGTAATTAGATATGAAAAATATAACTTTAAAAAATTTATCCATTTTAGAGTGTTTTCAAATATTCTTGTAGTCTTTGTCAACTAGCACTTTGAAAGGTTAATCTTCCCACAATTCTGTAATCTTAATGTTTGTTGCCCATCTGTTAATGAATTCTTGTTAATATTTGTATATTAGCATAGCTTCATTTGTTTTCCTTTTCTTGTTATTATTTTCAATTTGCAATATTTTTATATTATTATAATTGAACATGACTTATTATGGTCATAAAAAGCAGATGCTGAAACATTATTTCCTTTGCAATTTTGTTTCATTTTAAAACAGCAAGTGCTCTTTAGTTCTTTATTTCAATGTAAGTCATGTATTTATGGTTTACCTTCAATTATAATAATGTAAAAATATGGCAAATTGAAAAAAATAACAACAAAAGGAAAATAAAGAAAGCTATGCTAACATACAAATACAATCAAGACTTAATTAGCAGGCAGGCAGCAAACATTAAGATCATGGAATTGTGGAAAGTTAGCCTTTCAAAGTCTTAGTTTACAAAGACTATGAGAATAGTTGAAAGTGTTCCTAAGTGGATAAAATTTTTAAAGTTATATTTTACATATATCTAATTACTGTTTTTTATAAATATTCAATTATAAGATTATATATATATATATATATATATATATATATATATATATATATATATATATATATATATATATATATATATATATATATATATATAAAAGTGACCAAAGAGATTGAGCAGTGCACATAATGTCTCTTTCTCCCTCACATTGGTCCTACTGTTAGTGATATATTTTGTTGATGAAGTGCTGATAGTTTTCAGATACCTACAAAATATTCCTATTTTCTTCATATTCTAAACAAGTTCGAAGCCCTAATATTATCTACAATATAAATTTGTAAGTTCTCCATGTGGCAGATAGCTACAGTTCATAATCTTTCTTCTTTCTTCAAAGGTATACTCATCTTTTCTCAGAATTCCAATTAACTTATCCAAAACACAGTTAAGCCATCATCTAATTCATTTCATCTTAAACGTGTTCAATACAAAACTAAAAGCCTTCTGCCCAAACTTGCTTTATCTAATAGTAAAATTTCATATTGTTAATACTATGTCTGGGTGGTATACTTGTTACTATTGTCCATTGATGTATCTTTTAGTAGTATTCTTAAAAATATAATGATCACAATAAAATTATATGTCTGGGGATCAACATCACATTTATCAATTACTAGTGCTTGCTTTCCTATTTGCAAAGGTCTCAATGTAATATGTTCTCAGTCATTTGTATTGTATCAAAGCTAAGATGTACATTGCAACCATAATTAATCCAATCCTAAAATCCATTTCTCCACCTATAATATTGCTTGCTCAACTTCCATATGCAAGTCGTTTTTATACTGAGTACACTATTGAACATGCAGATCTGATGGACAATTATAACATCAAATTTTTAATTGGTGTTTTATTTAAATATCTGAAAAAAATTATATATTCTAACAGATATCTCTGGTCAACCCTGCTAGTTGCTAAACTTTAGTCAAATTCTGAAATATGTGTGTTCCTTAATAATGGGAAAATTTTTGCATAACTTATTACTCAAATACCTTCTTTATTAACTATTTAAATTAAATCTGGATTCCACATGTATCTTAAATAATAGTTATCCAGAAAATATGATACACGTTTTTAATATGTCCATACTTCTCATCATTATGACATTTTGTAATTCATAAGCAAATAATTAATCTAAAAGAACAGATTGCAAAAAATATCAAAAATTTTAATCAATATAATGGCATAATAATTAATCACATTATTGAAACATAGTTGTTTGTTTCAATCTTGGTTTTGATTGTTTATTTATTTGTTAGAATTATTTGGCTTGCTCTCTGTTCTGTAATTTTTGACAACAAAAATATAATGTTCTAAAAATAATAATAAAGCATGGTATAATATATATATATATATATATATATATATATATATATATATATATATATATATTATGAGGAAAATTTGGCAAAACAATATTTTTCTTAATTGTTCATTATTTTTTGAAATATAATTTGTACATTAAAATGGATCATTGTATCTTCCTTCAGACACTAGTTAGTTATAATAACTTTATTTTATAAGCCCTGAATCTTATGCCATATAAAAAAGTTTCCACTGTAAACATATTAATACTTGTACATGGTTTGTAATTAATAAAGTTTATTGTATATATTAAAAAAAGTTTTACTATGAAAAAGAAAAGGGTTTTAAAATATTTAGATATTAAAAAAAATAATGTAGAAATACATATAATGCATTATATTAAGAACAATGAAAAAAGGGAGTTAGTTAACCAAATTCACACCAACCATCATCTCAAAAAATAGAAGCATTGAAAGATTTTAAATTCAAAGACTAGTAGATTAACATTGAATAAAATAAAAACATTTAAACAAAAATTAGAAACCAATAATAATTATGTAGAGATAAATTATGAAAAAAAAAGACTATTGGAAAATTTTTAAATAATAAACATATAAATAATACAAGAAATAATGCAAATCATTTACCTAAAGATAAGAAATGGGGTTTAATACCATATTCAGTAGATATATTTTATATAAAACATTGATCAAAGTAAAGGTGTCTGATTATATTAAAATAGAATGCAAAAATGAGAAATATCTAGAGAAATAGATATATAATGATAAGATTGATAATATTAAAAAAGATGGTGGTAGTTGACAAAATTAATTGTGACTATTGTAGTATCGGAAGAGCGTATATATACATATATATATCTACAATAGTCACTATATATATATATATATATATATATATATATATATATAGGTCAGGTCAAGAAAGACTGTCACTGTGAGAGGGAAGAAGTGTGACAGAGCAATTAAAAAAAGTAATTTAAAATCAGGGTTATACATTCATTTTTAAATACCAGTCATAGAATGAAATGTGAAAAAAAATATTTAAGCAATAAAATAAAAATATATAAAAAATTACAAAAAAAAAAGATGTTTGAAACTTTATATATTTAATAAAATATAAGCATAAGATTCAGTTCAATTAGATGAAAAATGTTGATTAGTGGATTAGTAAAAAAAAATTTAATGTGTAATTAAAATATGTTTTTTTTATAGATTTGTTTTGTAAACTAAAAAATTAGATAGCAATAAGCTTTTATTTATTTATTAATCTTTACACATGTACATGTATCTTAATTTTGGTATTTTTTATTAAATTATAATATAGATTATGTCTTTGGATAGAGTTGCAATAGAATAGTTTATATGCGAGTGTAAAAATGGAGACATCTTTATAAGGTTCCTAAAAGGAATGAAAACCTGGCTTGATGTCTTAATTTTTTTAAGTTGTTTATAATCAGTTTTGTTTAACATTGATTATTACTTTAAAATTATTTTGGAAAAGACATGGGAAATTTTTAATCTTGAAATTTGACCACTTGAAATGATATTAATGTATATAAATAATATAAAATGTCAATTATAAAATAATTATATATATATATATATATATATATATATTATTTTATATTGACATTTTATATTATTATATATACATTATATATATATATATATATATATATATATAATGTTTTTGTGTATACAGTATTAATATATAACCTAAAATTATTATATAAACAAAAAATTTTAAATGTAATAAAGATAAGATATATTTATTTAGTGTCAATATGTGTTCACTCATGTACATTTATTCAAATAATTGTAATAAAAAAGTTACTATACTGTATTTTTATTTAAATAAATAAATAATGAAGAATCAGACTTTTAATCAAACTTAAATCTTTTTGATGCTGACAATAAAATCTACCAGAAATGTTTTACCTGTTCATGTCTTGTGTTGATAAATCCAATGCTTTACCAAAAATTATCTTTTAATATGGGAATAAATTAAATCTTTTCCGAAATGCAAATAACTATGGGATGAAATGCTTCTCTTACTTCATTATTTTTCTAAGAGTTGATTCATTATTTTTAAACATACAGTTCATTTCTGAACATGACTTTTTAATTTTCCAACAGATTGATGATTTTGGTTTATCTTTTATTAAGAAAGAAAGAAATTCCTCTAAATTATACTTAAAAAGTACTATTTTATTAAATAAAATAACGTACTATCTCAAACTTTTGTAAAAAAAAAAAAGTTGAAAAAAAAGTGTGCTTTTATTATAATTAACATAAAGTCATAGTTAATAAAGAAATTGTGTTACAGCTGTAAGACAAAAAAATCATTGCTCATCGTTTTTGATAAATACTTACAAAATTTACAAAATATAATTGTTTATTTTATTTACACTTTTCATTTGCTAAGTTTCTTTTTGGATATCATGTAAGTGAAGTAATGTATACCATAGCTTTACTGCCATTGCCAATTCTCTGAGTATAAAATGCATGTTTGTGTACATATATTCACCCAAATAAAAGCCATTGATGTGAATTATAGTTGTTTTGTATAAAATGGTTTAAACACATCGTGTGGAAGATCGAGACTGAAGAATTAGAGATATTTTGATGGTTTCAATACAGAATATAAAAGACACAAAAATTTATGTTTGGTCATTTAAATAAAATTATTGTTTTTAACTTGCACTTTACTGCTTAAATGCCTCACAATCTCTTTATATAAAATGTAAAATCGTTTTTAATAACCCAGTACAGAGCAAGAAATACTCTCCCATTATCTGTAAGTTTATTCAACATTTTTATTTTTATTTTACCCTCTAACTAATAATAGATTGATACTTATTTACCTGATAATAATTGAATGACTTTTCGGTTAGATGTATCCATTTACCTAACAGTAAACCTTAGCTAGATTACTCACTAAAAAAGAAACAAAATTCAAATTTTTGCTAAATTCAAACATCAGTTCGTGGTCACATAAGTCCAATACACTAAACATTACCCTTGAGAACATCCCAGACAAATAACCATACATTAAAAATTATTGTGTGAGTTATTACATTAAGAACTATGAAAATTTCTGAATACTTATTTTAATGCATAGATATATATTTTTGGCTAATCATGTAAATAAAATGAAATATATGTAAATAAATATATTTTTAAATAAATAATCATTAAAATCAGACACACTTAGATGATTCCAATATCAATAACAATTCACCATCTCAATATGTTGTCATGGTAACATCTTTGTAACAATAACGATGAATTCCACTTTTATTTATGGTCCAATATTTTTATAAAGACGCTAAAGATTGTAACTTTACCTCAGATATTGAAATTATTGATACAAAGAAGTTTAAATAAATCTCCTTAAACTGATAAATATAACCTGTTCTGAATGCAGAATAATAAATAGTCAATAATAACATTATCACCTGCAATTATAATTTTCAAATTGTATGCAAAGTATTTCTTAAATAATAAAGGTAATAATGTTGAACGCTAAATGAGTTTATAAATGATGATTAAAATTTGTCAACACTTAGACAATCCCAATATCAAAACAACCAATAATGTCAACCAGCCTCATTTTAATAATAAAGGTGAAATCGCATCTTTATTTAAGGTTCAGTATATTTATATAGGCACTAAAAATAATAACTTGGCCACAGAGCCTGAAATTATTGCTATAAAGAGGTTTAAATAAAGGATCACATTTGTAGAATTTACCTTGATTATGAGATCTACAAGAACTTTTGTTAATAATTTATTTTATCTTAAAAATCCATTCCTGGAAATAATTCATTTCTTAAAGAAAGATCTCAATGGCAATTGCAAAGAATTTTTCTGTTATATCTAAAAACCGAATTCAAATCACTGCCCATATAAATAGAAAGTTTTAGTAAAAGAATAATAGCTCTATAATTATTTTAAAATGAAATACTGTAAGAACTTTTATTATTAGTTGGTGGGAAATAATTGATAAACCATCAGTAATGATGATCAAATACCTTTTTGGATAAACACAATCATTTTTTTTCCCAAGTGACTTTTGAAATTATAAAAATCTGCTTTTTATAACACATACAAAGATAGAAAATAAATTGCTTAACGTTCTAAGGTTTGTATCAATCTATAGATATATAAATTACTTAAGCAAATTTAATTCTCTCAGATTTATATCTTTAACATATTAATGATTGTATATAATGAAATAAATTATTAACAATTGTTATTTTAACAAAAGGAATTTAAAAAGAAATAAATTATAATAAGACTTACCTTGGATATGGCATATTTTTATTCCAACTATTAATCTCACTCAATAATGCCTTTTAATAATTGATGCAGACTTTCATTAATAAAGTTGTTTAATTTTTTCCCATCTGAAATTAAATTTAACAAGCATTGTCATTTTCTTAAATGGATGTAAAACATATTTTTCTCCATAGTCTTAAAGATTGAATTGACTTTTTATAACTAGTTAAGCCTAAGTCAATATTCTTAAAATTCAGCAAAGAATTGTGGGAGATATGAAAATTATTTTAAAACAACAGACGAATATGAAAGGTTCTATTAAACTATGATGTGATTTGCATCATATTTTGAATCAAATGCGAGCTTTCAATTTTTTTTTCTTCTCAAAGTTAAGCCGTAATTGAACAATGAAGCATTAATACGATTCCAATTGTTATTTATAGTTTTGACTAATCTCATTTCAGTTTTCTTCCATCAAAATGTTGATTAAATTAAATTTACCTATTATTGAAGAGAATATATTTTAAGAAATTCTAATCAAACCATTAAAGATGAAAATGAACAATAAAATTAAAAGATTAATATATATATATAAATGAAAAACAAAAAACACAAGTTAAAAACTTGCATACGCTTGTATAAATACAAGCGTATGCAAGTTTTTAACTTGTGTTTTTTTTGTTTTTCATAAATGTACCTTTGAGGTCTTTCTTGCCATGATATATATATTGCAGAGGCTTCTAGTATGTGGTGATGCTGAACTGATATCAGACCCATATAGCTATCTGGCATGCTATGCTGAGTTTGAAGACATTACGTGTCTAAAAAATTCACGCTTGCAAGCTGAATAGAAACTGTTTCTTAAATGCTCAGAGTTTGTGTTTTAGATCTAGTTTCTTAATCCTGTCCTTCACTGACGATAGCAAATAGCTTGAAATAATGATCTGAAGGTGGAAATTAAGTTAGAGATAGTGAAATACTCGCTCTGACGTTTATGTAAACAAACGCTTGAAGGTGTTTTTGGTATAACACCATCTATTGTCATATATATATATATAATTTTAGTCTGGTCTAATTAGTACATTAATATATATTACACAAATTAACTTTACAAAAGCCTTAATTTTATCTAGCATAATATTAAATATCTGTAAATTGAAATAAATGTGTAAAGTATTTAATAAATCATTCGACCTACGAGGCTTATTGCTTGTATATTTAAATTGTTCTGCGACTTTAGCTCAGTGTAGAGTTGCAGATTTAATAGTTAAAACATTTCTAGAACAATTCATAGTAAAGTAAAGTGATAAATGTATATGGAATTGTTGTGTTTATTCTAACATTGGTTGCTTGAATGAATGACACATGACCTTCCAAGCAACTAACAATATTATTTTTATATATAATATTAACTAACGCAATGTGATTAGTATTAATAATATCATTTTAACATTTAAATTATAGTTTTAAATAATATATTTATAATTTATGCATTATGTTATGGCTTAAAAGTAATAGACAACTATTTAAACAATAGATTATATAAATAAGTATAACGCTTGATCTTCATAGGTGGAAGTTTGCCTTTGCTTGCTCCTCTTTTAACAACAATTTATATTTTCTAGCACTTTAATTTTTTTTCAAAGATATGCACATTATTGGAGTTTTCTGGAAAATCAAATATTCTGCTAATTTCATAATCACATTTTATTGTCTGTATTAATATATTTATAAAATTAGATTACCAGTATTATTAGAATTATTAGATATGTCAAGTTCACTATATGCGAGTGTGTGTGCATGTGAAGTAATAACTTTCAAACTTTAAAAATAAAATATATTTTGATATTATGGAAAATGGCATGTGTGTTGTTTTATTAATGTTAATTATAAAATAATAATTTCTAAAGAATAATGTATCATCTATATAGCTTTTCATTCTACTCATTAATTAATTAGTTTTGTAGATTTATCAAAAATATTAACAAAATAGGTAATTGCGTTTCAAACATAATAAGATAATTGACATATTGATATTTTTTTAGAACAGTATTTGTATTTTGTTCTTGTTGAAGTTTGTCTTTTTATAAAATAATAAAACCTGAGAATTGCGATGTATATTCAGATATATTAAGATAATGAGCATCTAATCCAATATATAGAAAGATTTTTAAATATATTAAATATATTACATTTATTAAGCACTAGCATATGATCTAATAATAACGTGAAAGGCTAAAACCTTCGACAGAAATGCCTTAAAATGCTTATGTGCTAGCCAATCAGATGCAATAATGATTGCATATGGAACTCTCAATTCAAGAACTCAAGCCAGAATTACAAGAAAAAGATGGGACCCACCTTCTTCTTTACTTAAATTTATATATAAATAAGTCAGACTCAAGCATTCCATGTTATTATTAGAACGGTTTTTAATATATTGATTATTAAATTGACACAATAAATTCTATCCATTGATGTAAATACTTTGTTAGCTTTTAATGGTGTAACAAATCAATAACGAAATATATGATTTGCTTAATACATTTACAAAAGTATAGAAAATATATAATTCTGAATAATATTTATCAAACTGCAACTGCTATGATTAGACTATATAATAATATTAAGAAGATTCATATTGAGAAGGAAATATGATAGGGTGATTCCATATTTCCTAAACTTTTTATAGCAATTTATAAGAAGTATTTTGTGGATAAAAATGAGAGGCTATGAAAATAAAAGTAAACAAAGATTATTTAAATCATCTAGATTTGAAAAAAAATATGCTTATTTTTGCAAATAATATCTCAGAGATTCTGAAAATCTTGTAAGAGTTATCAGAAGAGAGTAATAAAACAGGGTTGTAGCTAAAAAAGTTAAAGCAATGTTTAGTGCATTTTGTCAAAAAATGAAAATCAAGATTGATAATGATGAATCAAAAAAAGTTAAAGAATGAATTAATATTTATCAAATTTTTTAGAGATGTTTTACAAAAATGTTATGGATTAAAATGAAAGCAATTGGAATCAAAGTAAAATGGAGAATGTTTAAATTATCTAGATTTTGCAGATGATGTGGTTATTTTGACAAATATTGTTTCAGAGTTTCATGAAATGTTGCAAGAATTACCAGATGTTAATAAAAAGTAGGTCTAAAGATAAATAAATCTTCAATGGATTAAATGGTTTTTTCACAAAAGATGCCAATCAATATTGATACAGATGAATTAGAAAAAGACATATTATTGATACATATGGAAATATAATGATTGAAATTAATCATAGAATTAAACCTGAGTGAAGTACTTTTGATAAAATAACTTAATATTAAGAGGAAATATGTTTTAAAAGGAAAGTTTTTTTTTCATAATTTGTTTTACAATTTATTACTTATGGATCTCAGACTTTGACACTTAATACAAGAACAAGTAGAGACTTATAAAACTCAAGTCAGTATGGAGTGATGCATGTAAGGAATAATTATAAAAGATTGAAGATCAAACACAAGCATAACAGAATAATAAGGTATCATTAACATCATTAAACAAGTAAAAGAGTAATATGGAGCTGATGTGGATGTATTGACAGATGAGAGACTAATAGATGGTCAGGTGAAATGTTAAACTAAATCTCAAGAGATTGTAAAAACCTAGAAAAGACAATATGTAAGATGGATGGATCAAATAAAAAAGTTGCTGATGTTATGTGGAGAAGAGAGGCTTGAGAGCAAAGAAAATTGGATTAAATATGGATATATTTTATCTTGCAGTTTACTGATAATGGTTGAAAATGATGATATTGGTGAACATTTTTGTTTATTTTGAATTAGCTGTTGTGGAAAAATATATGAAAACTGTTTGTTTAACAAATTCATTAATCACATTTCATTGAAATAAAAAAGTATTAAAAGTGGTGAAATTACTTGCAAAACAAAAAAAAAGTACATGATTAAAAAAGGTGAATAAAAATGAACTTCTTATATAATTCACTAATAATAACTATTATATAATTATATGAATCATTATTTTTTCATTTTCTTTTGATTTTTTTTACACTATTGCCTCAAGCTACCATAAATTAATATAAGTAAGTAAAATATCAAATGAAGTCTGGTGATAATTAATTTCACTAATTGAAATTCAAACAGGAAATTAGAGATTATAAATCTAATGATAACCTCTTGTAACTGTATTCATCACTCCTATTGACCTTCAAGCTAACATTTATATAACAAATTGTAATGTTTTGGCATACTCCATATTAGGCATGATCGAAAAGAAAAAGAACATACTCTGGAGAGATTGGGTTGCTATTTGACAAAAAAATATAAATTTCTTAATGCTGTAGATAAAAGGTTTAATATATTTTGGTGCTGCCTATGTGAGGCTTGCATTTAAAGCACAACACATCTTGATAGTTGCAATTTTAATATTTTGCCTCAGATCAAAATGGAAATTAATTATAGTAACATGGTGAATGTTTATTTGATATTTCAAATGTTGGTGTTAATAAATAGCATACAAAAAAAGAAGAAAATGTAATTGTGGATTGGGTACTAGAAGAAAAAAACAGAAACTATCTTTGAAGTTCAAGAATAGGTCTACAAGAATAGGTCTAAGGAGAAATCATCAATGTTTATAAATGCATACTAAATTTTTTAATGGAGAAGTAGAAAAGAAATTAATGAGTAAAACTTACATGAAAGTTGATAACTAAGTTGTCATATAATCCCAGAGCTGGAGAATGTGTAATGGGAAAAAATAAAGTACTGAGTTACATTTAAAGAGTCTCAGGTAATAATAAGAAAATATAAGTATTCAAGAATAGAGTCTTAAAAAAAGAATAGGACATCCCTATAAAGATCATTTGACAGATATTGATAAAATGAAAGACAGTTAAAATGCATTTCAGCAGGAAATGGGAGAAAAGCTTCAGCAGATTATAAAAGTGAATTGGCAGTACATAAGAGAGCAAAAATAGCAAAAAAAATCATCAGGAAAAATAGAAAATAAGAAGATAAAAAGATTCAGGCAGAAATAGGAATAATGACTGCATTTGAGTATTATATAGGAAAAATTAAAAAGGATCTAAAGAATAATTTACAGGAAATGCAGATGGAGCTTTGAGAAGAAATACAGGCACAGTGAGCAAGACTAAATAGTATAAAAAAGAAATTAGTCCATATAAAATATTTAATACATTTATCCTGTTTCTCTTCAATATTTGGATTTAATTATTACAAGATCTAACAGTATATTAAATTATAAATTAATAATCAAGCTGTTACAAAAAGGGGATATATAAACTGTAAATCAAAAGTACCAATTATGCGTAAGATGGCAAGTTTTAGATCTTTTAGTTTCATAATAAAAAAATTATATCATTACCAAATTGATAAACTGAAAAATATTGAGATACTTGCCAAGGAATTGCTGATGATGGTTATAAAATGGAACAAATGCAAATTTTAAAAAAGTTACAACAGTTTAGAGGAAGTGAAGATTGAAAGTAAACAATGGATATCTATTCCATTTATTTTAAATCCACAAGTGAATTTTTTAAATATATATATATATATGTGTGTGTGTGTGTGTGTGTGTTTAATGTTTTATTTTATGTTCCAAACAATGTTAATTAATTAGTGAGTAATTCTGAGGAAGTCACTCCTGTCAAGCAGAAAATAATATTGTATATCAATTTTTTTTTGAATGTATGTTATTATACATAGATGAATTGAGGTGCAGTATTGAAAACAGATTAAAGGAGCATGATTTGTTATATGAGCACATAAAAAGTAAGAATAATGATGATTTATTGAATGCTTAAGTTTTTTTTTAATCATGAAAAAACATGTAAATATAAATCTAAATTTGATATTGAAAGTGTGAAAATTTTTCGTGAAGAGAGAAATGATAATAAAAGAAAAATTAAGGAGACAATTTTTATAAATAGGAATAAAATATGTTTAATAAATGCACAAGCTGCTAACATTAAAATACAAGATTCATGGTATTTGAATTGATGACATTTGCTTCCATTTGTTTTTGCATTTAATGGCAGTTGAGTCTGGTTTAAGAAATTAACTGAAAGTACTTCTGTGGATTGAAAAATTGTTTATAATAGTTTATTACCATTATATATATATATATATATATATATATATATATATATATATATATATATATATATATATATATATATATATATAAAAAACTCTGTGGATGGCTTGTGGACCAAGTCAACGTCAGTATATTGATATTAAAAGTTTTTAACACGGATGAACCCGCAATATATATATATATATATATATATATATAATGACCCTGTGTTATTGCATACAACCTCTATTAAGTAGTCTATGTACAAAAAATATTATAATTGAAGTAGTCTATGTACATAATTTATGCTATTCTACTCTAAAAAAAAAAGTAATAATATTTAACTTGTAGATAGTGATATCCACTTTATCAAGTAATATTTTATTTTAATTTAAATATTATTAATGCTATCTACCTAATATTATATAAATTGAGGAGTTGTTTAAAAAATATTACTATAATAGTTAAACTAATGAAAGCTGAAGATGTTTAAAAAAAAAACCTGATATGTTGTTGTATAGACTATAAGAAATAAAACTAAATAAAATTTAATATTGTCATTATAAGCATTTAAAGTCAGTTATTTAAGTAGTTTATTATGAATGATAACTTTATTAAAATATTTCTGTATAATAAATATTTAAAAATGTAATTTATTTGCAAGCAAAAGTTATTAATAGTAAATTAATTAACATTAAATAAAATTATTTAAATATAATAGATCTCCCCTTTGAATATATGCGCATAAGAAATTAAAGTGCATACAGGTATTTTTATTTTTTATTTTTAAATGTTAGAATAATTACTTTTAAATATCGAATGTTTACAATAAAAAAAAAAACATAAATTCGGCAAGAAAGAGTTAAACAATATTTTAATACTTCTGATCAGTTTATATATATATATATATATATATATATATATATATATATATAAAATTATAACCTTATATATATATATATATATATATATATATAAGGTTATAATTTTATCTTAAGTAATAATCGCAAATAATTTGTTGGTCTAATTTTATTATTTTAACTTATTAAATCTTTAATTAATAAGTTTCACTTGATTTTTTGTTGTTGTTGTTTGTCTGTGACCTTGAATTACCATGTGAATTTCATCAGTTATATAATTTTTAGTAATTATTTTCATATTGTAAGTTAATTATTTTGATTAAGAGGTCACTGATAATTAAGTAGAAATAATTAACTTTAATACATCTCAACAAAGGGTGTAAAAGTGAGATTGCTATTGCAGGTAATGGCTTTCAATCTCTGTTCAACTGACACACAGTTCTGACTGCATCTTTAAAAGTGTTACTTTTTTCTATAACTGTTATTTGTTTTTTTTAAACAGTGGAAAATGCATTATCTTCATATCTTAGTTATTCGTCATGATCAGATAAACAATTTTTAAGGTATCTTGTTTTTATATTGTCCTAATTCAGTTATGAACTATCTATTTTATAATTAAATGCTTCAAGAGAATAGTAACTTAAGAATGGTACAGTTTCAGCAAATTTATTTTAAAGTAAATTATCTCACAAACCAGGTAAAATCATTATATTTCAAATCATAGCAGACTTATTACTTTTATATCTTTTATTACTATCAGTCCTCATATATAGGAGAAGAAAATTTTAAAATAATCTCCAAATTTAATTAAATGATGAGAAGAGACGAACTCTAAAATATTGATGAATAATTATATTTCATCTCAATTGTTTTGTACTAACTCTTACATTCTAATTGTCTGACTGCTGAATTATTATAACCTTTAATTAAGTTTATGAATATGAAATTTATTCAGAAATAATAATTTGTTCCAAAATAACAAGGATAATTTTTTCCATTTATATTTTGTTTTTCATCATTTGGGGAAAAAACTGACCAAATACTTTCAGTAAATATTATGCTGAGAAGTCATGTAATAAAGGACTTTTAAAATATTGATTAATAGTTTGCAATTATTGCAATTTTATGAAGAAAATTATTAAAATAATACTTTTGCTTAAGCCATAAATAAAACTTATAGTATATGATTTAAAAGAAATATACCCATTCTCCAGAAGAGAGAAAAAAGATGTGAACTGTTAAAATAAAATGCAATATTTTGTACAAGTTGCTTTAAGTATATTTTTAGAATTATATGAAAGATAAAAGTCAATAATTGCTTAATATATGCATTCTAAAATAACACAGAAGGAAAATGTGAAAATTTCATTTATCTCCAATACAACCACAGTTATCCTATAATAATTTTCTGAACAACTTTTAATATTCATTAATCTTTTGTATAGGTAACTTGTTATATGTGTGTCTTTGTAATTGGATCCAGACCTTTATCATTAGGAATGACTTTAATTAGTGAGTATTTTTTACTATTTAATTTCAAAAAGTCACAGTTGCCAAAAATCTTCATTAATTGTGTTTTTATATATTACTGTGAATACATCATTTTCCAGACAAGCAACTGAAGAAGGACTTTATGCCCTTGATGGGGCACTCACTACAGAAGTACTTCTGCTGAAGAACTAAGTTTTTAAAAATATTAATGGTAATTTTTTTTATTTTTATAACATTTATATGTAAAGGTATTTACCTTTATTATTTATTACTTTTAAGAATTTATGAAAAAAGGATAGGTATTCCTACTATTTCTGGGTAAAATATATGCTTCTAGTATGAAATGATATAAGTAAATTTTCTGGTTTATATTTTATGCAATATGAGATGTTTATCTCAAATGAGGAATATTTTGTAATATTTTAGTATATTTTTACTGGTAAAACAGCATACTTAATTTTGTCAGAAGTACATATTTTACAATTTTCATGCTAAAATAGCTTACCTTTAATATAATATTTGAATGGAATTTTTATTTATAACTCCAAAGATAAAACTTCATTTTTTCTTAAAAATTGTGTCATTTATAAATGGATATGTAGGTGTGGCAGTGGATATATAGGTGAATCTAGATGTACATTGGAAAAAAGAACTAAAGAACACTTGCTATTATTAAAACTAGTTCAGAAATCAAAACAAAATTGCATAGTGGATAATAATATTTCAGAATCTGTTTTTACGACCATAATAAATTGTGTATTTATGGTTTTGACTTCAATTTTAACAGTTTAAAAATATTGCAAATTGAAAAAAATAACAATAAAAGAAAAATAAAGGAAGCTATGCTAATATACAAATATAAACATGACTTAATTAACATGCAAGCAGCAAACATTAAGATCATGGAATTGTGTGAGAGTTAGCATTTCAAAGCTTTAGTTGACACAGATTACTGAGATAATCAAAAGTGCTCCTAAGTAGATAAAATTTTTAATTATTTATTTACTGTATTTACAAATATTCAGTTATATAATTACGTATATTGCTTTAAAAATACAGACATCAGATAATATATATATATATATATATATATATATATATATATATATATATATATATATATATATATATATATATAATAAAGCTTGTTTAGAGTTATTGGTAAGCCTCATCTAGTGATCATATATATATATATATATATAAAAAAAAAAAAAAAAAAAAATATCATTGAGGTTGTATATTATTGTGTTTTATTAAAAGTTATGGCAATGATAGGTTAGTTTTGAGCTATTTAAGATAGTTTAATTCATAATTTGAATAGGGGATATTTTGTAAAATTCCTATTCTCTTATAAATAAAGCCACTATTATATCATTAAATTTACCATTAAATAAATGTTTGTTTAATGTAGCAGCTAAATAAAATAAAAATTTACAACTATATCAGCTAATCTGTTTAATTTAAATATTTTCATTTAAAAATATGTGAATATAATGTACTATTTAAAAAGTAGTTGTAACTTAAATAATCATCATTTTATGTTTTTTTATGAGGCAATCTCGAGTTGTCATAAATGCATTCTAGTATTCAGTAACAGGGCATATGCTCGCCTATAACCTTTGAACAATCTTGTACATACTTTATGCTATATTTGATTGATAAATTTATTGTTAATTATTTAACTTTTGTTTTTTGGGGGGATCTATTTTCTATATGTAAAGTGTTTTCTTGAGTTCAAAATTCTTAAGATACCAGAAATGTCAATATATCAGGTATACAATCTCTATGCAGTTCTCAAAACTTTACTGTTTGTCTTAAACTATTATTCAGAGTTTCAAATGAGAATTAGAATTGTAATTTTGAGAAACAAACATTTTTAACCTTGCAATGAATTTTATTTTAATCCATTGTTCAGACTGAACATTGTTTCATTAATTTTATCAATAAAATACAAGTGTTCCTTTTAATTATTTATTGTGTTGCCAGGGATAGTAGAGGGATCTAAAACATACTATTTCTGTCTACTATTCTGAATGCTATCCTGGGTAAAAGGCTATAATTATTTAAATTTGTAGATAATTATTTGATGTTAATATTAGTCATATTAAACACTTCTTTAAATAATTATTTTTAATTTTATTGTTAATCAATAAAATACAATATAAATCTTTATTATATTATAATAACAACTTATAAATATATTAACATAAAAATTATATATATTCTAACCTCCCCCCGCGCATCCTCACCCCAAAATATATTGTTTATTACGAATATTACAGGTTCTAGCTCAGTTAACAAATAAATAAATGAAATATTCAGCATTAATTAAAATGATTACTAGCTCTAATTTTAAAATACAAATACGGTTCAATTTTTAAAATGAATTAACAAATATTTACTATTTTCATGAGACATGGAGTGACAATACGGGGAACGAGATAGACTACATTGAGACATTATCCACACGATACTACCTCAATGGCATAAGAACACTATTCCCCCTTTTTACTATACCAAATAACTAACTCATAGTATTCTTACGACTTTCTAAGCTCTATTCACTACGATTAAAGTAATAATCATATCTTAATCTTCTTTACAACAAGAATCTAGCTTAATTAAATAAAATGAAGTAAAATAAAATAAAATCTCAGGTTCATAAATTGTATTCTAACTGATTTAAAATTACGGTAGTAAAATATGAAAAGGGAATTTTATGTCATAATCTACTACACAGCAACTAACAATAATAAAAATAATAATAACAATAATAATATAATATAATCTTATTTCTTCCTGAAATAAAATAAATAAATACGTACATGGTAGTATTTTAATAATTTGACAACAGAATACGTGTGGCAACATTAGCATATAATTTAATGTAATATTATGGCAACTGACTTATGACCAATAAATAATATAAAATTATGATCTTTTAATTTTAACATACCAATAAATTCTCAAAATTCTTATAACACTTTTATGTTTACCTTCTGTGCAAAATTTATATGTCTGTTTCAATTATAAATGTATCGTGATTTCATGCATCCATGTGGAGAAATAACAACTCGGACACAAAAACTTTAGAACAAATTTAAAACAAAGTTTATTAACAACATAAATAAATTAACAATATTTTTACACTATTTATATTGGATATCCCTTACTCTCCTATCTAAACTTAGTTTATTAGTTTATAAAATGGAATCAAAATATTATTTTTTTTTCCTAGTTAAATCTTATCTTTTTAACACTTAAGAAAATACAGTATTATTACTTGATTTATTATTATGGTTAGCTTATTACAAAATGCATTTCTTATATGATTATCACAAACACTTTTCATCCCTAATATTATTAAAATTACATTTTCTACAAAATTTTACATTTGTAATAAAATTCTACAAATTAACAAATTTTAGTTTTATATTGGTTGTATGGAATCTTACAAAGTCAAAACATTGTTCTATATTTGGTATTAGGTTTTTATTGTTCATTATCCGATGTTTATTAATCCTAATATTCTCATTTAAGCCTTAATTCGGATGATATAATTACAACTATTAATATACCATGCACAAGTATATGTTTATTATACCTTATTGAACTATTTTCTTAATAAATATGCAACATTTATTTTCTAAATATTATTAAAAAAAATTCATTCAAATTTTATTATCACTTTTAAAATACTTGGTTTAGATTTCTTTTCAAAATCTTATATTCATTTCTGAATTAACTTTACAATGTATTATATGATTCTTTCTCTCTTTATGATATTTTGGACTTTCAATTTTAAAGTTGCACAATTCTATACATTCCAGCAAATAAACTATTCTTACATAAACGATAACATATCTTCAGTTCTATTTTATTCATTATTTCTTTGAAAATATCTTTCTGACCAATGCAGATTCATGAAATAAGGATAGCGAAGATAGATGCATAGGATCAAAATACAACTAGAATATTACTCGTCATATACCTTGACAATCATGGCACAGTGAATTAAAAGACACTATAGAGGAGTGACCTTTACCTGCCTACCAACCTCTATCATAGGAATGATGCTAAAGCTATTTCTTCAGCTTTATTCTAACATCAAAAAGTTTAAAATATGCAAAAACACTGTCCAAATTATATGTGTTCAGTCATAGGGCTTAGTTAACTATACTGAAATCACACAAAACTAAATATGATCCAAATCCTTTATTTTTCCTATTTCTTAAAAAAAAAACATCATCTTGGTTTCCTCTCCACTAGTACTTCCAAGTCACTATCTGATCTTATTTCTCAAGATTTTTTCTATACTGTACATCAACAAATACATATCTGCATTACTAACAATAATAAAATTCATTTATTTCAAAACTATTCCACTGTTCTATAAGAAAATCTTTTTACTACTTTCCTCCATATATTTAATCATATACAAACTACTTAAATATCTGAATATTTTATCACATGAAAGTTCAAAAGAATCACATAATTGTTCTGTTAAATTATATTATTAATATACTTTAAATAAATTATTGCATGCATATTCCGAATTACTCCTATCTCATTATATGTTAAAAATGTGGTATAAAATGTGTACATATAATTTAAACTTTCACACTTCATTCTTAGGTCAATAGATGATCTAAAAAAATACACTATGCATTATAAATAACTATCAAAATTACCAAAACGACCTTTATCTCCTCGATCGCGTTCCGTAGGCTTCACCATCCATTTGATCCTTGTAGATATAAGATTCACATCCATACACTTTATTTTTAAACACTATTTCTATAATTTTATCAAGCTATTATATTTAAATTTTAATATTACTAAATTTATGTTTATATGTTTCCCTAATCTCACATAACATTTTATATTCTAAAATAAATTAGTAAAAAATATTTAAACTATATTTACTGTACTTCTTTATCAAACTTTCTTGAAAACTGTTCATACTAAAGCTAAAAAAAAAATGTTTATTATTTCTTCTTCAGTCACTTCTTGTTCAATTTTAAGGTAAAACAATTATTGCTCTGTTTAATAATATTCATATATGACAATCCTTGGTTTTTTATAATATTTAATACAATTATTAATTATGATATTAGTTAATCCCGTAAAGAAAACGTCTACATATTCTCTTCTAATATTTTCTTGCTAATATTTTCTCCCGTGCGACTTCTATGATGCATCTTCTAGGTACTTTGATTTAAATATTTAGTAAATTTTTCTGTCTCCATGGATCCATTTTCATTAAGTAATTTAAATTTATATTTTCCAAATCAAGCATTCCTCCAATGACCACTTTATACTATTTTTTAATTCCTCTTAGAGAAAGTTTTTCTATTCTTTTTTTTTTCATAAAACACAATAGCTCTTTCATATTATTATTCTGTAACTTTTTTTTTACCTTCTTTTAAAATTCTGGTACTATATACTTTATAATGTTTCCTTTAAAAAGATAAACATTCTTTCTCCATTATAACTTTTACATAATTTTTCCCTATGATAAACACATCTTAATTTTTCCATAGAGAAGAATAAAATAACTTCAGAGTAGCCTTATAAATTTGTGCGTCATAATTTTTCCTGACGGCAAATAACTTCTCTTTTAAGTTTTCCATATAGCGTCCAAATTATATTCCTCTGAGTTACAATAATAAGTTTCTGGTTGAGCATAAATAAAGCTGTATCGATGCACTTTACACATATTTTTCCTTTCTCATAACTTCTATATACTGTTTTCTGTAGTATTTCCATTTTACTGTAAGGTTTTGGCTAAACTTGAATAAAATATCCTGGTAAGAAAACTTTTAAAAATTAGCCCTCCATGTAAAGGCAGTTCAAAATATTATATTTTAAAATCTTTTAAAATAAATATAAAATTTTAAAATTATATCACTTTTCTAGCTTACGATATTATACAGCTAAAAAATATGTTACTCCCTCCTTCACTTACACATTACTTTCTCCCGCTCCGTCTAATTCTTATATTTTGTCTGCTAAATTACCTCCATTGATTTGTTAATGACTTTTTTAGCGTGAACAAATTTACACATTTTAGTTTTATAATAGATTAAACCTTTTTAAAATAAAGAATTTATGACGTAATGATTTAAAATATTACTTAGAATAGTATTTTTAAATTCAATTATAGTTTTATCAAAATCATTTAAACTTTAAAACAATTATTAAAATAACATTTAATATTTCAACTTTTACTTTAACAATAGATAGCAACTATATTTAGTTTTATAATTCACAAACTTTATTATTATATTCTAACAAGCGTGTGTGTGAAGGTATATAATATACAGTCACATGATTACTAACTTTATCAGATGATTTTTTAATTTACGTCTCGGTCTAAATTACCAAAACTGATATATTTTATAAAAATTTGGAAAATAATTTTAAAATGTAGAACTAAATATAATTCTCACCATCCCAAAGTTTATTTTAAAATATATTAGATTAAATTTGAATATTAATTATAATTATAATATTACATATAGCGTTTATTTAATTTATTAGTTTTAAAATATTACAATTGGATTGTTAATATACTTTTAACTATTTATAGCTGTATTATTTTATATGGCCAGCTTTTACAACCATATGCAAGGATATAATTAAGCTTTATTTAACTGTTTTCTTCTAAAATAATCCATTACACTTTTATATACCAGGTATTTTCAGCCTTAAATTGTACTAAAAAATCTAATCGATCATACAATTATCAATATATTACACAAACGTATTTTAAAATTTAAAATTTTTTAGCAATTGACCATTCTACCTTATTATGACCTATATATAAGGGCACAATATATATATATATATATATATATATATATATATATATATATATACATTTTTGTTTATCATAAATACCTTAGCTCTCAATGATATATTCAGAGCTTCTACTATGTGGAGCTAACTGAGACGACCCATATACTATCTGGTTTCTATGCTGAGTTTGAGACATTATGTCTAAAATTCACCTTCAAGCTGAATAGAAATTGTTTCATAAACGTTCAAGTTTGTATTTAGATCTAGTTTTTTATTCCTGTCTTTCACTGACGATACAAATAGCTTGAAATCATGATCTGAAAGTGGAATTATAGTTAGAGATAGTGAATACTAACTACTCTGACGTTTATGTAAACGAAATATACGCTTGATAGGTGTTTTTGGTAGGACGCCATCTGTGGACATAAATACAAGCGTTAGCAAGTTTTTTAACTTGCATTTTTGTTTATCATATATATATAAAAGCCTTTTTCAATAATTCTTTTTTTTTTTTTACTTTTTTCAATATAATATCTCCTACTAATACTATCACATTAGGATACATTAGGTTTTAAGAGAATTGAATGTCTCCTATAGCCTACCAGGATGTCAGTCATTTGTTTGACAACATAACACTACAGAATAATTTCCAAGATGGATAAAAAATCCCTGAGATCATTGTTTATTATTTTGTAAATTATCAACTTAGTATTTCTATTATAAATGTGGTGGTGGCATAAGAATCTTATTATTTTTCTAATGTACCATGAGAAAGATACTTCCATATTTCTTTTACTCTATAAAAGTAGAGTTTGTATCAGATCATATTGACAAATTATTACTGCTTTGTGAGATGTCAAAGAAGATACTAGAACCTATAAAAAGATATTACTTTTAAAAGGGATAATGTTGGTAGCTCAAAGAATGCGTTTGATGGAGGGAGAAGTCTATTTTATATTTAAATTATTAGTTGGGAAATGATTGAAGTTGTTTTCTCTTCCCAAATTGCTTTTTTAATTTATAAAAATTCATTTTGTTTAAAAACTTTTTTCTTTTATTTTAAATGCCTATCTCTGGATCTAAATTATTTTATAACTAACCAACCCCTGATTTTAGACCACATTTCATTGTATTGATCTAGTGATCCATTCATTCATTTATGTTTAAGGGTCTATCTAATAAAAAATTTATTCTCTCATTTAATTATAATTTTTTGGGGGTGGATTATATATATATATATATATATATATATATATATATATATAATATATATATATATATATATATATATATATATATAATCAATTGTATTATTGATAGATTATTATGATATGACCCATGATATTATGTAGGAATAGATAAAGAAAATATTGTATACTAATGAGTGTACCCAATATATTGTGGATTTATTTTCTATTTATATACCACTTTTATTATTAATCTAGGGACTCATGAACATTAAATTATAATGTCAGATAGAAAACATGTTAAAGAATAATTTTATGTTAAATGTTAGATTATACCAAAATTGATTTCAATTATTAGCTATTTTTTTGTAGACTTAACTTTATTGTATTACCCAACATTATTTAAATCATACAAATATATTCTATTAAGAACAAAGTAATACAAGACTAATTTCCTCTAATAATGATTGAGAATTCTATAAAAGATTGGAGTGAGATATTTTCTCCAGTAAATTTTAAATTTCCTATATATAAGTTTGTGAAAGGTCAATGAAGACTGATATTAAATAACATCATTATTGTATCCTAGCAAAATAATATTGGTCACACATATGAATCCACAAACTTAACATTATTATATAATAAATATGGTTTTAATTTCTTCTTATATGTAAAAACAAAAAATACTTAATTGTAATTATTAATTAGAGAAAATATAACTTACCATTAAAAATTTTTCGGCTGAATGTTTTCGATGAACCATGCCTCATACTCATAGCCATCATGAAAAGTGTAATAAATATATGCAAATGTAAATATTCAAATAAGCTACTGTTACGTAGCCCATTTTTTCGAGATCTCGAAGCATGTGTCCTTTCTGTTAATGGCATGGATGTCTATACTAAATATTTACTTATAATGAATATAAGCATTTAAATATAATAATTTTAATAATAATTTTATTTAAAATTAAGTTTTTATTCTGCTTAAATGTTTTCTAGTCCTTTGTTATAATCGATTCTGCTAACATTCTATTATTATATTAAGTATAAAAATTTATTATTATGTTTACTGATCATATTGCAAATAATAACAGTAATTAATTAAATAATCAGTCAATTATTGTTTGGAAAGTCATTTAACATTAGACCATCACAATAATAGGTTCAATCCAGAAACTTTAGTTTTCAAATCTTTCATGCTCCCACTTAAGTAAATCATGCATGGTGATTAATATTGTTCTAGTCATTAAAGCAGTGCCAATTTTTGGCTGATTGGGAAAACATGTAGACATTTGTTTAAGTTTTCAAAATGTATCTATAAAATTAAGAAAATCATGCATAATCCTCAACAATAGTTTAAATACAAATAGGATATAAATAATGATATAACTTATGAGAAGAGGAAATAATGTTGAAGGATATGTCATGTGACAAATTGCTTTGCATTTAAACATTAGACATAATAATCACTTTTAATTATAGTCAATTGCAATCTCAATTGGCATTCAGCTAATCGATTATCATTATTACTGTAAAATTGGCACAAGATACCATTAAATAATAAATCCAAGTATTTAATAATGATGCCTCAATTTGATTTCTGAGATTTTCAAAAATAAAAATTGAAAATGTAGAGGTATGTAAAATAGATACTTTTACTATATTAATTTTATACTACAACATCAAGGAAGTAAATACCAATGTATTTTCTGTATAAAACACGTATAATAATTGCAGTAATAGAACTATTTGTTATAAGTGGTTTAGTAGAGAATCCTACATTAAATTAAAATTTGACTTTTATTTTCCAGTTGTTATCTTCTCTTCAGTGAATAAAATTTTTCTTAATTATGGGTATCAGTTTTTTTAAAAAATTAAATTATATTCAGATGTCTTATCGATATTTCTATACTTATTGATTTCCCAGATCTAAATCATAAAATAAAAAAAATAAAAAAACTGGTTTTTTGCACAAGGAATAAAAAGAAGGAAAAATATTGTTGTCATTAAATCTAAGCTTCTATTTTAAAAACTTATTCTTTAAAAATAATAATTGTTTACAATATTTATTTTAAAAAAATATTCTGTTGAAAGTCAGTCCTCCTTTAATACATACTATAGAATAAAAAAATACTAACAATATAACATTTTTTTAGAAAAAATGATAAACTTAATGTCAGATTGTTTTGATTATTAATTACTAATGTAAGCACTTGTCCCTTGAAAGATAATATTGAACTTGTATTGACTTTTATCAATATTATGACAAATTCCGTCACTATGATATAAATTTAGTACTCATCGTAAATAATGTTCATCAAATACATATTGAAAAAAATAAAGTAATCAAACTAATATCATTTTTGAAATATTAATGGTATGTGGTAAAACTTATTCTATTTCATAAACACTTTGTACGTGAATACAATGTGCACTCCAAAACTTATTATATTTTAAAATAATACAGATGTAAACTTTAAATGTATTTAAAAAGAAAGTTATTTTTAATAAAAACATGCACACATGATTGTACTTGAAAGTTGTTTTCTGCTAATTAAACCCTTTAACTGAATCTACTTTTAAAAAATTATTAGCAAAACATTGTCATATTTAAATAAAAACAAAAAATAAAATAAAATCCAATATAAATTTCTGCATTATCTACTATATATATATATGTTTTAAAAACAAATATATTGATTAATTTGGCATTACTTCTTTTTATTATTATTATTTTAAATTTTAAAATAAACAATTCATGAACTGTTGAAAAGAAAGAAATAATCCACATATGTTTAGAAACTTATTTATGGAAACTGCTTATATTCTTGCAATATTTGTTTTAAATAAACATATATAACTGCTTTACATTTGACCTTTGTTTTAAAAAAATAAGAAATCATATTATTAATTTAATATTCATATCAAAGTAATAATAATGACTCTCTTTGTTTTCATGTTCTATATATAAGTAGGCATGGCCATTTAAATATTTATGTATTTAATATTAAACAAAAATAGCGTTGATAAATGCATTTACAAATTGATAAGTGAATCAATAAAAAATTCATTTAAGTTTACATTTATAAAATATATATTCAATGTGCTTTATATATATATGCAAACAATATACATAAACTCTAAATTAGAGGCATATAAAAAAATCACTAATTATTGAAATATAATAACTGGGTGATTCTTAAACATATTACTAAACAATAGGTCTGTAATCGAAATTTTAGTAGTATAATATTAGATGGTATATAGTTATCAATTATTTATATTCAGAAAGTAAGGAAAGTCACAGTTATCATAAAAATTATTGTTCTAAATGTGAGCAAAAGTATGATTGTAAAATAATGTAGATTTCATTGAAACTTAAAACTATGTCATTCACCTACAGTTACTGAATTCATGCTCTACTTGTATTTTTTGATATTTTTCTATAAACATTTTCCAAATGATTTTACAGATTTTCAATATAGAAACCAAGAAGATAATTGATATATTTTAGCTATGGAAATATTTATATATGTACATGTATATGCCAACATTGAAAAACATGGAACTATTTTCAATGTTTTGTTTGAATATATTTATGAAATTTAAAATTAAATATTATCTAATGATATGTTAATAATAGTAAATGCAATAAAAATCATATAACATTAAAATAATAATTAAAAAAACAAATTTACTCTAAAATGTTCTCCACAACCATGGTATTATTAACACATAGACCTTCTCAATGAAAATCAACTAGATACTATATACAAAAAACTGACTTAGCTTTCCCATAAATTAAATTAAATAACATCCATTCATAAGCTTGATAGCATCAAATTCAAGAAGTTTTTTAATCAGTTTCTTTGACACTGTTTTACAGTTAGTTTTTTTCTCATAAAATATAACCTCTGCATTGTTAAATAATATTTTTTGGCTCATATACAGTTTACAAATATATAAATCTGACCTATATCTCTTTTGTTTAAATTCAGTTTACTTTGAGCTATATAAAGTTACAACTGTAAGAATCCTTATAAACCCTAACATCAGTATATCTATTATCATTTTATTGTTATGAACATTTTAATAATGAATTTAAATCAAATCTTTCTTTTCAAGCAACTTTTATACCACCCAATAAATGACTACTCTTATAAACTAATCTATAAATTGATGACTTAAATGGTCAGTAACATTTAACTTTTTATTAATATCAGTCCTAAATATATTTTTATTAAATATAATATTTCTAATAAAATTGTGTTTAAAACCCATTTCAATATAATCAGAAGCAAATTGATTCAGCTTTATATATTCATTAATCGAATACAAGTCAATGAAATATTTCACAATGCAGATGTTATTTTTTTATGGAAAAAAAATGAATTAAAGAGAAGAGTTAAAAAATATGATAATAAATCTTTTTGAATGTGAGGCCATCAATCTAATGAAAATTTCCTTTGATATTAATGCTGGGTAGTTTTTGAAATGATTTATGATAAGGCTATGTCTGTTATATATAAAGTTTGATATCTGTATTCGTTTCACAATATATATATATATATATATATATATATATATGTGTAAATAAATAAAGTTTGATATCTGTATTCGTTTCACAATATATGTAATATACAAATCAATATATATATATATATCAAAATACAGTACAATTTATATAAATTATATTCTTTTAGAAGTACTTTCGACTATACACTTTGTAGTCTTTATCAACTATATAACATTGAATAATCAAAATGAGACAACCCTTAACAATACCCATAGTTCAATTCAGATTTCCCACAATTTTGTTATCTTAACATTTGATGACTGGCGATTCATTAACATTTGATGATTTCTTGAAATCAACATAGCCTCTTTTATTTTACGTTTGAACGTTGTCATAATAAACGTAAAATAAAAGAGGCTATGTTGATTTCAAGAAATCGTCAAATGTTAATGAATCGCCAGTCATCAAATGTTAAGATAACAGAATTGTGGGAAATCTGAATTGAACTATGGGTATTGTTAAGGGTTGTCTCGTTTTGATTATTCAACGTTATATAGTTGATAAAGACTACAAAGTGTATAGTCGAAAGTACTTCTAAAAGAATATAATTTATATAAATTGTACTGTATTTTGATATATATATTGATTTATATATATATATATATATATATATATATATTGAAACAGTCAACCTTAGTCCAAGGTCAAGTTGCATGACCCTACTACAGTACACATGTCATCATGCTCCTTTTTTTTGTTGATGTAAAATGTATATATTAGATAATATTGTATCTTGTAAAAGGGTATATTTTTATTTTAACAGTTTATAATTTTTTTTCATAAAACAAAATATAAATTGAAGATAACTGACTATAATAATTAAAAGGGTGGGTAGTTTGTCTCATGATTTTAAACAAGGAAATTGTAAATTAAAATTAAAAAACTAAAAAAAAAATAAACCAAAGCTAATGAATTTTAGTTAGCTATCAACATTGTTTTATTCAAATCCATTTCCAAACAGAAAATTGATTTGAATTGATTTTAGGCAGTTATCTTATAACTGAATTTTTACTAACAATAGAGTAAAGATTCTCCTAAAATAGAGATCCATTAGAGGCAGGAAATCTAGTTTAGAATAAATATTCCCTGAGGAGTCAAAAACTGATATAAATAAAGCTAAAAATCTATTATGTTAAAGTTGGGTCAGTCGTGGCTAGGTGACTCCACATCTGTTTGAAATTTTGGAGAGCCAAGTTGCCATTCACCATCTTCAGCCAAGCCTTGCCACAATGTTGCTCCAAAGAATGCCACCTGCCACAGAAGATTCACCACTACTTCCAAAGAATCTTGAGGTAACCAAACAAAAACTGTATAACCACCTTATCCACTTCTATCTATGTAATTTAATTTGTAAACTAATAATTTTGTTTTATTTAATGTTTGTTTTAAAGCTTTGTTAACTGTTTATATCAATTCTTGGCTGCCTAATTATTATGTCATCCATCTCATGCTTATTATTGGTTTTATCAGTTAGTGTTGTTATGATTTAAGTTTAATAATATTTTTATATTTTCTTACTTTATTTATAAATGCCACTAAAAACTTAAATCTTACGAACTTCTATTAAATAGGGAAAAGGTGGGGAATTAAAATGAGTTCTTATTAATTATTTTAAATACTTCATAAGTTTGGGTTATACTTTAAATTAATATTTTTTTTTATTTAAATGTTTGTTGTAAATTTATACGAAATGTATAAATATTTTTGCGATCTGGGGTGGCTTTTGGTATCTGTTAGTGTTATAAAATTTCTTATTGATCATCATCACCACAAAGTCTGGTGATTTAAATTTGTTTGATAATTTGCACTCTTGTAGTTTTGCTTCCTATGTTTAAATATTGTTTCAGGAGGGGAGAGCAATGCACGCTTCAGTAATGCCAGTTAATTTATAATCAATGACTTTATATTATGTAGGGCATTATACTCACTTGTTATTATGTATTTGTTAAACCATTTAAGACTCCTCTTTAATAGTTAACGTATGATAGTGTTGCTAGCATATATCCAATTATTTATAAGCTGCATATAGCTTAGATCTGATTCACCTTTACCTCACTCCAGGGAATCACGATCATTTCACTAGTCATTCTTCTCCTCCAAGTATATATATATATATATTGTAATGGAACATATATGAGGCAGCGACTTATCGATATTTACAATATATATATATATATATATATATATATATATATATATATACTGGTTTGAATCGCCTGTACCTCACTCAAGGGATTCAAAACTTTGTCATTTGTATCCTCATCATAAAAGAAGTTTGTGTTTACTTCTAGATCATACAAGTTAGAGTAGATGAAGCAATGTATAGATTTGCCATGTTCTGGCTTATACTATCTTCCTACCAACCTTTTCTTCCTGTACCGTCTCAGCAGAAAGCTGGTGTGTACCATCGTCATAAAGAAATTGGAGAATGACCTTATTCTGGGCAAATGTCCCATTTCCTCTCACTGATTTTATGCTAGCACCACCATTTCTTACACTTAGTTTCCATCCTGTTTAGCAAAGTACATTGTAATGATATGGGGTAATAAAGTGTTCCGATTTCTCTTTATTTGTTGGTGTTTAAACCCAACTTCATGAAGCTGCCCCCTCTTTTCTGAAATAAACCTTTCCCGCAACAATTGAGTTTCTGCTATATCCCATCATTAAATGTTGAAAATATAAAAGAAATAATGTTTCATGCTGCCGATCAAAAATGTATTCGCATTGTAATTATTATAAATGAAATATATAAATAAAAAATAAACTTATGTATTAAAATCTTTTAATTTAGTGAAACTCAATCGAATCTTTATAAATGTATTTTTGTCTATAAAACGGCCACCAAACCACTCCAATAAATCCATCTATTGTAACTGCCACACTAACTTAATATTTGTCAAAGTCAACATAATCTTAATAATATTCTTTAATGTTTATAATGAAACAGTTTTATAAGTGTAGAGTCTATTATATATGTAAACTCATCATCAATTATGTTCAAAATAAATATTTATATTTTAAACTTAATCCAGTTGTTCAAATCTCATTATTAATATTTATATTTATCTATACTCATAACTTAATATCTTTGGTTCACTCAATTTTTCATCATCATCACAAGTTGAGTCTCATGTAAAACATTGTAGCACCAGGCCAGGATGTAATGAATTTATGTGGTATCACTGTAGGTGTCATTCATAATGTTATAGATTTGGGGAATGGGCAAATAGGTTAGAAATCATGAGTGCTCCTGACCTGTGTATCTCATGCATGATTGGATTCAGGATACTTTTGCTTAGATTCTAAATCTTGTTGGATGGACATACATTTTAACTGGTACAATATATATATATATATATATATATATACCATATTAAATATCAAAAGATATAAATATATATATATATATATATATATATATATATATATATATATATATAATTTTAATCTTTTGATAAATTATAACTGACTTGAAATGATAGACAACTTATTGATATAAAATTTTATATTATAAGAAAATTATATATTTAGCAATAAAAATCAGAAATATAATGGTAATTAACAATTATATACAATATTTTAATTCACAGAAGTACTTTTGGTTTATTCCTTAACCTACCTCAACTGCTATTAAATTTAAAAAACAAAACAGAAACAAATGTCATCAACTCAAATTCCACAAATCCTGAATATTAAAGGTAAGAAGATTATCTATTAATTAAATTTATGTTATTTCTATTTATTAAAATTCCCTCATTAATTTTTCTTTTATTATGGTTTCTCTCTTCATGAAAAATCTTAACACTTTCAATATCACACTTCAATTTATATTTACATATCCTTTCATGATCCAACCAAGCTGAAGCAGTCATTAAACCATTATTATTTTTATTTTTCACATGCTTGTATAACAATACATGCATCTTTAATCATTTTTCAATACTGCATATCGATTCATCTATATATGATAACATCCACAAAAAAATAATACACAATATTTCTTTTCTGCTTGACAGGAATGACATTTTTAGAATTATTCAGCAATTTATTAACATTATTTGTAACACAAAATAAAACATTAAACACATTCTTATATATATATATATATATATATATATATATATATATATATATATATATATATATATATATATATATATAGAATATGTTTATATGTTTATATATATCCTTAAAAAAATTCACATGAGGATTTGAAATATATGGAATAGATATCCATTTTTTACTATTAATCTTTAACTCCATTAAACCATTATAACTCTTTTTAAGTTGACATACAATATTATTCATCTGTTCAATTTTATAACCAACTTCAAAAAATTCCTTGGCAAATATCTCAATATTTTTTAATTTATCATTTTAGTAATAACATAATTTTCCATTAAGAAACAAAAAAGATCTAAAACTTGCCATTTTATGCATAAGTGGTACTTTTGATTTACAATTTATATTTCTCCTTTTTTGCAATAGTTTGATTATTAATTTATAACTTAACATACTATTATCTCTTGTAATAAATAAATCCAAATACTTAATATTTTGATCCTGTTCATTTTTTATAGTTCATTTCAAGCCATTCAAATTACTTAACTCCTCTACAAGCAAATTTATAATTTGGGTATCTCTGCAATCAAAAATACTATCCACATACTTTATGTAAATTTTAATATTTTTTAAAAACACATATTTAAAATACTACTCTCATATGTAGACAACACAAAATTGCAAACTTGTGGAACAACAGATAGATCCATAAGCCAATCTTTAAAAATTTTATAGTATTCACTTTCAAAAGAAACAACAATGTTATCATCAAAAAATTAAAGAATAAATAATAAATTTTATCACATAATTACAAACACCCTTACCTTTTAATTCATGTTCAATTATTTTTATGGAATCCACCCTATCAACAGAAGTATACATTTCTTCCCAACTAATGAAGCAATAACATCATTTTCATTAATCAATATATTTTTAATTCTCTCTACAAAATCAATATATTTAAAAGTCTGATATATAAATGAACCAACATAATCAATCATAAATTCACAAAGAATTACCATTTTTATGGAACTTTATATTTGGAAAAAATACAAGATCATATAGCACCAGAAGGATATATCATATAATACAGATATAACCTTCTGATGATATGTCATTGTATTTTTGCAAATATAGAATTCTATAAAAAGGGTAATCCTTTGCAAATTATGATTGATTTTGATGGTTCATTTATATATCAGATTTCAAATATATTGGTAAACTGTTACAAGAGTGGTCAAAATTTTGGGAAAATTGCTTCATCGTTTGACTTTGTAGATAGAATTAAAAATACAGTGATTACTGAGAATGATGCTATTGCTTCATTAGATGTGATGGAAATATATGGTTCTATTGATAGAGTGGATTAAATAAAAATAATTGAATATAAATTAAAAAGTAAAGGTGTTTGTAAATATGTGATAAAATGTATTATTGATTCTTTAAAATTTTTTGGTGATAACATTGTTGCTTCTTTTGAAAGTGGATATTATAAAATGTCTAAAGGTTGTCCTATGAGTCTGCTTGTGGTTCCACAAGTTTGCAATATGTTTACATAAAATAGTAGTATTTTAAATATGTGTTTTTAAAGATATTAAAATTTACATAAGATATGTGGATGATGTTTTTGTTTGTAAAGGCCAATACTATAAAGTTGGATGTAGATGAGTTAAATAATTTGAATGGCTTAAAATTGTCTATTGAAAAGGAACAGGACAAAAGTATTAAATATTTGAATTTAATTATTACAAAAGATAATTGTATGTTAAGTTATAAATTAATAATCAAGCCATTGCAAAAAGGGGATATATAAATTGTAAATCAAAAGTAGTAATTATGCGTAAACATTACAAGCATAAAGCTAAATTAGTCAATAAATAATTAAATTTACCTCAAATACAAAACTCAACAGACTAGCCAAGAAAATAAAATCAAAAACACAACCAATGGTTTCACTGCTACAAGCAGACTTCTCAAGTGTAATAAACTACACCATATTTATATTAAACATTACCCACAAATTCATTTACTTCCCATCTACCCTTAATATTAAACAAATTTTTAAATAAGTTAATTGCTTCAGAATAATAAAATTTCAATAAAGATTCTTTAATTTTGATTTTTATTTCATTTCTCTCAAAGAAGACAACCTTAGCTTTATCAAAATTACTAGTGTGGTGTGTACCTTTTTCAAGGACATGCAAAGCAGAACTAAGATAATTATTTCTAACCCTACTTTTATGTACCTTTATTCTTTCATTTAAGCTCAAACTATTGTGACCTATATAAACCTTCTTACAATTAAACAGTTTTGATGTTCTTATGGCTGTGTTGGTTAAGCAAAGATCTTTGTCAAAAAATAAAATTAAAGTAATTAAAGATTTGCTTTAATTATTAGAGGATTCTGTATATTTTACTTATAATGGTAATTTTTATAAAGTTAAGAAAGGCTAGATAACAGGTTATATTATTTCTCTTTTAGTTTGTTCAGTTTATATTAATTATTTGGAAGTAGAAATTATTAAAAAGAATTTTTTATATTTAAAGTTATTTGTTAGATATATGGATGATTGGTTGTTTGGTAGTTGAGAATGATAAATTGAAGGAATTTGTAAATGAGTTTAACTGTTTTAATCCTTCTATAAGATATTCGGTTAGATTTTGTTAATTTTTTTAGATCATTAGGTGATTAGAAATGTAAAGACTGTTTCGTATGAACTCATTTTGTTAAAAGTAAAGAATTAAGGTTTAAAATTAAACCTGATAGCTATCAGTTTGTAATAAAGTAGCTGTTTAAGTAATTATTGTCATAAGATTAAGAAATTAAGTAATTCTAGTGGGGTAGCTTTGTTTCAAAAAGATCAATTCTATAAAGATTATTTGAGAGTTGGATACTCTGATAAATTTGTTAAAAGTATTTTGTTTAATAATAATATTTGTAAGGATGTAAAGGGTAAAGAAAAATATGATTTTATTTTTTTACCATTTAAATTGTTTTCTTATAAAATTATATATAAGAATAGTAACTTGTTTGGAAATAAAAAAATTGCTTGGAAAAGGGATATTGCTTTAAATAATTTATTAAATAATACAAGGGAATTTTTTGATAGGAAGACTATTCCTGCTGTAGTGTATATTATCCCTTGTTTTGTAAGAAGGTTTATATAGGTCAGAATAGTTTGAGCTTAAATGAATGAATAAATGTACTTAAAAGTAGGGTTAGAAATAAATGTATTAGTTCTGCTTTGTATTTCCATAAAAAAGATACAGGCTACACTATTAATTTTGATGAAGCTAATGTTGTCTTCTTTGAAAGAAATGAAATAAAAAGAAGAATTTAAAAAACCATATTATTGAAAATGTATTATTCTGAAGCAAGTAACTTATTTAAAAGTACTTCTAATATAAAGGGTGTATGGAAAGTAAATTGATTTGTGGGTAATATTTAATATAAATATGGTGTTGTTTTGTCGTTTTTTACACTTGAGAAGTCTGCTTGTAGCAGTGAACCCATTGTTTGTGTTTTTGATTTTATTTTCTTGGCTAATCTGTTTGAGTTTTGGATTTGGGATAATTTTAATTATGCATAGGAAGGCAAATTTTAGATGTTTTTTGTTTTGTAATAAAAAATTATGTTATTACCAGTGAGAAAATTTAAAAATATTGAGGGATTTACCAAGGGATTGCTAGAAGTTGTTTATAAAATTGAACAGATTAACAATACTTTAAGTCAATTTTAAAACGTGTTATAATGGTTTAGAGGAGTTGAAGATTGATAGTAATATATAATATATATGTATTCCATATATTTCATATGCTCAAGTAAAATTTATATATATATATATATATATGATTCGATGTATTTATATGCTCAAGTAAAATTTATATATATATATATATATATGATTCGATGTCAGTATTTTTAAAGTAATATACGTAATTATATAACTGAATATTTGTAAATACAGTAACTAAATAATTTGAAAATTTTATCCACTTAGGAGCGCTTTACTGGGATAATCAAAAGCGCTCCTAAGTGGATAAAATTTTTTAAATTATTTAGTTACTGTATTTACAAATATTCAGTCATATATATATATATATATATTTAATGTTTTATTTTGTGTTGCAAATAATATTAATAAATTAGTGAAAAATTTTAAAAATCTCATAACTGTCAAACAGAAAAGTAATGTTGTGTATCAAATTTTTTGTAAATGTATGTTATCATAATTAGATAAATGAAGGTACGGTATTGAAAAAAGATTAAAGGAGCATGAATTTATTGCATGCATGGAATTGATTATGTGCCAATATTTCTCAATCTTGTGTTTTTTGTGATTACTTTTGAAGAAAACAATCTTGGCAGAGGTAGGATTAAAAAGGTGGTCAACAAGCACCAAACTGTATAATGGATTCATTTTCACCATGCTATATAAATAGACATGTTGGGTAATTATTGTTATTAAGTTGGTATGAGTCTCACAATAGTATTTTGTTATTGCAGGATGGTCAGTCTATGGCATATTCTAATGTTTTTTTGTCATTGTTGCAAACTTCATCTTTCAAATTATTAATGAGTGTGTTGAGGGATGGAGGACATCAAAGGCAATGTTGTAGTCTTCAAAAATAATGAACCTCGAGTTTTAAAGGATGTTAGCAATAAAAAATGTATTGATTCAGGGTTATGCAGTAAGTGGTCTGACAACTATGTCTAATATAGAATGTCCTAATTTGGTTTGCAAACATGGGGCACTTTTGTAGGATTCCAGGTCATCCTTGGCATCTGCAATAAATTTACATAGTTTAAAGTTTGTAAATACGAGAGCTTCAAAGGCAGTTAATTTGTATTGAAATGGAATTCTTGATTGCCAGTGTAAGTAGCCTCTAATACTAACAGGTTTAACCACCATTGAGTAGTCAGTGTGTCTGCTTAACTTCAGATTAAGATATCTAATGCACTTATTGTTATCTTCATCTTCATATCTCCATTTGAAAACAGAGAACTGTTTGACATTTTCAAACATTTTGAGGATAAAGGTGGGGGAAGCCCAGACCAAACCATCATTGGTTTATCTGGTATAAATGATATCTTTATGAGAAGTCAACAAGATTTAGTGGCATGGTTCTTTGAAATCAAATAAACATGTGAAGACAAAGATCAGCATGACTGTATTAAATATTTCAACTGAAATTAAGTAAACAGATTCACTGCTTCAATTAGTCAATGATGGTTAAGCCTATCAGTATTAAAGGCTACTTACACCGACAATCAAGATTTCTATACTAAGGTAAAGTTGCCCATTTTGAAGGTTTCTTATTTAGAAACTTTAAACTACATAAATTTATGGCAGATTCTAAGGATACCCTGAAATCTTATGAGTGGCCTAATTCAAGCAGGTTACTCCACCCCCTGCTAGGCAACCAATTAGAGTATTCTATAATGGATGCAGAGTGTTCTCATCTGATGTGAAACCCTGCATCAATAAGTCATTTATTTCCAACATACATTCAAAATTAAATTTCATCTTTTTATAAAACAAGACACAATTAGTATATGTTCTAAACTGCCCATCCTGCAATAGCTTATACTACAGTGAGACTTGTGCCAACTTAATATCAATAATTTTCAATATGCATATTTATATAGTAGAGTGAAAACAAAGCCATTATACAACTTTGTGTTTGTGGAACCTTTTTAAACTGACTTCTGCTAAGATTGTTTGTCTTGAGAGTAGCCACAAAAATATAATATTAAGAAAGTTTGGAACATAATCAATTCAAAGCATGCATAAATATATGAGCCAATAGTGTTTCTCTCAATAGACACTGGTTGTTCAATCTGATAAGATAGGTGGCACTTTGCAACTATCTATTATACTGTTTATGTAAATTTTCTAAACATTTCCCAGTCTATTTTATAGACAGAATTATCGCCACACTCTGTTAATTATTTACCAGTTATAGAATCTTTGACGCAGACATTCTATGTTGTTAACTCAGCAAATTAATAAATGATTTTTTTAAAACTTTCTTTAACATATTTATTACTTATTTGTCTATTACTTTTCTCTGCAGCTTTAACCTTTTGTTTTAAATAAAATATATATGAATAAAATCAAAATATACACATGTGTTTCTTTGGTTTAAATAATTACTATAAAATGAATTATTGTGTAAAAATAATCAGAAATATTTAATAAACTATGCAATATATATATATATATATATATATATATATATATATATATATATATATATATATATATATATATATATATATATATATATATATATATATATATATATATATAAACATTACAAGCATAAAGCTAAACTAGTCAATATAAAATCAAAACTACCCCAAATCTAAAATTAAACCAGACCAGCATAAAAATAATATTAAAACACAACCTAAGGTTTCACTGCTACAAGCAGACTTCTCAAGTGTAAAGAACTACAAAAAAACCACACATTATATATACTATTAAAAACTACCCACAAATCCATTCACTTCCCATTCACCCTTAATATTAAAAGAACTCTTAAATAAGTTAATTGCTTCAGAATAATAAATTTTCAATAATAAAGACTCTTTAATTCTTCTTTTGATTTCATTTCTCTCAAAGAAGACAACCTTAGCTTCATCAAAATCAATAGTGTAAGGTTTTATGAATTTATTTATCTATATAAAAGGAATAGATATTATTTAGAAAGGAGGCAAGATTTTAATTATTCAATTTTGAATTTTTTTATGAGACAATTTAGACAGAATAGGTCAAATTTCTATTGTAAAAAATATGAAAGAAAATTAAAGTGGTTGTTTGGGAAAGTTAATAAAGTTTATTGTAGTGATAAAGGGTATGAGAATAAGGTTTCTGAGGATAGAGTTGTTAATCTTACGGATTTGAAGTTAAATGATAGAGAATTAGATATTCTTGGTAAAGGCCCTAATTGTGTTCCATTTCATTCAAAAAATATAGTTTTTGATACAATTTCGTCTATTGAATCTAGTAATTTGAGTGATGAGCAGAAAGTTGGTATTCAATCGATTTTGAATAAAAGTTTAGAAAGGAAAAAAAAATTTGTTATTAATCCTGCTGAGATTAAACATCTTAAAAATAGGTTAATTGCTAATGATGTAATCATTTCTCATGAAGACAAAGCTGGTAGGTTTGTTATTATGAAAGGAGATGATTTCAAAGAGAAAATGGATAGAGAATTAAATAATGGTAAATATATGTTGTTAGATAAAAATCCAGGTAATTTGATTAAAAGAAAATTGATAGATATTATGAAGAAAATGGTTAATTTAAAAATTTTTAATAGAGTTGATTATTTAAAATGCTATCCTAATGATTTTACATCAGCTAAGATGTTTGTGAATATTAAAACTCATAAAGATGGTTTTCCTTTAAGATTTATTTTTGATTTTACAGGTAGTGTTGTAGAGGGTATTTCTAGATTCTTGAATAATTTTTTAAAACAATTTGTTGATTTTGGTCAGTACACAGTTTCTTCTTCTTTTGAGGCTTTTGATAAGATTAATAATTTTAAAATGGAAAGTAATTGGGTATTTGGAAGTTTAGATATTGAAAATATGTATCAGTTTGTTAATAGGTTAAGCAGTATTGATGTTCTTTTGTCTGTATTGATTAAGAAAAGTTCTTTATCAAAAAATAAAATTAAGGTAATTAAAGATTTGCTTTTGTTATTGGAAGATTCTATGTATTTTACTTATAGAGGTAATTTTTATAAGATTAAGGAAGGGTGGATAATAGGTTATATTATTTCTCCTTTAGTATGTTCAGTTTATATTAATTTTATGGAAGAGGAAATTATTATTAAAAAGAATTGTTTATATGTAAAATTATTTGTCAGATATGTTGATGATCGTTTATTTGTAGTTGAGAATGATAAATTGAAGAAATTTGTAAATGAGTTTAATTGTTTTGATCCTTCTATAAAATTTGTGTTAGAAGGAGGGGGGTTAGATTTTGGTAAGTTAAAATTTTTAGATCTTTTGGTGATTAGAAATATAGAAACTAATTGTTTATTGTGCAGTCATTTAGTTAAAAGTAAAGAATTAAGATCTATAATTAAACCTGATAGCTATCAGTCTGTATCTCATAAAGTAGCTGCTTTAAGGAATTATTGTCATAGGAATATTAAATTAAATAATTCTAGTGGGGTAGCTTTGTTTCAGAAATATCAATTTTATAAAGATTATTTGAGTGTTGGATACTCTGATAAATTTGTTAAAAGTATTTTATTTAATAGTAATATTTGTAAGGATGTAAAGGTTAAAGAAAAATATGATTTTATTTCTTTGCCATTTAAATTGTCTTCTTATAAAATTGTGTGTAGAAATAGTAAATTGTTTGGAAATAAGAAAATTGCTTGGAAAAGGGGTGTTACATTGAATAATTTATTAAATAATACAAAAGAAGTTTTTGATAGAAAGACTATTCCTGGTGTGGTATATTTTATTCCTTGTTTAGTTTGTAAGAAGGTTTACATAGGTCAGAGTAGTTTGAGTTTAAATGAAAGAATAAAGGTTCATAAAAGTAGAGTTAAAAATAGATATCTTAGTTCTGCTTTGTATGTCCATGAAAAAGATACGGGCCACACTATTGATTTTGATGAAGCTAAGGTTGTCTTCTTTGAGAGAAATGAAATCAAAAGAAGAATTAAAGAGTCTTTATTATTGAAAATTTATTATTCTGAAGCAATTAACTTATTTAAGAGTTCTTTTAATATTAAGGGTGGATGGGAAGTGAATGGATTTGTGGGTAGTTTTTAATAGTATATATAATGTGTGGTTTTCTTGTAGTTCTTTACACTTGAGAAGTCTGCTTGTAGCAGTGAAACCTTAGGTTGTGTTTTAATATTATTTTTATGCTGGTCTGGTTTAATTTTAGATTTGGGGTAGTTTTGATATATATATATATATATATATATATATATATATATATATATATATATATATATATATATATATATATATATATATATATATATATATATATATATATATATATATATATATATTTTTGTTATTCCAAAATTTTTCTCAAAGTTATCTGTCATGCTTGCTATAAACACAAGAATGAATGCCATCAAAACATGAGAATTATTTGCAAATTTTCTAAACTAATTCTGTTACTTTCTTAATTTATGAAGTATTATTATTGGCTATGTAATCAGTATTAGTGCCTTCATAAAATTTTATGTTTTAGTGCTACAAATTTAATAGCCCTTATTTATTGATGAGCTTATTAAAATTATTATACAGTATATATTATATGTTCGATTATTTCATTTAGTATTAAATGTTTTTAAGAAAAGTTCAAAGCTTTATTTTAATTTTTCAAATACATTCAAATGTTAGTAATAGCACACAGATTAGTATATAACATGTTTCAAGTAATATTATTCGCACTTCTTGAAGTTTAACAAAAACAAAATCTAGATTATTAAATTTGTGAATATTGAATTTAAAGCAAATATTTATCTACTAGGCTATTTAGTTGTAGATAACACGACGTATAAATTTTATTTACTTATTTAAAAAAGGCCCTCCTGATTTCAGTACTTTGTTCTTAAGAGCAAGATTAAGATGTTTCCAAATATTATGAATTCTCACACTAAGTTGATTAATAGGGTTGTTTGCCATTGTCCATATGAGAAGCTTTGTCATAATTTCTCTATGTGTTTTTTTCTTCTGATCAATATCTTTGACTTTTTCCAATGTAGAGGTTAGATCTTTTCTGCTATGGCTTTACAAATGTGTTCCAATAATGTCTTGATTACAGATTTTTTTAGATTGTTTGTTATTCCTGGTGTGTGTGGATAGACTATAGGGCTTGTCTTGTTTTCTATTTACAGTTTATATAAATCTTTTCATTTGTCAACTCAACAGTCTCTCAGTAAAATTATTTTGCTCTATTCCACAGTGATATTACAATTCCACATTTTTTTTTGTTTTTGTCATTATTGGATATGTATGTTAAAAATATTTTTTTAAGGAGGGAAAGGGAATCAGTAAACTAATATTGATTTTACTATGAAGGAGACCTACTAAAATTATCTAAAAATATATATATTTTATTTTTTTCAGTATTTTATTATGGTGATATGTTATTAATGTATATCTAGAATAGTTGTAATTGTGCTTCACTATGTTGCCATACTATCAGCTTAGAAAAGACAGGCTTTTGGTGAAAAAAAGAATAGTATTTATGGTTGTGACTTTTACTTTTTTCCATGTAAACATAATCAAAGATAACAGTGTTGAACGCATAGAAATCACTTGATTTTGTTAGAAGATTAATATGTTGTATTGAAAGTATGTTGTTATTAGGTATAATGTTAAAAGTGTCATTATAATATCAATAGGAGGAGTTTTTTTGCCTTGTATCCTATTATTATGTTTTCTTACAATAGGCAATGCTTTAACTCAAAGTTATCATATCAAAACTTACCAATATATTCAGTTTTTAACATTTATAATCTTGATTAATTTCACAAACTGCTTAAATTTTTTGTCAAATGACAGTTTCTCAATATGTCAAAAACTAAGAACCTCGAAAAGAAATATGACAAGTTTTGCCAAAGTGATTTTCTAGAATTAACAATATGTCTTAATGGGACCATAGTTCTCATGGATTTAAATAGACCATAAACTTGGGGTATTTTGCTTGTCATATATTAATTTATTTATATCTAATTTAATAAAATATCTTGTATGCATTTTAACCATGAATAACCTTATTTCTCTAACTGTTATAGGATTTTTGCTCTTTATTGTATTGCTCTGCAATAAGGACTTGCCTTATTTTGTTATTGTAGTCAGTATTTATTATAACTGTAACACAGCCTTTGTCATCAAAAAGAATGATTTTAGATGTATCTTATTTGAGAAATTTAATAGTTTTCATTTTATCTAAGGAAATGTTTGATTTGCATTTTTGTGATCTTTTGTCTATTATTTTTTTACCCAGTGCATTTGTACTATTTATTCTGGAGACTATTTTTGAATGGCATTCTCAGTTGGTGCCATTATGTCTACTAAAGAGATATTATATGGTATGATAGCAACATTTTATCTTTTTCCAGAACAAAAAAATTCTGCATGTGTATAAATGAAACTCATAGGTTCTTTAGTGCAGTATGACTTTGATATGTCCTTACAGGTTTATAAACTTCTTCTTTTGATGTTATTTTATTTTTTCATGGAAATTAGAATATGATTTTGGATTGCTTAAAAAACTTTTATAAAGTCTTCACCGGTAAGTTTTTTTTTTTTTTCAGAAAATATCCTATATTATCAACTGAATAAAGATTAGATACTTGATATACCTTAAATAATTTATTCTTTCTCTTAACAAAGCCTCATTTCCTCTCTGAATAATTTTTTTAGCTTTTGTGAGTATGTTGGAGGTTAGTAAACCATCAAACCTTACATGATCAGTAATCCTGCCTAGTAGGATACCGGTAGCTATGGTTGTTAAAGAACCAAACATACCGAAATATGTGGGTACTGAACTGAATTCAGACATATATGACTATATAATCTAATAAGCTTATATTGAAAATATTATTGTATTTTCAATTTTATTTTCATAGTTTTGCAGTTAAGTAAAGATGAAATGTGATTGCTGGAAGTTGCATTAGATCCTAAGATCAAAGTGCAGTGCTCTCAAATTCAAAGCTCCTCACTGATGAAGGCCACAAGCCAGAAAATAGTCTGGGGATAGTGGATGAGTAGGCACTAGATAGGGATTTTATGCATAAGCCTTCTGACATCCATTAATTACTCTGGGTTGCACTGAGTGGCATTACTGTGTGGAGAGTTTTTCCTGTTTTAATATGTTGAAGGTTTAATTGGAAACCTTTGGTGATAACTCTGTGAGATTTATATTTACATACCAAAGTTAATTGATTATCTACTTCAACCAGTTATAGACAAAATCATTTATAATGTTTAAATTTTGATGTAGTATTAGGTCTATAATCAGTACTTAGTATTTCTCTGAAAATTTGTGATGATGGTAGTGTAGTTATAATTATGTGTTAGACTATTTTATCATATAATATTAATTGTATTTTTTTATCAGTATATTGTTGGAGATTATAAGAAAATTTGTAGACCTTGATAATGAAAAGTACACCTTTGAAAACGTTCAGAGAAGTAATAATTTGTTGATATTTATCTCTAGATATTGTTCTTATATCATATTTTGTTTTCTGAGTTATAATTTGTAATCAATGTGTGTATGGTTTATTCTAAAAGATTTAAATTTTAAATTTTTTACATAAATTCAACTGTTAGTAATAACTCACATATTCATATGAACATGTTTCTAAGTGGTATTATTCTTCTGTTTCAGGTGATGGTGACTGAAAGGTGAAAGTACTAACAGTTGATTTAAACATAAGACCATTAAATTTATGAATATTGAATTTCAAGACTGAATACTAGGATTGTTACACAGCTTTTTACAATATTTTTCTGTTTATTTTGCTCTCAATTTAATATTTTTGTCCTAGCTTTCTTTGATACATTCATGATCTGCTACCTTGTATATATCTGTTTTTTTTTTCATTTCAAATCACCAGCTTATTTTCTTATTGATATTTAGTGAAGTGACAGATTTCACTATATACATCTTTTTACATTCATGTAGTATTTGTAGACTGATTTTTTGTTTTTCAGCATTTCAAATTTTGATTTTCTAGTAGTTAAAACTCCTCATAGATTGCTATGCTTTTGGAAACTTGTTGCAATACCATTTGTCCACTATCCTTTGTATGTTACACTGCAGTACCTATAAATGTTCATTTTTTTGTTGTTTGATGCTTTTTTGTTATCAATTTAAAGTTTTCTTTCCAATAGCTGTAGATAACTATTTTTCATGAGAGTTTGTTCTATGTAGTTTCCTTTATCAACTCACTGATTTCTGATCAAATTTCCTTTGCTCTGTTTTATAGTGATAGTATAATTTAACAATTAATTCAACAATTAATAAAAAATAATGAAAGTAAATCAACATTTTAAAAAACACAACATTCTTATATAAAGTTATAATATGAAAAAAAACTTATGAAGTTTCATTTTGCTTCTTAAGAAAATGATTAGCTAATACAAAAATTTTAAAAAATATAAAAAAATTAAATTAAAGATTGTAAAATATGTTGAGTTTAAATGTATGGATAAAAAATAAAACTACCCTGAATTTATTTTGGGTTTAATATAATCATATGAAAGTTATTCTAAATTAACAAATATTTTTAATAGTACTTACTACTTTTTGTTTTGTAGTTATTCAAGCAACCAAACATGAATAAGTGATATATATATATATATATATATATATATATATATATATATATATATATATATATATATATATATATATATATATATATATATATATATATATATATATATTTGCAGTTCTATTATTTAATCTCTCAATATACCCATATTCGATGTACTGTTATTTTTTCAAGCATATAAGAGTAATTAATTTTTCATATTTTTTGGAACTGTTTTATTCATTTTTTTCTGAACACAAAAATTCCTGTATGATACTATTTCTTCTATGCAATCTTTGTAGAGTTCAGACAAAGTTAATCAAAACTATTGTATTGTACTAGTATTTACTAATATGTTCATTTTTATTTATTTTTTGTATTCATGACATATACTTCAATATTTTTTGGTTATCTATTTTTTGGGAGTGCCATAGAGTAGTAATTAGCTGTAAATATATCTATATTTATATGTATAGTCTGATGGTTGTACCACAAAATGGCCTAAGATTTTTTGTTTAATTGTAAGCCCACAAATAACTGAGACAACAATTCAGTATTACTTGATATGTGAATATCTTATTGTACTTTGGACTGACCAGTTGAGTGGTAATGCACTTAATTGTAAATGTATGTGTGTCTGTCTGTAACATATTTTTACAAGTGCTGAGTCCATGGTTGTATTTTTTATGCATGACATATTTTTGATTCTTAATATTCTAATTTAATTGTTATTATATTATTCTTCAAGATTACTATGTGAGCTAATTATATTTATTAGTAGTTTGATTAATGAAGCTATTAATATTAATTATATATTAAGAACGTTTTAAGGACATGCAATTTCAAACAATTTTTTTTGTATTATATGCATAAAGTTAGATGTTTTAACTTTAAAAAAGAAATACATTTATCTTTATGATCGCATATGAACTTTTTATAATGAAAAAATTAAAAATATAACATAAAATTAGTTTAAAGTTCATGCTCCAAGAGTAACTTTTTCATATTGCTTGTATATCACAAACAAAAATGAAATTATAAGAAATTAGATATATTGTATGAATCCATCATTTGGAAAAAAAACTTATATACTGTATATAATTATTCAAAACAATACAATAATTAATACAGTAAAAACTATTTTAAAAACAAATATATACCATAATTTAATAAAAGTACTTTCAACTATCTATGTAATTGTTATCAACTAGATTCAAATTGTATTACAAAAAAAAAAAAAAACATTACAAATGTAAACAAAAAGAATTACGTCATACATCAATGTTACCCACAATTCATTAATTTTTATATTGGAAGCCTGTCTATCAAATGTTGCTTTTCATTTTTTATCAACATAGCTGCTTTAACTTTAAATTTATTATTATTTCTTTCAATACACAAAAGAATAATAATAAACGTAAAATTAAAGAAACTATGTTAATAAAAAATGAAAAACAACATTTGATAAATAGACGGCTGCCAATATAAAAATTAATGAATTGTGGGGAAATTGATGTATGACGTAATTCTTTTTGTGTACATTTGTAATACAATTTGAATCTAGTTGATAACGAATACATAGATAGTTGAAAGTACTTCTATTAAATTATGGTATATATTTATTTTTAAAATATTTTTACTATATTAATTATTGTATTGTTTTAAATAATTATATATATAGTTGAAAGTACTTCTATTAAATTATGGTTTATATTTATTTTTAAAATATTTTTACTGTATTAATTATTGTATTGTTTTGAATAATTATATATATTTTATTATAATTGGAATGCAGACATTGATTAATAATTTATATATATATATTGATTAATAATTTATATATATATACACACACATAATTAAACAAATATAAATAAATAAATTGAATTCACATATAAATAAAATGTAAAATAGAATAGCTTAATAGCCACCAAAAAAAAAACGTTTTCAAATGCTTTCTTTTTATTGGTTGTTGAAATTTTACTATTTTGATTCAAGAATATATAAATAACTCAACAATATTGGATGAACTATTTGAATGGCTATGGGTCAATTACTTGAAAAAAATGTTCAGAATTTAAAAAAATTGTCAAAGTTTTACTATGAATTCAAACCCAGATTATGAACGTAAAATTTAATATAAGATAAAACCAAATTTAAGCAAAAATATCTCAAGCAAGAGTTTTATCACTTACAAATGTCTTACAAGTACAAAATGCTTGCAAGCAATAAAGTAAACCTTAGGTGAAAGATGCATTGATGAAAACAATATATTACTACAAAAGTGGAAAATCCACCATTTATTACTGGGCAACAATTTTTTTCCATTTTTTGTTGCATGAGGTTTTAGAACTTTTTCTACTTATTTCTGCATCACTGATTCCAAATCTGAAATCCGTTTTTGGGTGTATGCTCTAGTGTTTATGCAATTTTAATTTCTGAAATCCGTTTTTGGGTGTATGCTCTAGTGTTTATGCAATTTTAATTTCTTGTTGTTGCAGTTAATGACATGCATTGATTTTCAAATTGGGGTTAAAGGGCAATGACTCTTGGATCAAACATAACCACAAGGCAATTAATGCTTAACAAACATCACTTTTACATAATTGTAGTTGCTTTTAAATGTAAAAATATTATCAGATAAAAACACCCTTTTATTTTGTATTTAGATTAAATAATGGCTCTTTCGAGTAGGCATAAATGCAAGAATAGTCCTGACACCTTCTGTCATATATGTAGCTGCTACACACTTCACTATCAAGGGTGCAATATTTTATCATTTGTGACACATGCATATATTGCCTATTTTCAAGTTCCCCTTGGCGATCAAGACAAGAATTGAGCTCCTCATATTGTGTGTGATAATTGTGATGAAATGCTTTGTGGCTGCACAAAAGGAAAATGCAAAGGAATACCTGTTGGTATTACCATGGTTTGGCATGAATCTAAAGACCACAGCAGTGACTATTATTTCTGTCTGATCTATATAAAAGGCATCGGCAAGAAAAAACAGCATATGATCACACATCCTAGTATTCCTTCAGCAATACAATCTAAGACACTTCTGATTCCAGTTTTCAATGGTTTTATTTCTTCTTAAGACAAAGAAAGTGAACACGGTGATCAAGTGATAAGATGCATGAGGAAATGGTTGTGGAATCTGAAGGGTCATCTTCTGATGCCAAGCAGTCCTTAACCCCTCAGCAGTTTAGCCAACCTGAATTGAATGATTTAGTAAGAGATTTGGATCTATCAAAGAAAGCAACTAGCTTCTTGGATTCAAACAAAGAATGTACTTCATCAGTCAGCTAAAGAATCCTATTTTAAAAAATGTGAACAAATTTTGTGGACTTTTTGTCTGAAGACAAACACTTTGTTTACTGTCATGATATCAGTAGTCTTCTCAGCCAGCAAGGTGTTATCACTTACAGTCAATAGAATGACATCTATTTCTTGAAAGCTCTAAACGAAGTCTGAAATGTGTTCTCATACAAAACTGTAATGTTTATGCAGCAGTTCCAATTGGTCATTCAACTCATCTGTGAGAAAATTAGAATGACATAAAAAGTGTCCTCAACTTACTGAAGTATGAGGAGCATTACTGGATCATTTGGGTGGATCTCAAAATGGTAAATTTTCTTCTAGAACAACAGAGAGGTTTCATGAAGTATCCTTGCTTTCTGTGTCTGTAGGACAGCCGAGCTCAGGAAAAACACTGGACACAGAAGGAGTGGCCAAAATGTGAATCTCTGAAAATAGGGATGGAGAATATTGTGAATGACCATGTAGTTAATCAAGACAAGATCATTTTCCCCCACTTTACATCAAATTTGGCTAAATGAAGCAGCTTTGAATACAGAAAATGAATATTTTCAACATATTATATGTGTTTTACCTGCCTTGTCATTTGAGAAGATAAAAGCAGCTGCATTCAATGGACCTCAAATTAGAACTCTCACATGATGAACAGTTTGCCAGGAAGATGAATAAAGAGGAGAAATCAGCATGACAGTCTTTTGTGGCAGTTACAAAGAACTTCCTTGGCAACAAAAAGCAGAAAACTATGAACTTCTGTTTCAAAGAATGCTGTTGGCAAATTTTATGATTAAAATAAGTGTTTTAATGTGTTCTGTTTTGAAATTGTAGAAATTTTGATGCAATCATATCTTTTAGGGTATTTACTGCATGATATAAATTATTATGAGCGCCATCTATGGCATTGTAGAGACTAGCAGCAAAATAAAAGTGTCCCTCATAAATCGGATTACAATTTCCCTTAATTTCAAGAATCAAGGCAGGAAAGTTACATATTTGAATAAGGTAAGTTATTATTCATCACATGGAACTGTGAAATAAATCCTGCATTCCAAGGTACATAAAAAAAATCAGCCAACTATGGAAACAGCCATATAAAATATTTGTAACGTGAAAGCCAGAACTAATTCTTATAAAAAAAATCATCAATAACTTCAAAAAAAAAATCCATACTAATCCATATAAATTTAAAATAGCATGTTCTAAAAATTATCAAAATTTATATTAAAAATCTACAAACATTCTTCAAAATGATAATAATGTTCACAACAAAAAATCTACCTCCACGAAAGAAAATTTAGCAGTTTTAAAAGTACGTGAAGATGGGTTTCCCGACTTAGCTTCTACAGAAAATGAAACACTTATGGATTCTCATATGCCAAAAAATAAAGTATTTTCCAAATCCAAATGCAGCCCAAAATGACAAAAAAAAGTTAAAACAGTTAAATGATATTCAAATTTTAAATAAAGAGAAAATTCAATCGCAATTACGAAGCCCAAGCGTAAACATAGGGATAAGCGCATGTAACATAAACGAAAAAGACAACCTTTGACTCATAATAATTCTGGTATCACATCTAAATTAATGTTAAATCAACATGAAATGAAACCACAAACAATTAAGACCATGCCCATAACTGAAAGAAATAAAAACAACTAAATATTAAATATAGAGGAAAATAATTACATTGATTGCCGAGGCTGTGTGGCTTATGATAGCAGCAAAAAAACTCTATCTAAAAGTAAAGTGGAAAAAATAATAAAATATCAAAGTCAAAAGCACAGAATTTTGATATAATATTAAACAATACATCAAATAATAGCATTTCGTATAACAAAACTTATGAATGTTCTACACAAAATGAACCAACATCTTATACTCATGATTATAATGGTTCTCCGCCTCATGAAGGAATCATATCAGATTCTAACATAAATAATGGCCATTAAAGACAAAAATTTAATCAAAAAACAGATTAAACAATAAAGAAGATGCTAAAAAAACATTTATGGGAATAAAAAAAATTTAAGGAAGATGCAAAGCTTCAAATTGAAAATGTAATAGTCGGTGTTCCTTCATCTTACAAACCCACACTTTCGCTAGAGGCACTGATTAAGAATCCATACAATGCTAAGTCAAATAGAGTCAACTCACCAATTCTTGCTTCCATAGTCGAATCCCCCTTAAATGTTTCTATTTCACAAGATTTTCAAGAACAACAACAGACATGTTATGATAAAATATCCCAAATTAAACCATCATATGCAAATATAACTAAAATAGGCACAAATCAAAATGCAAATATTAATAAAGTAATAAATGAAAAACACTCTACTGGAAACATTGCACTTCAGTGCAAGTATGATACAAATTACTCAGACACATTTAGTTCTCCCATGCTAGACATAATAGAACAAGAGATTGAAGAGCAAAACAACACAGTACAAACCTCACTTCTCCCATCTGGGTTTTCCACAGATAACTTTAATGATGAACAGTATGCTCTTCTCAGTCAAATCTTCAATCAAATGATCCCATTAAAACTACTGAAGTCACTGTCCAACTATAGCAATGACAAGAGCCTTGTTCTGGTCATAACAGATGAAAACTGCTCACTATATAAGTTTACAATCGAAGTGTTATGTAGCCTCATTAAAAAAGCCAACATTGGTGAGGCAATACAATGAATTCTAACTCACTCTAATGATCGCTACATAGCAATCAAATTTTTTTCATGGGCACACAGAAATAACTTCTGTAACATATATAAAATTATCCTAAATAGGTTTATCATCTATATAGATCTAAATAGAACTGCAATGCTTATGGAAAAAATCAAAAACTGCATAATAGGTCTTAAAGACATTCAATTTCAAGAACTTCTTGCAGATTTTGGCAAAATTTCTCATTTTAAATATCTCCCAATTGATGGGCACATACTAGCAAACACCACACCATTTAATATACACTTAAATAAAAATTTCAAACCAACAGATATACCAACAACATTAAAACTTAATGGAGAAAAGACTGTATAGCCCGAATCTGCACTCATTGTGGTCATAAAAAATAGATCACACAAATGTCAGCAGCAAACTAACTATCAAAAAAAGAATCAACATACATCCGATTTACACTTTATTCCAGAAGATAACTCTGGACAAACCCACACCACAGAAAAATTCAGAATTGTTGGAAATCAGAATAAAAAACAACCACTCATCCGAATTCCAAAAACTCAACAGGACATGCCTCAAATTCTCAAAACTAATCACAAATTTATTCAAAAGGTTCTCTCAGCAGCTACAGAGACAAAAAAAGGGCAGGAACTTAAACTAGACTTGCCATTTGATAAACACTTAATCAAACTTACCACAAGCTCAAAGACATATAATTCCCAAACAAACAAACAAAAAAAGATTTCTTAGAGCCACCGCGGGTACAGAAATCACACTATAACTTACCTACACCATCCAGCACAAGCCACAACATAAAACAAATGCAAAAACCAGCACAAATTATCACACGTCAGAATTCGTTGATGTTAGGTGAAGCCAATGACATACAGATTAATCTGGACATAGAAATAGATATGGATTACATAACACAAACCTTATACAACAAAAAAAGAAATTCAGCAGTATTTTCACAAAGCAGTTCTGAGGAAGCTGAACAGACAACTATGAATTCAACCAGAGCTCAAATACTATGCAAGATTAAAAAAACACTCTAATGCATGGACACTCACTCTAAGCCAACAGACACCAATACAGAAGATCTTTCTACTTCTAGCCTACAACCTCTTGCATCTGCTCACATAGTTCCCTCACCTAAATGCTCTGAACTTGCCTCTCCAAACTTAAACAGCCCGCAAGTGGTACTTACTACTGGTCTAAGAGTTGATGGATAACCTGTTGTGCAGTGTAGTAGGAATCAATGTGAGAAGTCTAAATACCCTCACTCATGTATATGCCATTAGGAATTTATTTTCCTTTATTTGTCCTCACATTTTATTCTTAGGAGAAACCAAATTCCATCAGCACTCCAACCATAATATCCAGATGGAGCTGAGCAAACTTGGTTACTTAAAATTAGCCATCAATAGTTCCACTGCCAGAGGAGTTGGAGTACTTATTAACAAAAAGTGCCCTCCCAATAAATTTAAAGTGTTCTACAAAGACAACAACTTGATTGCTCTGAACTTAACATATGGATTAAGTAACATAAACTCATTTTATCTATATGCCCCCAATAACAAAGAAGTTCACCTAAGAATCATCAACACTATAAATATGCTGACTTCCAATAACAATGTACCTGCTATTCTAATAGGGGATTTTAATCTATCCTATGAAGAATATGACAAAAATATATTCATCTCCTCAACAGAGGATTTCTTGATTTAAGAGGGTATTTCCCTCCCAATGCTTTTTCATTCCACACGAAAGTTCATCACACTCTAATAGACAGGTTATTTTATACAGCAGAATTTCACTTCTGTATTGAAGCATTTCTTCAACCAGCAGCTTTTACAGACCACCATGCCATAATTACAGACCTGCAGCTTTAAAACTTCCCTACAATAAGCACCAACAATACCGTAAGAGTCCTCACTCATGCCTCCACAACTGAGGTGGTAATCTCCAAGGTCTACATTCTTTTTTAAAAAATTGACATACTCACTAGTCCTCCAGAGGAAGCTTGGTTCTCTCTTGTGGGAATTCTACAGTTGCTTGTAGTACATCATACCAGAAGATCTAAAGGGCCTACAACTCTTTTTAATGAGCTGGGACAAATATCTCACCAAATCAATGCATTCAACATTGACAATGAGCCATTGGAAAGGTTTCTTAACCTTAAGCATCAATATAAGGCCAAACAATTGGCCATGGCAGAATACATAACAATTAAAAGATCCAAAATATACCAACCTAATCAGCATTTTCGGACTAGAGCATATCTTCACTGGGGATTAGGATACAAACCTAAACAATCCACACCCTCAACAATCATCATCAATGATTCCAATTATACTGGAATTCATATGCTTCAGAAAATTGAATCTTCCTTTAAAAAAGATTAAAAAATTGTGAGCCCAGATTTGATATTTCTTGGAATGACTTTTTTCCGATAGGTAAACAGGGCATCACAGAGACTGACATAAAGAATCACTTAGAAGCTCTTCCTGACCATGTACATACTGGTATACATGTCATACCTAAGTTTATGCTTCTCAATCTTAGCAACATAGTAATTCCAATCATAATGGGAATGATAAATTACCTCTCAACACAAAAAAACATAATTCCTAACCTTTACCCTATTGCAATGGTGCTGTTTCTGAAGAAAAACAAGGAACCCACTTAAAACAACAGCATTGGACCGATATCAATGACTCCTATCTTATTCAAAATCATGGAAGAAGTCATTAAAGTGAAAATAGATTCCAAAATCATTTGTAACATTTCAAAACATCAATATGCTAAAAAGGGTTCATCAACCCTTAATGCCATGACAGAAGTTAAATTACTCCTTGACTATGTCAGATCTAATAGACTATCAAAACCTATTGCAGTCCAGATTAACATAGCTGAGGCCTTTAACAAAGTGAATCCCAAAATCCTGCTTGAACTTCTAGGGAAATATAATATTCCTTCAGAGATCATACAAATACTAGATAATCTATTATATAACAGATGTTAAATTACTCCTTGACTATGTCCAATCTAATAGACTATCAAAACCTATTGCAGTCCATATTGACATTTCTGAGGCCTTTGACAAAGTGAATCCCAAAATCCTGCTTGAACTTCTAGGGAAATATAACATTCCTTCAGAGATCATACAAATACTAGATAATCTATTGTATAACAGATTCATTCACTTCACACTTAATGGAACCTTAACAGATGGAGTCATGATTAAGCACTCCATACCTCAAGGATCTCTGCTTAGTGCATTGCTGTTTTCATGCTACATAGACCCTCTTTTAAAGTTTATATAAGAATCCCTCCCTGGAATTCATATACCAAGAGTCAAGAAATTCATCACCTCCATTGCATATATGGATGACATCAAAATATTTCTTCCATCACATAAGTATCTCAAAGAAATCCATCACCTCCATTGCTGATATGGATGACATCAAAATATTCCTTCCATCACATAAGTATCTCAAACCACTTTATCTTTTACTTGACAAATTTTCTAGATCATCTCAACTACACATTAACCACAGCAAATCCTCTACAAGGCGAATATTAAATGGGAAAAAAATCCATTCCAAATTTCTTGCCAAGCCCCCAAATTTTTTGGGGTTCCATATATATAAATCTCAACTCGCCATGACCAAAAATATTCAGAATACCATCATTGAACAAGCTGACCACCTTACACAGAGGCTTTCGAATGTTTATTTACCTCTGCAGGGCAAGGTGACTCTCTTAAATATGAAAGTATTGGCCAAGATCACGTACTATCTCCTGTTCATTACCATTACCAAAACATTCCAATCCAAAGTTTACAGGCTATGTGCATGACTGTTATGGAAGAGTCGTACTTCATTCATCAGCACAGCAAAAATGCAATTCCATAGAGAACATAATGGAATGTCCCTTCATTCCATTCAGGCAATATTTTATCAAAAAGCACACACAGTGGTAGTTAAGCTGACACAAAAATATGATAGCATCCTTGCAACAAAACCAATAACTACCACAGATACACCTCCTCCTGAGAAGTCCTCTTAGATAGACCAAATCCTCTCCCATCTTTACAAATTCAATGGCAACTCCTCCAAGTGATTTCTTACTAAAATCTCCATATGGACCACCCACTCATTAATGAACCCCCAACCTTCACAATTAAGACCAAGACTTGGAATAAAAAATCACAAAATTTCTACACTATTCATATTCTATTGATGGAGCCAAAGTTCTTAGATTTTTTAATTAAGGCTAGCTTGAACACAATTCCAAAAAACTATTTCCTCCATTACAAAAGATTTATAAAAAAAACATAGATCTTTCCTGCCCTGTCTGTAATAGAAAGGAAGAAACCTTTGAGCATATGATTCTATCCTGTACAGGCTTGATATTGGTAAGGCTAATGATTGCCCAAAATACCTCAATGGACTATTATAAGATGCTATCTATTAAAGAATGTATGAAAGACTGAAACTTCATTCACATAAGAATATCGACTTTTATTATATACTCACTGTGGATAACTAAGATGCAAAATCACCTTCAATATCCCACCACCGAATGCAAAGACAATATTCATCAATACTTTAAAGATTTTAAAAAAAAGATACAAAATGGTATCAACAAAATTACTTTATGAGAACACTTGGAGTCTGTTCAAAATCCACAGCATCTCAACATCCCTATAATCACTCATGGAAGGAACTGAACCTTTCTCTTCAAACCACATTGGAAATAGAGATCATTTTTCTAAGGCGGTTGACCTTCTTGAACAAGAAAATACCAAGTAACCAAGTGTTCCAAATGGACTACATAAAACACTCAGAGCCTTCTCTAATAAAGTTAATTTGGATTATTAAAAAAAAACACTGGCCAACTATTGCCTTCTTCCTGTTCTCCATATGTATATAACCATATTATCTTTTTTTACTCACAATATAAACATATATATGCAGAATGACTCAAAAGAGTAAATGTAATAATTTTTTTTTTATATCAGTAATAAAATTCTTTTTGAAAGTATATAAATTATTATATTTTCACAAAGATGATGCACAAGAAGATATTTTACTTCATTATGTTAAACTGAATGATGAACATTTTACAATAAGATGAAAACTTAAAATCTTGAATTGCAAAAAAACTACAGTTTACAGAAAAAAATTATGTCAGATTTGAGATCAGCACACTTGAATTAAGTAAGAACGAGTGTTTTGTGGATGCAACAAAAATGTTGTTTTTCAGTGAATTATCAGTGTCTATGATCTTAAATAGATTTTGAGTCACAGCAATAGACTTAAGCAGATAAAACTTTCTACAAGTTTTAAATAAACTTTTTTTGTTATCTGAGTGGTTTGTCTGAAAATAGATTGATAATATTATATTGTTTATTATTTAGTATTCACTGGGATAATATGATTTATCAAATATTTATGTACACTTATTGTTTAATGAGCATCATATTATATTTATAGGGATAGGTTAAAAAAGTATTTAAATAATTGCCTATAAAGGAAAACTTGTTGAGAAAATTCTACATAGAAATAGTAAAGAATACAATCAATACTAAATAAATTACACATTAGGTAAAAGTTTTTCATCTCAATTTTACTTTCTAAAGATATTTAGGTTTTTTAAACAGTTTTATATCGGCTTTGTGCCAATTACATGAAAAAAAAAATCTTAAGCTTGTATGAAGACTGAAAAATATGTAAAGTTTGACTAATATTCAAGTTCCAGGTCGTAAATTTAAAAAGCAAAAGATTAAGCAAAAATCAGTATAAGTAAATGAAAGATGTAAATATAGTTTGAAAAAACAGAAAATGGGTTATTAAAAGAATAATTATTAAAATAAGAGTTACCTCAGTACGAGACGACAGCAGATTTTTTTTTTTTTTTATAAAATATGACACCTTTTTTAAAAACTAATAATGATTTAATGAAATTCGAATGAACTGATTAATTATATATTTAATAAAATAACTAAGCCATATCAAGTCTGCCATTTGAGTTGAACACAGCTTATGACAGCTTTCGGTTTCAGATCTAATTTTAAAAAAAATATGTTAAAAGGTCACAAATCTATCTCACTTAAATAATCATTATAATAAATTTCTAAAAATTAGCCTTTTTCTAATATGTATATACATATATATTTTTATATACATACAGGTAAAAACGTTTATCACTAACAATGTGATTTTTTTTTTACTATTTATATTAAAATAAGAAATGTTTTAACGTACTTTTTTCTGATAGCAAGAGGTTAAGTAAAATATATATAATTGAATAGATAGCTTCTGAGGATATTATGAGATACATGAGCATTAAAAGAAATTGTTAGTCAATCAGAAATCATTATCTCATAGGCTACTATTAGAATTTTTTTTAACTTAATAACCTTTATATAGTTCATATATAAAAGTCTAGAAAAAAAATATTTCTAAATAAAAGAAGCAATATTTCAATCATAAAAATATGTCATATTTATTATAGGTTTAATATTGGATAAATCTATTGCACTGCAATAATCTAAGTTATGAAATAGACCATATAGAATTATTCCTCTATTTACAGATCTTGAAATTAAGAAGAGAAAATTATGTGAAAGTTTGTTTGATGTGCCATAATTTTCTGAGACTCAAAGATTTTTATAGTTAGCATGAAACTGAGATGACTAAAATATATAGTGTATTTCCAAGTATCCAAATTGAGTGGCACTACTGTGTGGAGAGTTTTGCCTGTTTTAATAACAGTAATGTGATAGCATAAGAAATAGTGTTCATGTTATATTATTAAATAAAAAAGTTAAAATGTTTCCAAAATATTTTTGTCTCAGATTATTATCTTAAACAATGTAAAAGAAATCTCTGGAATTGTGGATGCAAAAACCTGATTGCTAGTAACTAGTCTACAAATTTTAATATTTCACTACTATAAAATAAATAACTCTGGAGAAGACCAAAAAAATGAATTATTTGTGATTGCCAAAATTATTATTTTATGAAAAATAAAATAGATGACCTTTTTTGCCTTTTAGTTTGTATTAAAATTGTCACAATAATAAAGTTTAATATTTTTTTCTGAAAATAAAAGTTACATTATATTTGTGGTTTAGTAAAAAAATATATAAGACAGACTTATTGTGTTGATAAAACAAAGTTAATGAGAAAAAATAGTCTTAGGTTTTTTGTACATTTTTTTTACTATTAGTTGATTAAAATTTGTATCCAATCCATGAAATAATTTTTGGATAATATAGGTGCTAGAAATTTTCATTTTAAAAATAGTTTTTGGATTATTGAAAAGTTTTATATAATTTAATCATAATTACAAGTGGTGTTTTAAAAAATAATTTATATTGGTATTCATTTTTTGACCTCTTAGATATATATGTTTTTAAATGTAGATAAAATCTACATATTTGCGTTTTTATCAATAATAGCTATACAGAAGAACATTTAATGTTTTGATTAATTTATAGCCTACAATATTAAAGTAAAAGCACTTTTGGAAAACTACAGCCTAACATTACGATATAATATCATTAAAGATTATAGCTTGAAGCACAGTCTAGAGAATACTTTAACTGAGTTATAAAATGACAAGTATAGGCTAATGGATTTAAAATATTAAAAAAAAATGGAATTATGAAATGTGCTTTTATTTAAAATTATATTAATGAAATTTTAAAAGATAAAATATTTTGATTCACAAAAATGTATATTATAATTGCATATAGAAATATATTCGTGTATTATGTCTGCATTTCTTAACTATACATAAAAAAAATTATACATGCCAATATATGTGTGCACATTTTAATCTATCTAATTAGTAAATGTCATTGTAATATTGAATAATCTATAATATCAAATGGTGATGCAATTGTATATTTCGGTCAACTCAGTTTCATATTACCTGTAGGCATCACTGAACTTTTGAAAAGGATTATATATACTAAATATAATAACTTCCCTAGCATAAAGAATAAAATCATTTTGAAAAAGTTGAATGTCAGCTGGGACATCCATGCAATGCTTAGTTTAGTGTATGTGTGTATATATATATATATATATATATACACATATACATATATATATATATATATATATATATATATATATATATATATAGTAAGTTACCGATTAAAAATATATTATATGTAAATTTTAAATGATAACAGTAGTAATATATAAATTAAGCATGATGATGCAATCATTATCAATTAAAACTATATATCGATATTAATGGATTGTCTATTTATCATACGATCTTAAATTGGCTTTTAAAAACTGCCTCTTTAATTTTTCTGTTTTTGTTAAGTTTTTTTTTCTTTTATTTATTATTATTGGGGGATTTGGGTTAAAGATAAATATAAAAAATTGGGAGATTTTTTTGTGATAAAGGAAAACAGGCAGAATTAAAATGATTTTTTTTATTTTTTTTTTTTTATGGTGCTGTTATATGAATACATAGTAGTTGGTATTCTTTTAGCATTTATTTCAGAAGTACATATTAATTCCTAATGTATGATGTTTGCTTCTACATATGACGTAATATATATATATATATATATATATATATATATATATATATATATATATATATATATATATATATATATATAAAAAAAAAAAAAATGTTATTTCTTTTGCATTTTAGGAATAGTATTTTATAATCATTAATCAATCAATTTACATATGGTAGAACATAAAAATGAAACATATATATCACTAAATATATATTTTATAATAAATTTGAATTGAATTTAAAAATTATATAAGAAATTCACAATTTGATAATATTGATATACATATATCGTTGAAAGTCATGTGATATCTGCTTCTTTTTTTGTTTTTGTCTAATAACTTCAGTGGATAATGATTACTATACAATTGAAAGTATTTCTCCATAATTTATATATTATTGTTGTCATCATTTATCACCATTATAATTTAAAATTTGTACATGTTTATATATGTGTGAGTGTCAATTTTTTTTTAGGTTTTTCAAATATATAACACCTTTGTTAGTGGTTAGGCTTTAAAAACATTATAATCAATACTGTGCTATATGGCATAACAACAATCAGGGTATTTATCAGGATTTTCCAGCTAGTTATCTTTATCTGCATGAATGGTCTTCTGCTTATTCTTGCATACAGAAATATTTCAAAAAACTCTTTTGATCGATTTTATCCATGAAAATATTATCATGCATTGATATGATCATTTTTTTAAGAAAATGAATGTGCATAATTTTATTATATATTTTTTAATTTTGATAAGTAATAGTATTTATAATATTTTTTTATATTTAATTTACAATATTTAATAACTAACAATAAGGAAGTTGTAACAATGAACCATAAAGTAAAAAAAAGCAGAAACTTCAAAACCATTTTCTGAATGAGAGTGTATTAAAGACAACCTACTAGCTGTTGTAGAATTAATCTATCTAGGACATACAAAGAAATTTAGAGTGTAAATATGTCATGAAAAATAATTACAATGGAAATTGGAAAATTGTCATTAAATATAAAACACTTATTAATAATAATGGTGTTACTTTATTTTTAATTAATAAACATATATAGATTTCATTTAAAGAGAGCATGTTGAAATTGGCCTGCCAACTGATGATGAGAGGTAAATTAATTAAACGTTTGATCAAATATAGCAGGCTCACTTTCAAGCTAGTGATTTTATGTGAACCATAAATAATATTATAAATATTCAAATGGCCTTTGACAGAAAAAAAAAAAGGTTTCCTTGACTTAAACAATACTAGTAGGCAATAACAATCAAAAATATCAATCCATAGTTAAGGCAATCTTTTTTTACAGTAAAAGAGGACACTCAACTTCATTTATGGTCCTATATATGGCAACTTGACTAAAGATAGTGGGGGTTTTAATTCTAAGTAGATTATATAAACCTTATTTAACAGGTATATTCTAACGTGTTCTGAAAGCAGACTAACAAATAATCAATTTGAAATTTGTAATTTCACTGATATCAAACCCAAGGATAAATAGGTTTACAATACATAAAAACTGTTAGTAACAATACCAATAAAAATCAACAATCTCAAACTGTTGTCAACCCAACCTCCATTGTGCATACACATACACACAGATATATATACACACAAATAAAATGTCCATTGATTAATAACTATTGTAATAATAGTAATAATAATAATAATAATAATAATAATAATAATAATAATAATAATAATAATAATAATAATAATAATAATAATAATAATAATAATAATAATAATAATAATAATAATAATAATAATAATAATAAATATAATGGTAAAAAACTATTATATACAGTATTTCAATCTGCAGAAGTACTTTTGGTTAATTTCTTACTCCTCATTAATTGTTTTTATATTCAAAAAATAAAATGGAAGCAAACATGAATTTTAATCTTAGTAGATTGTTTATTAATTGTATTCATTTTATTTCTATTTATTAAAATTGCTTTCATTTTTCTTTTACTATGGTTTCTCTTTTCATGAAGAATCTTAACAGTTTCAATATCAAACTTAAAGAATATAAATATGATATGTTGGATTATTTCCATCATCTATGAATAAAAAATGTTGAATGTATAGAAAATTTTAAACTTTATTTAAACTTTCCAAATACAAACAATTTGTTAGTAATAAAAGTAGTAATTACCCAACTAATATCCACTCCTCTTCATATGTAAGAATTTTATAATAGTTATTTACTATTGTATTTATTATTATTTTTGTTATATATAATTATTATATAAATTTTAGACAGTTTTTCAATAATTTTTTTCTAAATTGCATTAATAATATACTCATGCAATATAAGAAAATAAATTATTAGATCATTTTTTAGAAGTGTTTTATCAATAACCTTGAGCACATAACTTTATAATATGGTAAGTATAATCATGAACAAAGTTTTTAATTAACTGCTTTATACAATTATTAAGGTATAAAACAAGTTCCATTTTTTACCATTCTGAAGTTATTAAGTACTAAAATCACCAGATTTCATATTCATAAATAAAATGAATAAAAAACATTTACTATGGCATGTATATCTATCAGTTTTGACCTCAGTATTTTCTTAAAAAAAAAATCAAGAATGCAATGTTTATTTTAACAATATGTTGATGATGTCACTAGATTTGACAATAGTGCTTTCCAGACTGTTATGCTCATTTCAGTATCTCAAAATGTTTACTCTAATTTTTTATTATTAATTTATATCTGACTCCTGGGTCTTTTTAAAAGAAGGAATCAAAAGTGAAACATTTCTTCCAACATAACTATCTTATATTTTATGTTATAAGAAAACTGAACTGTGCATTATACAATATGTGAAAAGTATAATGAAAAAATTATATAAAATGATAGTTTTGCATTATTTTCTTCAATTTTATTTTATAACTGTAATACAATCTAATTTTTAAAAGCATTTAAGAAATGTTTTTAATTTTTTTATGCTGCTTTTATCAAATTATAAAAAATGAAACTCTGTTAATGCATCTCTGCCTTAAAACATTGAGTGGCACTACTGTGTGGAGAGATTTACCTCTGTGCATTTCTGTCTTATTTCTAATATTAATACTATATCCAGAATTCTTATACTCATGGAAATTGAAATATTTCAATTAGATATATATTATCTGCTGATAGAGACCCAATAGATTAAGGAATTGACTGTCTCCAAACAAAGGAAAAGAAAAATCATCACATTGGAGATCATAAGATTATGACATCATTACTATTAATGAAAAAGTATATGTTATATATGATAGAAGTTTCTTTTCATATTGACATCACTAACCTAGATGGTAGCTTCCATGTTAAACCCATATTTTTACCCTCTAGCTAATAGCAAGAGTATATTCAATTATTAATTAATATTGAAGGGATATCTGAAGTGATTATTGACTTGACACCTAAATTTTTTTCAAGAATTATGGGATTTGGATTCATACTTCTGATTTCAGTTACAACAGAAAGATGTGATAACACTACCCTATGATTTTATTCATTTCAACTAATTTGAAAATTTTGAAGTGAAAACAACCTGAACATAGATTACTATAAAAGTTATAGAAATGGAATAAAAAATAGAAATATACAAATTATGACTAAACAACTAGCACTTCATTAGTAGCTAATCACAAAAGAAGTTAAAAACAGAATTCAAGTATTGCATTATATTCATTAAAAATTATATTCTTAATTACATAATATATTAAAAAATCAATTGAAATAAGAGAAGTATAAGTAAAAATATTATTAAGGTAAAATAGCAAATAGTTTATACTTTGTGGTAATTATGAATCAAAATATATAAAATGTGCTAACACGCTCATGCACACAAAGTTTGCATCACTCCAAGTCAATTTATTATATTTTGTAATATGGCTATGATTATGAGGGCTTGAACCTTGAAAGCGCTTAGCCATTTAATGAATAGATATTAAAATAATATATATTTGCTTTATTTGTTTTTAGCTTTGTGTGTTTGTGCATGTTAGCACATTTTATATATTTTGATTATTAAGGTAAATATATTGCAATAAGAAAATTTTAAATAACCTCTCTACTTTTTCTAAGCCTTTTTTAGTCAAAAATCCATAATTTATCATAAAAATAATATATATTGGTAAATCAAATTAACTTGTGACTTTTGACTATAGAATTCAAAAATAAATTATCATAAATTTTTAATTATGTCACCATAAAAACATACAAAATTATTTGTTCTAACTTGTACATATCTTAGAATATAATAAAAATAACTATTAATTTGAATGAACTTAAGAAAGTACAGCATTAGTCCTGAGAGCAGAATATTTTAGATTTAAAGTAGATAATAAATATTATTTGAGTAATAATCATATGATATGCAAAAATACAATTTATGATTCTCATCATTGTTTTTTTTTAAAGTAAAAATATTACCTAATATAAATTATTCAAAATGAAGAAAACAATCCAGAAGATATTTTTTAATATTTATTAAATATTATCAAAGTTTCCAAAAAGTTATAATAGAAATTGTGTGTTTAAAATACCTGTAATCAAGTGCAAACAATTGAAGCACTATTCCTTGAAAATTTTTACTTTCACCAATGATCTAATAACTTTGGAAAAGTTAAGAAAAACTTCAAATTTATTGTTTTTTTATCTTGACTAAAATAAATGCCATAATGTGACAAAAATAAAACAATAATTAAATCAAATGTAAAAATGGATTAATGGAAGAAAGTTATACAAATGAATATGTGCAGATGTATTTTTATGGAATTAAATATTAAAGGTGAGCTTTTGTAAGTTTCATGGTAAATATTATTTTAAAAAATATTTTCAAGTTTTTATTTTTTCAAACAAAAGGATGGAAAGCAATAAGTACTGTAGATCATTTCAATTTTTTAAAAGTAAACTATCCCTATGGAAAAAAATGTATCCATACCTTTTTTAACAATAATGAATGTGGTGAAACTGCATTATGAGGAATAAAAAATCTGATGTAAATAGCATGTCTTTCTATGACAATAATTTTAAGATTATAGAAAACAGATGAAACATATTATAAAATGATACATATGAAAACAGTGAATAAAAAGTTTATTATATTTTTTAATTGCTAAGAATAGCAATAATTAATAGTAAAATAAATTAAAATATGCATAAACAAAATATGTAATAAGACTACATTATTCTATGTAAATTATCAAACATATAATAGTCCCTATTATTTTAAAAGCACTAGGTATTATGATTATCACATTATTTTATTATCATTAGTACACTTTCCTTAAAATAATTTCTTTTAAAATAGTACTTTTAAAGATAGATCATAAACTTAATGAGATTTAATAAACACTATTTTTAACTAAAACCCCCAACATTAAATAACACTAACTATAAAATATAAAAGTATTGTTATCAGTAGTAAAAAAAAATACTTATGCAAAAAATTACATCCATTTTTACTAAAGTAGAATTTTATTATAGCTCTAACTTAGTTAAGTAAAATTACTATTTATTGAAATATATTTTTTTAATATATAATATTTTTTATATTGCAGATTCTGCATAAATAAAAGTATCTCCATGTAATCTTTAATGTATTACATGGTTATACTCTAAGCTGAGTTAAATCCAGGTAGGTGTTCATGTTTTTTCTAGTAGTTAAAAATTTCTAAAGAAAGTTAATCGTTTTTTCAGATAACCAATTTACAGAAAACACAATAAACAAACTAAAATGATCATCAATAACAGAAATAAAAATTCATGTGGACAATTGTTCAGAAAATCATATAAGTATTGAATTGTCAGAAAGTTTGCAACAGTTTTACATAAAGGCTTATACTGAGATATATTGATTACTTCAATTGATGAACATAAATATTTTTTTTGTCTTTCATTCTATTATTTCATGAAAATACACGACTTGATTAAAAACGGATATTAAACTATTTTTAGCTGGAGGGAAAAATTATTTTGATGAGTACCAATATACTGTTCATATATTAACAGACAGTTGTTATATAATGCAGTTATTGCCATAATAAAAAAACTCATTCACATCTATGCTCAATGAAACAATGCTTTTGGCGCTTTTTATCGTCTGAAATACGATTTATAATTACTCTTAACTTAGAGTATACGATAAAACATAAACATTTAAGTACATTAATATGAAATAAAAAAATAAATTGTCGAGTATATTTTTAACATCAAAAAATAAAAGACTGAGAATTTTTAAATCCATTTTTACATCGATTTAATCCAGCTGAGGCAGTTTCTGTCTGTAAACTATATGTAAAACAAAATTAAATTTGTAAATCCCAATCTTTCCTCATTTGATAATTTAAAAAAAAAAAAAAACTTCAAAGGTTTTTAGAAATAAAATCATGTAATTAATTTTAAATAGCAAATTAAAAAGTCTGCCACATGTTTAAAAAGATAATGAGATTTGTGGGAATCATCAATAGCCTCGAATGATAGATTGCTTGTAACAAGTTAGGAGAGAGAAATCACCTCAAAGCTTTATTGAGCATTCAAATAAACAGAATCAATCTATAAATTAATTTAAACATAAAACGAGAAAATAATAATAATAAAAAAGAAACAACTATAAATATGAAATTCATCTTTTAAAAGAAGAATGTTTATGTACATGAATACAAACTCATATATATATATATATTGTAATGGAACGTATATGAGGCAGCCCACGATTGGACAAGCCAAATGTAATGGAAACTATATGGTAGCTTACAATTGGATAAGCTAAATATAATGGAACGTCGATTAGGTATTCCATTAAAATTAAAGATTGAAGAAAAACGAAATTATTCCAGTTATATTTAAATAAATTGTTTAAATGCACTTCCAGCTAGCTATATATAAAACAAATCTAAAAAAATGCAAAGCAATGAGATCTATCTTTATAATTTATTTTTAAAGATGATGTGACTAACTAATCAATATATATATTAGAAACAAAGGGACTTCTACTAAATCCAAATATACACATCTAACTATATAAATTTATGTACCTCTAAATATATAAATGAATAATAATATGTGTAAGTGACCTACAAACCAAATAATAAATGAAATATGAAATTATCTTTTATTATTTATAAATTCAATTAATTTCATAATAACTTTGGCATTAAAAGAAAATAAGAATAATATAGTATCGCTCTTTTAAATAATTACAAAGGCATTATTTATAAAAACAAATAGTACATCCTTTATTTTATGTTATAGTTCGACTTTAAATAATATTGATGTTTTAAATATAAATACAAATAATAACTATATGTATATACTTGTAATAAGTATATATATAGATTAAATATATAAAGACATATTTTTGCCTAACCATTATAATATAATATAACAATTCATATATAACTTCAACCTATAAATTACATTTTAAGATTTTTAAATTATTTAAGATAATTGTCTGAACATCTGTTATACGTTTAATATTATTATAAAACAAGATGCTTAAATTGACCACTTATAAAACGTTGTATTTTATAATAAAAAAAAAATAAAAGTAAATAAAAAAAAATATATCAATCTCAAAAATATATTTATATATTACTCATACATATATAAAATTATTAAATACCTTTTAAAGTTCATTTAGCTAATTTTCCTTTCCAAAAAGTTAATTTATTCCATGAATTCTTTTATCCGTTTACTTTTGATTATTAGAATGCATTCTATCGAAAGGCGAAGAAATTATTATATTAAAGAAAATTGTTAATCCTTAGATATATGCATATTTTATCCGTTTTAAAATTTCCTTCCTTTTTAAAAAATAAATAAACCAATTAAAATGTTAAATCCAGAATGTTAATTCCAATTACTTCCAAATTATGATTAAATTGATGATTATACATTTAAGATAGCTATATCTAGTTTCAACTCCAGACGTGACGAAATTTATACATTGAATTTTTTTAGTTGTTCCATTGAAAATTGCCTTGGAATAAATGAAAGCGATGATGCAGCCTTCTGGCTGCGATTCTTGATTAACCTGCCATAATTTATGTATTTACCATAAAATATATATTATTTCAGTATTTTGAAGAATAGTAAATTTTATAGAACTAAAGTACAATAAAATCTTTATTTTTCAGTTGTTTGTTCTATATCTATTCCAATAATAATATATCAAAATAATGGCTTCCTTATTGTTGTTGCTATCGTTCCATGCGCCAGCAGATGCTATTTTAAAACTCATGTTATATATGTTCTCTTTTAAAACAATTAACATTAAAATAAAAATAAACTATCAAGTATATATATATAAAATATTAAATTGAAAATTTGATATCTTTAAAAATATACACATATTATAATTTATTACATTTAATAATCATTGTAAATAAAATAATTTTTTTAATTAACAATTTATATGTCCTTATTTATTTTAATAATTAAATGTTTATTTTGATGTACTATCAATATATATAAATAAAACAATAACTTCAAATAATAACTATATTTAATAAACATAAAAGAAAAATTTAAATATTTCATATGTAAACATCAACTTAAAGTAATTTTTTTTTTTTAATAACAAATGATAATTTAAAAATATAATATCGACTTATCGATATTTACAATATATATATATATTGGATTGCAAAAGGGATGTCTCAAATCAGAAAATGTTCAGCATAATATTAAAGTAGAGACGAATATTGTCTATATGATTGGTCTATATAATGTTACTGAATTAAACCATTTTAATATTTAAACGTTTATGTTTATTATAAGTAAAAATAAAAAAGCTATTGTTACTTGGGATATTTTGAAAATGAATCCAAGAAAATATTGATGTAATAAAAATGAAAAATATGAATTAACTCCATATATTATAAATAAAAATAATCCATACATAATGCTAATAATAAGAATGATAGAGTGTATTACATGTCTTCATGTAGATATTGAATGTAAGTTGAAATTTATGTGGTTCTTTATAATACAGCAAGATTTTAAATTAGAACTTATAATCTATCCAGTCATAACTGAAAAAACTTACAAGTAATATGTGCTCATACTGAGATCAGTGAACGAAAATGAAATATTGGCAATGGAATGACAAATAGTGTTGTTAAATAAAATAAACATTAAAACAAAAATGGTCTTCACATGAATTAAATAGTTTTCATTTTTTTTTTTGCACTTTGGTAATAAAATTATAATTTTAATAGCAAAATATTGTTTTGTGAAAATTGTAGACAGATTGCAAGAGTAAAGTTTGAGTGCAGCTAAAAAAGACTGATATATATATATATATATATATATATATATATATATATATATATATATATATATATATATATATATATATATATATATATATATATATATATATATATATATATATATACCCCCCCCCCCCGGTACTAACCAGCTTATAATTCAGAATTGAAACAGGCATAGAATTTGTTTGACAAGCTCGGTTATTTTTTATGAAAAGAATGAGTTAAAAGAAGAATAAAGGAGCTTTGATGAAAAACCCTTGATTCTGAGGCTACAACTTATGAAGACTTCTTTGATATTAAGGGAAGGTGGGTTTGAAATGAATTATGGGAAGTTTGTTTGTTTGTATATAAAGTTTTCCTTTAGGTTGATTTTCACTGAGACTATTTGTAGTAGATGAAACCATGTGTGTAAGGATTTTGAAATTTGAATTTAATCTAGACTGTATTGTTTTATGTTTTGCATTTTATTTTTTGCTAGTATAGTGTTAGACGTTTTGGTTATATAATATATATATATATATATATATATATATATATATATATATATATATATATATATATATATATATATATATATATATATATATATATATATATATATATCAAATAATTTTATATAATTAGGAAAACAAAGTTAGTGCTTTAAAAAAGATTATCAGAAATTATTTGGAGTTGTGAATGTAATAGATGTATTAAATAATAATCTGAAAAATATCTGGCTAAAATCAAACATCCAAACAAATCAAGATAAATGCTTGCAAATACAATGATAATTGCTAAGAAATTAATACAAAATTAATAATAATAAGTTTTTTGAAAAAATTACATTGTAATTTTTTCAAAGGCATAATATGAATTTAAAAAATGTGTAAAGTATGTGCATATATAATGTTAAACAATTACTGGAATTGTTAGTACATGTTTTTACTTTTAGTCTTTAATATTAAAAATTTAGAATGCTATTATAAACTTCTCACAACAATTGGAGATTGTTATTAAACTAAATACCTGAACAAAAATAGAGCAGAAACAGATTTTATAATATCATAGTAGTAAGTTATATAGCATAAAATCAGACAAATTGTGGATGTCTTGATTAAATCTAAAGTTAAGGGAGGATGGGTAATTGTTAGCTAATCTTAGAGATGTGTCTGATAAAAATATTACATAAGAGAAAACTTTAGTAATTAATATATAGTTTTTTGCTTGAATTTGGAGACTATATAGTATTTTTTTTCCATTTATCACTCACTCAAATTCTACAACTAAAGAGCAATAGGACAAATAATAAATGTGCCATTGTATTGTTTAAATTAGAAATTTAATTATTTCATTATCATCAATTTATAAATGAATACAGACATTCTAATCCAACAGAGTAAAAAATGAAAAAAAATAAAAAAATGTCGGAAGTGAATTTTGTAATGATTCAATGTGTAAAACATATATACATACACATACATGCTATTTCTTTAGTGTATTTATTTTACAATTTCTGATGTTGTCCTTTAATAACTTTTGCAGAAAACTTTTACTTTTGAAAGGTTCACTATTTACTTAATTATACTTTCTCATTAAATTTCATCTTCAGCTGTAAATTTTAATGAATGCAATTTAAATGTTTAAAAGTAAGCTGTAATCATGTAAATGGGTTCTATCTAACAGGGAAAAGTTATGCCTCACCCTTTCTATAGGATATGATTGTAAAAAATCTGTTAACATTCATTCATTCTATCTTTATCCATTGAAGATGAGTTTTTACAATAGAATTAATATTATTACTTCCACATAGATGGAAAAAATGATTTCAATCTATCCAATATATTTTCAGTTTATTACAAAATATTTTTATTGTTTTCATTCCCATTGGTCTTGTGATAGAAAGTTGATTTTACACTTTTCTATAATAATTTTACTAGAATAACAATCCTATGATGAAATCACTTGCTTGCATGGTTTAATGCAATGAAAGAGTATCAAATTTAGTTTTTATCCATAACTACCAGTAATTAAACATTATATTAACTGCGGAAAGATAAACAATTTAATTATTTATTTTAGTAGTTATATTACTATGATGAATTAGCCTATTTTTTAACTTGTTAAATTCATCAACAATACATTAGAATTTGTATTTCATTTCAACAAAAAACTTATCTTGCTACTTAAAAATTGCCTATTTCATTTAAATTAATTAACATTTTCAACTTTTAACCATTCCAGTTAAAAGTTTCTAAAAAATTTTCTTCCATTCATGTCTAATAAATTAACTGAAGCTTTTAGCATTGATTGCTAAACCAAAGTCATTATAACTTTTCATCTAAAATATTATGAAAATTCTATAAAACAATTTTTGAATTGACAATAAAAGTACAACATCAGTATTTGGTAAAGCAAAAAGTTAAAGTTTTTATTTGAATTTATTCAGTTCAAATTTCAAATTCCATTAGACATATGTGTTACCTGCTCAATAAAACTGACTCAAAATTTTAGATGACTGATAAAAATTGAAATACAAATTGGTGTTAATATAATTCCTTGTTTGCATTAGTATCCATTTAAAATGGTTTTGATTTTTCATCATCAGTAATAAGACTTTCACTTCTATTGAAGCTATATTATATTAATAAAATTCAGCTAACAAACAACTAAATTTGAATACTTCCACAAATCTTTTTAATTAACTGAATAAACTAAATCAATAAAAAACCAATGCATAAATTGTGCTGATCATGACAATCCTTTTTTAAAGTTTGTCTGTTCTAAATTATATATTAAAAATGCTTTCTTATTCTCAAAATCACACAACACATATTACTGTAAAAAATCTATGTAATAAAATTTATAAAAGTAAATTTCTTGTAATGCATAACAATATTCTTCATTGACTGCTGTATTTTTATCTCATTTACTTTTATAAATTAAAACTCTCAGAACATTTTTAAGATTAGATAATACAATTTCTAGGAGCCATACACTTTTATTTAGTTTTGGTAGTTTGAAGTTAACATTTCATCACCATATTTTACAACTTTTTTAAATATGTTAACATAATCAGCATCTTTTTATTTTTAAGATTACGAAGAAGTGTTTAAAATCATTAAACTGAACATCTCTAGACAAATTAAATGAATCTAATCAATGTATATATTACAAAAAGCAATTATCAATTTTTTTGTATTATTATTGAAAAGTTGATATAAAATATCCCCTCAATCTTTATTATTATATAAAAGAGTGTCATTTGGTGATTTAATTGAATTATAATATTATTTCTTAAATCCTTGTTTTATATACAGCACATTAATATAGATGCAAATTAAAATTAGTAGCCTATGACTAAATCACCTTTATTATTTTAATCCATCAAACATTCTTATATTTTTTGTCAGTCATTTAACTTCTTACTTAAATTTTTATATTATTTATAACACTATATTTATTTCTGATAACAAAAAAAAATTGCATGTTCTCTTTTACTCAATGATTTTTTTATTATTGAAAATCTTAACTTATAACTACACATATTCTTTAAAAAAATCATGCCTCTTCAGCAACAATAAGTTTAAAAGACAAATATGTTTGTGTTAATCAGTCATGGAAATTTATCATGCATATCAATTTTATTAGTATAAAATAGCATTTTATTAGTATATTTAAAATAGGAACTATTTTAATGCAACTATCACATTAATCTTAAATTGTACTAATCTATGATCAATTAAATAAATGCTTGCAAAATATAAATCTTTTACATTTTGACTTTCAACTATAAGATAATGTATAAAATATTTTATTTGGGTTCAGAGAGATAATGTCAATATTAACAATAATTTTAGTTCATAATTTATTGTTACTACTAACACATGTATTAAAATCTCCAACTAAAATTGTTATATATATATATATATATATATATATATATATATATATATTTTATATTATATAGATTACAGGTTAGAATATATATATATATATATATATATATATATATTCTAACCTGTAATCTCGTATCTTAACTTCCAGATAATATATGGTATAAAATAAAAAGGGTTCTATCTCAGTTAATAATTAATAACTAAAATATTCAGCATTAAAATTAAAATATTTCACTAGCTCAAATTTAAAATACGAATAGGTTCAGTTTATAAAAATAAATTAAATAAATATTTAATATTTTCATGAGACTTGAAGTGAAAATACAGGTGACAAGATATATTACATTGAGCCAATATCCTACAGGATACTACCTCAATGGCATAAGAACACTATCCGCCCTTATTACTATTTCAAATAACAAATTCATAGTATTCTTACGACTTTAGTAACTTCTACTCACTAAGATTAAACTAATAATTAAATCTTAATCTTCTATTTAATAATAATCTAGCTCAATAAAATAATCTCAGGTTCATAAAGTTTATTCTAAGTTAATTTAAAATACGGTAGTAAAATATGAGAAGGGATTTTATGTCATAATCTACTACACTGAAACTAATAATAATAAATAACAGTAATAATATTCTTCATTGTTTAACTAATTCTGTATATCTTTTCTTTTACTATAATTTTATTACCATAATAAAATAATGAAATAATATAATATGATCTTATATCTTCATGTAATAATATAATAAATATGTGGTAGCATTTTAATAATCTGATAAACAAATGTGTGTGGCAACTGATAGCATATAATTTAATATAATATTGTGATAACTGATTTATGACCAATAAAACAATGTAAGATTATGATTATTTAATTATAATGAATACCAATAAAACATTTAAAATTCTTAAAATAATTCTCTATTTATCTTTTGTGCAAAATTATATATTTGTTTCGATTATTATGCATATATCGTGTTTTCATGCAGCGATGTAGAGAAATAAATAACTCGGACACAACATTTTTGAAATAACAAAATTTAACAAAGTTTATTACTAACAACAAATAAATAAACAATTTATTTACACTATTTACAGTCGATATCCTTAACTCTTTTTTTACTTTACAGTTTGATCTACCGGGTTATAAAAAAATAATAATTTATATTTCAATTATATATCTTTATTTAGATTTAGGACAAAATTAAAAAAAAAAATGTTACTATTTGGTTTTTCATTATGGTTAACTTATTACAAATATATTTATCTACTTTATTAGCAACAGCATTTTATCCTTAATATTATTAAACTATCTTATTTTAAAAAATTCATACTTAGAAAACATTCCATAGAAAACAAAATTTTATAATGAGTATGGACTTCTCAAAATATTAAAAAAAAATTCATCTTGCAAAGTCAAAGATGTTACACAAAATATTATCCAAAAATTCAGTACTAGATTTTAGTATTTATCACACAATGTTTAGTAATCATAATATATTCTTCTTTAAGCCTTACTTTAGTTTAATATAAGTGTAATCATTAATATATTTCTGTTAATCAATAAACAAAAATATACTATGCATATTGTTTACATAATTTACTTTGTACTATTGTATTTTAAAAAAATATGCAATACTTATTTTTCTCTTTAAAAAATAATAATACTAAAGCATTTAAATTACTATCACTTTAAAGAAAATATCTTTGTTTAGATACTTTATTTTAAAAAGTTTATATTTCATTTCCGAAATAAAATTCAAAATATATTCGATGATTCTTTTCTTTCCTTAGGATACTTTGGATCTTCAATTTTAAGTTATAATATTCTGCTCCTTATAAGCAAATAAACTAATCTTATACAAAAATGATAGCATAACATAAGTTCTAAATTATTTATCATTTCTTTTAAACATATCTTGCTAAACGATGCAGTTACATTAAACAAAGATAGCGAAAACAGATGCATAGGATTAAGGAAGAAAGCTAGAGTATTACTCTTAACATATCTCAATATCATGGCACAGTGCGAAGAGGTATGGCATTTACTTGCCTAATATCCTCTAGTACAGGGATGATGTTAAAGCTATTTCTTCAGCTTTATTAGAACATCAAATATTTAAAGAAATATAAACATTGTCCAAATAAAATGTGTATCAGTCATAGGGTTTTGTTAACTATGCTGATATTCACATAAAGACTAAATATTATTTCCATTCCTTATAACATCCTATTTCTTAAAACAAATACATCATCTTGGTTTCCTGCTAACTATAGTACTTCCAAGCCACTATCTCAATATTATTTCTCAAGATTTTTCTACATTATTTCATCGATAAATAACTATCTGCATTTACAAAACAATAAATAAAATTCATTAATAGTTAAACAATCTAGCTGTTCTACAAGAAAAGTCTGCTTACTTCATTATTCTATATGTTTAATCATATACAATCTACTTAGACAATATTTGAAAATCCCATAACATGAAAATTTTAAAAGAATCACATAATTATTTGTTATGTTGGATTATATCACTAAAAAAAAAAAAATCATCGTATGCATATTTTCAGATCAATCCTATCTCATAATGTTTTTTTTAAAATGTTGTATAAAAATGCGTTTACATTTATAATAATAATAAAAAAAAAACTTTTACACTTTATTTTTCCAATTTATGGATGATCTAAAGAAAACAAAAAAAATATACATTATAAATTATCAATAGTTATTATTATTACCAATAACCGTTATCTAGTCATCGTGTTAAGTAGGCTTCCTTTGTCCACTTGAGCATTGCAGATATAAAAAAATTTACACCCATACTCTTTATATTAAAATATTTTTAGCTAAATTATTAGATTGTTATATTATAAAATTTTAATATTAATAAATTAATGTTTTTATGTTTTTCCTAATCTTATATAAAAAATTTAGATTTAAACTAGGTTAACAAAATAAAAAGAATCAAAACTATAGTTACATATTTTCTTGACGATAGTTCCTGATAAGTCCAAAATGCTTATTATTTTCTCTAGAGTTTTCCAAAAATGTTCTCAAAGCACGTTTAAGTTTAAAATAAAAATAATTATTAATCCATTTAGTAAAATTTAGAAAATAATCCTTGGTTTTAGTTTTTAGGACGATAATTATTAAATCATAATATTAATTAATCCCATGAAGCTTCTTAATCTTCTCTACCAATATTCTCTGTGTATCCGATGCATCAATCCATCTAATTTAACTTTAAAATATTCAATGAATTTTTAAGTACTATTTGTATTTCCATGGATCCATCTTTTATTCATCTATGTGTTCACATTTTTATCTATGTTTCCTTCTGGATACATTTAAACTTTTGTTTAGTATTTTTTTATAAATCTCTTTTAAAATAAAAAAAAATGTTACCTTCAGAAAGAATATAACATTTTACTCCTTTGAATATCATATTATATAAAATAATTTATGAAATATAATTGTCTTATTACTATTTTAAAAATAAATATTGGATAAACTTATAAATAATACATTTCAATACATTTTTTAGACTCCGTATAATGTCCAAGCTGTGGTTTTTATGTACCAGAACAGTTCTTTGGTTAAATATTAATAAATCTGTATCAATAAATATTTCAAACATTTTTACAGTATTACAATTTCTATCCATTTTATTCCACAGTATATCCATTTTTTATTGCGTAGTTCAGGTTAAACTTTTAGATAAAATACGACTGGTAAGTACTTTAAAAATTAGAAAATCATCTCCACAAAGTTTCTAAATATATAATTTTTTTCCAAAACTTTCTTTTGCAAAACTCTTTAAAATTATTAATTAGTTTTTGCAAAATAAACGATAAGAAAGTACTAAAAAAAAAAATTGACTTTCTCCGGTTTCAATACATTATTAATCTCCCCCGATAACTTAGTTAGGACGATATTTATAGTCTGTAAGAATACCTATTCCTATTGGTTAATTCTTTCTTTAGCTTGAGAACAAATTTACATATTTTTAGTTTATAGTAGAATTATATTTGAAAATAAAAAAATTATGACGTAATGAACTTAAAATATTATTTAAAATATTACTTTTAAATAAATTATTATTTTATTAAAACTATTTGAACATTTAAAATAACTTTTAAAATAACATTTAATAACTTATTCCATTTCTTAATATTCAATTTATCTATTTTTATTTAAATAAAATATTTAATTTTTATATTATGACTGTATTCGTCTTTATTACATTATTTAAACATGTTATACGATAGTTAACTTAATGTTTAATACTATTTACTTTTATGATAGGCAATAATTCTATTCAATTCTATAATATAATTTTTAAAATATTTTAAACTTTGTTATTAATTCAAACACGCAGTGTGTGTGAGAGTATACATTAAAAGTCACATGATTAATAACTTTGACAGACGATTTTTAATCTATTTCTCTGCCTAGATTTATAAAATTGATACACTTATTATATTATATAAAATAATTATAAAAAATTTGGAAGAATAATTTAAAAAATATAGAACTAGATATAATTTTCATCATTATAAAGTTTATTTTAAAAATATACTATATTAATTTTGACTATTTAAATATGATTACAAATTTAAACATAGCATTTATTAAATTATACGTTTTTAAACTATTAAAATCGAATTTTTAAATATACTTTTAATTATTTATAGCTGTGTTATTTAATATGTCCAGCTTTTTACAACCATATGAAACAACAATAGTTAAGCTTTACATAACTATTTTTAAATGATTTTATATACTACACATTCTCTTTAGCTTCAAATTGTACTTTAAAGATATAATCGACGAACTATAATTAATAAATCAAAAGAACATATTCTAAAATTAAAAATTTTTAGTAATTGACTGTTATATACTATTACTGACCTATAGAAAAAAGCACAAATATATATATATATATATATATATATATATATATATATATATATATATATATATATATATATATATATATATATATATATATATATATATATATATATCATTGTTGTAATAACACTATATAATAAAAATACTTAAATCTCTGAATTTAACATTGGTGCCAAAGCACTGCCAAAATAGTATAAGTATCAATTGAGTAAAATAATTTTACTATAATTATCTTTCTATTATATATCTAAAAATTACAAAAATAAAAGATATATCTGCTCATCCAAATAACTTATAATCATTTCCCAGATTTAATAAAGTTATTTTATTTGGAAAAAAAATATATTCATTAAGAGCAGCAATCTTAAATCTTAATAAATCATTAGTGCTATTCTATGTTAAGGTCTTGAAGAATAGCACATTCCATGTAATTATAGTAAGAATGCCACTGGAAATCTTTATTTCTACTACTATTACATGATCTGTTGTTGTTGTTGATGATGTTGTTGTTGTTGTTGTTATTATTATTATTATTATTATTATTATTATTATTATTATTATTATTATTATTATTATTATTATTATTATTATTATTATTATTATTATTATTATTATTATTATTATTATTATTATTATTATTATGATGATGATGATGAAAAAACATAATATCTACTCCTTTTGTAAAGCACAATAACAGGCTATTGTTAGACCATCTTTTTTAGGTCATTATAATGTACCTATTGGCAGCATTACTGGAGACAATAATATATTGATATTTAAACTTAATATAAAATGATTTCCAAATAAATTTTTATTTATTTTCAAATTAAAAAATAAACTAAAAAGTCCCAATATATTATTTTTATAATTCACTTAATTAACAAAAGTATTAATCTGAATATAATTATTAAATTGATATTGTTTTTAAACTAATGTAAAAATCATTTTCATGAGTTTGAATTAAAGTATTAATCAAAATAATTCAAGAATATCCTTCAAAAATAGTTAATCTTAAAATATTAAACTTAAAAATACATTTTATTATTATTATTATTTTTAAAAAAATATTTAACATTACAAAGTCAATATCTCTAAGATGTGATATGTTGGACTATTCCATCATTTATGAGTGAATGTTGAATGTATAGAAAAATTTTTAAACTTTATTTAAACTTTTCAAATACAAACAACTTGTTAGTAATAACACACAAATAGACAATACAGGTTAGTAATTACACAATGTTTCAAGTAGTAGTATTCTCCACTCTTCTTCAGGTGTTTGTGGTCTATATGCGCAGTGACAATATTCACTTAGAAGTTGAACTTGCACCTTTAGATTCTTCTATATCTAATTTTAAGGCAAATAATCTACTAACTGATCTGTTCTGTCAAAGGCAACATATAGTAGAAATTTGATATATTATATATGAGGGTTGGTTCAAATCCTCCTGAGTCCTTCAATTTTTTTTAATGTCTAATTATTTTTATTTTTTCCTAAGAGCAAGATTAATTAGAGGCTTCCATACATTGTGTATTGCCACACTGGTTTGACTTATAAGATTATTTACAATTGTCATATGAGCAGCTTCATTGAATTTTCTTCTATGCATTTTTTCCCTCTTTATCCAATATCTTTGTATTTTCCCACTTAAGTATGTGATCATTAGTACATACATGATCTGCTATGGTAGACACATCTGTTTTTTTTCTCTTCTTACAATTAGTTTATGTTCCTTCAATTGTTGTCCAACAGGGCAACAGTTCTTACCAATGTATTTTCTTCCACATTCACATGGTATTTCATAGATGCAGTTTTTGTTCTTTAGCATTTTCAATTTAGGCTTAGTAGAAGTAAACATTCCTTGAAGTGCGGTATGGCTTTGGAAAGCAGTTCTAATATTATATTGACTGCAGATTCTCTTTAGTTTGTCTGTGATTCCTGGTATGTATGGATACACTACTGTACCGATAACTGTTTTCTCTTTTGGTATCTATTTGTGCTGTCTCTTGAAGGTTTTTCTGATGACTGCTGATGGATAACCATTCTTATAAGCATTTTTTCTATGTGAATCTTTTCTTTATCCAAATCATTGGTTTCTGAACAAACCTCCTTTGCTCAGTTCCATAGTGATAGTACAATTTCTTGTTTAGTGCTTTTTGTATGATTGGATGTATATGTCAGGTATTTTCCAGTGTGTGTTGGTTTCTTATACACTGTTGTTTTTACTTTTCCCTGAGGGAGTCTTGTCACAAGAACATCCAAGAATGCCAATTTTTGTTTTGTTCTGATTTCATCATGAATTTAATTATAGGACATATGTTGTTAATGTGCATCCAAAAAGACTGTAATTTTACCTTGCGATGTGTCTTTACCACAAATGTATCATCAACATATCAAAGCCACACTTTAGGTGGACATGGAGTAGTATTTATGGCTGTGGTTTTAAGTTCTTCCATGTAAATATTGCTGAGCAAGGGTGACAGTGACAATCCCATGGCCATCCCTTGATTTTGTTGATAGAATTCTGAGTTATATTGAAAGTATGTTGTAGTTACAGTGAATGTTAATAATTCCATTATACCATCAATAGGTAGAGCTGTTCTAATTTGTAGACTATTATCATCATATAACCTTTTCCTTACAATAGACAATGCTTCATCACATGGTACATTTGTAAACAGACTTTCCACATCAAAGCTTACCAATATGTCAGTTCTTTCCATTTTCATGTTCCTGACTAATTCTACAAAGTGCTTAGAATCCCTGACGAAAGATGATGTGCTATATGTGAATGAACTAAGAACTTAAAGAAGAAATCTTGACAAATTTTGACAGGGTGAATTTCTAGAACTAACAATAGGTCTTAATGGAATGCTGTCTTTATGGATTTTAGGCAGTCCATACAGGTGAGGGATCTTGCTGAAATACGAAGTTAAATTTCTTTTTTCTGAATCACTGAAATACCTGCGATGCTTCCAGAGTAATGCATGTAGTTTTACCTCTGTATTTGGAATTGGATTTTTTGCTACTTTTTTTTGTATTGGCCTGCTGTGAGAAGCTTGTATTTTGTTATCATAATCAGCTTTATCCATTACAACTGTAGTGTTACCTTTGTCATCCGGAAGAATGATTGTAGATGTATCCTGTTTGAGAGATTTAATACATCTTCTCTCATCATATGAAATGTTTGACTTCTGCTTGTGCACTTGATGTCTTTCAAGTGTCCTTTTTACTCTCCAGCGTAACTCTGCTGCTTTCTCTATATTCAAATTTTGGGTCACCTCAACAGTGGCAGCCATTATATCCAATAGTGTGACAGTAGATGGTGTAATGGCAAAATTCAAATCTTTTTCAAGAACTGATAATTCACAATCTGTATGTTGTTTAGAACTAAGATTTTTCACTGATGATGAGAATACACTAGTTCAATTTCTCTAATATCAATTATAAAAGTGACAGATCAGACATAGCATTCTAAACTTTTAAAATTTAAATCTTTCTATTTTTTATATTTATTTGTTCAACCAAATTTTATTAAAATTTAAGACAGAAACCGATCTAATTTATAATAAAAATTTAATAGATAATCTAATTTGCACAATAATTTTTCCAGTGGAAATTTCCAATCTAATATAAAAATCACAGTCTCTTTTATTGAAAAAAATCTCATATATATATATATATATATATATATATATATATATATATATATATATATATATATATATATATATATATATATATATATATATATATATATATATATATATATGTATATCATGTTATTAATATCGTAATTTATTCTTTTATACAATATTTGTTTAAAAACATACTTATATTTACTTTAAAAAAATATTGTTTTCCAAAAAAATATTTTCCATAAAGTGATTAATAGTATCTTTTCATCTTTCGTATTGATTTTAATCTCTTCATAAAATAGTCTTCATTTAATTTTTAATTCAAAAAACTTTTATTTCATGTAATCATTAGTATTAGTCTACATTGAAAAATTAATAAATATATTAGCTTTATCCAGTCATAAATATTGTGATTATTTAATATCTCAAGGAACCGTTCATATTATTTACATTTTCAAATCACTATATTTTAAAAGTATGTTTGATGATTTGTTATAATGCTATTATAGTTGTAATTATATGTTGGATTATTTCCATCACTGAATATTAATTGTTAAATATTTTTTTAAAAAATTCAAATTATAAACTCTTTTCAAATACATTCAACAATTAGTAACAGCAAGCAGATTTGTATATAACTGAACAGTTCAAGTGGGATTAATCTTTTTTCTTCAGGTGTTTCTGGTTCTGTCCAGTAACAGTAAAAGGAAATAACAAACGTAGGGCATTTAAAATCATGGATATTGAAATGTAATATTTTATAATGGTCACAAACCACTCATTAACATTGCTCTTTTATATAAAGTATGAAATTTCTACTGACAGTTGTCTTTGACAGAATATCTAGATGATTAGAGCATCAACATCACCAGGTGTGATTCCCATGATAGTACTGTCACTGGTCAGGACATAAACAATTGAAAAAAAGAAAAGACAAATACTATTTCAAGTATTATGTTCTATAGTAATATTTGTATTATTATTAATAATTAGATATATTTGCAAAGTTTAAATTAATTATGAATTTTTCTAAAATCATTTACCAATTAATATTGGATGACAGTAATGGTTCAATACATAATTGCAAATATTTTTTTAAAATAAAGAATTAAAGTAAATTTTATCAAATGTCAGAAATTAAAGTTTAAATATAAATTTCACATTACTTTTTAAAACTCACAATTAATAAAATGGTTATATTTCCCATATCAGTTTTTCTGTTTTTCTAAATAATAATTTATTTTCATTATTTTAAATTTAATTTTATTATTGCTAATTCAATAATAATTTATTATAAATTAATAATAAACACTAAAATATCTTTATAAGAAATATATATTATTAATTTTGTAAATATTTTACTTTAGTATATATATATATATATATATATATATATTATATATATTTATATTTATATATATATATATATATATATATATATATATATATATATATATATATATATATATATATATATATATATATTGTAACCTAGTGTTATTGACACTTGGTTTATTTGGCATTGTTTCCACAGGAAAACAATGCTATCCTTTTTTAGAAAATAAAAAGATAAAATAATAATAATATTAAGTGATTAATAAAGTATGCTATTTACTCACTGTAACATGTTTTAAGCAAATAACTAATAAATTTGGTAATCCAATGTCATTTTGAAGAAGAGCATGAATAATTTAATTAAAATTTTAACAATAAGAGCAATTAAATATAGTATAAAAGCACGTATCATAAACAGTAATTGATTTTGGATGGGTAGAGGGAGAGTGGATGAGTGTCTTATCATACAGCACAATAACTTCTGATAATTTATTTTTGTAGAAAATCATATTTAAAAGAAAAATACATCACTAATTATTAATTGAGTATATTTATTATTTTTCATTATTTGTCAAATTACTTTGTAATTCATTTAAATCATACGAAAAACTATATGACTATAATAAGTTTTTTTTTCTTTTCTTTTGTTTATGTATAAATAAATGATTATTTTTCTGTAAGAGGTCGCTAAAAGAAGACCGCCAAATTTTGAAGAAAGTTTAGTCTGACATTAGTTTTACAAGGAGGAAGCAGTACTGAAATTCGGTAACAAATTTTTTTATTATTTTTTATTGCAGAAATAAATATAAGTCCAGTAAATTTTTAATAATATCATGCGTGGCTAATCCTATTTGATAAGATATTCTGTTTTCTGCTGCCATCTACCTATTTTAAAGCTTTTTATACGCAAAATTGTACTATCTTATGCTAAAGTTCAAAATGACCGTATTAATTACAGCAATCACAGAAAGTGTCATTATATTTAAATTAAGCAATATAAGTAATTTCCAGGAAATAAACAATTATTTGTTAACTTTACCTTATTTAATAATCTTTTCATGGTATAAAAGAAAAATTATAATTAAAAGAAATATTATAAAAGCCAAAGAAAGTTAACGAGAAACATTTCGCACTCTTTCTAAAAGAAATTGTCTGCGTTTGAAAATAATGTAAGCTCCCCACGTTAAAATGTTTTATTCACTGAAAATTATCTAAAAATAATTTTAATAATCAAGGATATTTACTTATGCACCTGTATATTTTTTAAAAAGAAAATATAAATTTTCTCAAGGCAAATATCAAAAAATTTGTATGTGTGCATTTTATGGAGAATTCCTTATTAAAGACAAATTACAATTCCTAGAGTAGGAATAAAAACTACAACCATTAGTGACTTAATTATAACCATAATATAATATGTTATATTATACATCAATTTGAGTCGTTAAAACTTTATATCCATGTAAGTCAGCTGCACACCTTATAATAATAGTATTTTGGAAAATTCACACATTATTTTATTCATAAGCCAGCTAGCTAAAAATGATACGTATTGCCAATAGTAAAAAGAAAAGAATTGTATATGTGATCGTCTATCGTCAAATATTCATCATGTTAAAATATGTATTGTTTTCTTGGATCCCCAAAATTATAGCAGCTAATTCAAAGAAGTATTAACATCCAACGCTGCTATGTTTTCTTTGCCTAATTTATTAATTGCACCAGAATGGAGGCAACTTTTATATAAATGAAATAATAAAATGTGTTTCTTATTTTAAATTTTGCTTCGTGAACTATGAATGGATCAAGTTCTTCATCTGGATAAATTGCCCAACGGAAAACATTTTTCTAGTGAGATAATAAGCACTTGTTAAGTAATGATTTTTTTACTAATTTGTAAAATTATGTGTATTTTTTTTTATATCAACAGGTGAAAGCCTGTATAGTCAAGTAGTATTTAAATGACCTTGTAATCATAAAGGTATGTTTTCCTGTAATTATTCTAGGTTAAATTTAGATTTGACATGGAAAATTTTTTTTTATAAAATGTGTTTACTTATGATATGCAATTATAGGTATAAATTTATATGTTAGATGCGTAAAAGAAGAAAAATTTAGATACTTAATAGGTAAAATATCTAGTTAAAATTATCAGAAGTAATTAAAGAGAAGTGCTATACAGGATATTACTTATTTAAAGTTTGAAACAAATTTATACTATGTTAATGGATGAACTTATTCCCAATTATTCTTTATTAATGCATTCACTTGATTTAGTTCAAGATACTATAATACCAATTACTTGTTGAATGTTTCTTTGGCAAAGGTGAAAATTATTATGGTTTATTCTGTGTTATCCATTGATTTCAGACATTGATCTAAGTATACCCCGGAACATATATTTAGTGTAATTAGTGTATTTGCTTGTCTTGCCCCGATATAGCATCAGTATATGATTAATATTCGCATTAGTAATAATTGTAATGTATCTATTTTGTGGGATGGAAAATGATCTCCCCAAAAGCTTTATTTTCCATGAGGGGAATAGATAAATCTAGTATTCGGGTATGTTTATAATTCAAGTGATCGCTTCCCAGAGTTAGGATGATCAGTAATTTATATCGTATTTAGTGTATTTCATTCGTTAAAATCCCAGGAGAGGATTATATTTGGTGTGCGTTCTTATTATGCCCAAGTAAGAGGCAAGGACCCACCAAACTATTTTAATATAGTAGTTAACCCTACAGACCTTCAATGTTATTCCATATTCCTCATGAGAAAATAGAGATAATTCCACCATGGAAGGTGTTGAATATTGTGTTTTGTTTAGAAAGTTATGGCAAGATAACGGGTATATTGGAGGTTAATTCCTCAAGATCCATTTAGTAAAAATAGCGTGCTAGTATATATGATCAATGTCTGGATTGTGTGGCGGAATAGTGCTGGTAATCCACACGGAAGTCAGTGGAGAGAGTAAGTTTAAAATTGCATGATTTAGAAATTTTTATTTGCCAATGGAGGATTCAAATACTAGGTTTAATTCGGGTTAATGATTAAGTAGCACTCACAATATAACTTATACTGAGGAATACAATGTGTATAACAACTTCAGTTGTTATTAAGGTAAATATTAAAATAATAAGTGTAACTTCTGATAAATAACCCATAAATTATAATAAGTTATCTAAATAAAAACTATCATTTAATTAAAGATATGATAATAAAAATCGTTTGTACGCATTGCCTAGAATCAGATTATTTTTATTTTAAAACAAATAGTTAGTTAATAAAGTTAAGCAGCCGTTCATATAAGATACACTAAATGGATGAGTTGATGTATCGATAATAATATTTATTTTGTTATATTCAATTTGCATAAATGTAAAAAGAAGATGAAGAAGTAGTTCGAATCCAGGTCTAAAAGTATAGACGAATTAATGTTAGTTATATTTTGTTTTATCCATATGGGATCGAATAAATTGTATATGTTTGTTTATTATGTTAATCATAAAGGATAGTTTTGTTAAACTGTAATAATAAATTATAATTTTGTTAAAATTTAATAATAAATTATCATCTTGTTACAAGTTGTCTTGAGTCATTTTTCTTGTGTGCTAAATAAAAGTGTATTTGCATAATACTTGCAATACGTTCTTGAGTCCAAAGTCATTAATAAAATCTTAAATTCAATACACCAGATAGACAATTGTAAGCAGATCAGAATATTTCATTATATTTTAATTTAATAAGAATTATTTATGGAATTGAAAACTTCAGACCAAAACATTTTATTTTATGTGTGTGTAAAATCACTTTATTCCCAAACTAGTAGGTTTTGGTTGCACATTGTTCCGCACACATTTAAGTGAAGTGTCTAAGTAATAAATCTTAGTTAAATTATTGTGTTGTCATGGATAATGGAAGGACACAAAAGCACCCTTGTCTTTTCATCATGCCGACTGAGATTCTGGAAAAAGAGCTGTATTATTCAAAATTATGCGTTATTATTGAATATGGTTATCATCTCGTTAAATACTATAATAGTTGATATGTGTATGAAGACACCTGGAATTTAAATAAGGTAAATGTTTCCTATAGCCGACCAGAATGTCAGTCATATGCGCCAACACAATATTGCTGAGCATTTTTCTTTAAAAATAACAGAGAACCCTGAGATTAGTGTCATTATTCTAAGTGCTCTTAAATTAAGAATTGATTCATTATGATCAATATTACAAGCGTGGCATGGTTTAAGAGATTGAAACTTCTAATTGTATAATAATAAAATATTGAGATCATATTGGAAAATTAATGAATGTTTTATTTTAGTCAGTAATATTAACAATGACATGAAATCATCATCATCATTGTCGAATTGTGCAAGTACTTACAGCTCAGAGAATGTGTTTTGGATAGAGAAAGAATGTTAGTTATTCTAAATTTTCTTTTTAAATTTATTTTATTAATGATAATTTTTTTTTAATTCTATCTCTGTCTGAACTGCATATCGCTGTAGCTGAATTATTATAACTAACCTAACGTCGAGCTATTAGGTAATAAAGATGGGTTGTTACCCGTCCTAGACGGAAGCCAATTGGGCTTTCCGAATTTCTTTTTAATAGAATTAGGCTTCCGAGGTGATTTCATAGAAATGAAGTCGTCGTTTTATTGGGTTAGAATATATATATATATATATATATATATATATATATATATATATATATATATATATATATATATATATATATATATATATATATATATATATATATTTGCAACAATAATTATTGTAAGATTGCATCAAATGATAGAGAATTTAATTTTAGTTCTCATAAAATCATTATCCAAAATGTACAAAATATTATAGTTATATTTTTACAGATTGCTAATTGTTACTTTTAAAATATTTTTTTTCTACTTGATTATTAATTTTTATCATAATCTTAATTACATATTTCATATAAACTATATTTTATTAAATAAAAGATATTTATATTTATTTAAAATATAATGACATTCTTTTATCTGATTAATTATATATACATATATTGCAATAGTACAAAGACAATGAAGAACCTTTTATAACAGATATGAGATTGGGCAAGAAGGTTTTATTATGCCCCATAAATTGAGGCATTCAATTTATAATGGGATGTGGGGATGTTTAAAATATGTGAAGTTGGTTTGAGTCAGTAATAAAAAAAAATGTTGTAAAAATAATGAGATTTTTATAAATGTTTAAATCTATTTCCACAGCTATATGAAGGAATAAATATGAAAAGGAGACTCAAACAATATATTAAAAAATCAAACAAAAGTTTTATTATTTTTTAAGTATATTCCAATCATTCAATACTTTATAGACTCAGAGTAAATTTAACATTTATTTAATCCTGACATGTGATTAAAATATGTTTTAATAAGTGAACACAGATAAATAAAACTCATATAAAATAAATTAATAAAAAAATCATCCATATTTTATTTACATTAATTTGGCACATGAAAGAAGAATTATTCATGAGTTTGTTAAAATCGAATAACTTTCAATATTATAAGAAATGTTGTTTTTTAACATTATTTAAAATAAAAGTTCAAATAAATATCAAGGTAAATCTCTACAAATCCAGATAAGTGCTAAAATAGAAAGTCAAAGAAAAGGCTATTGCAAATTAACATTTATTATTATTTCAATGGTTAATAATCTTTTGATGTGCATTGTCATAAAGGAATAGACATGTAAAATGTAATCTATCTTTCAAATCCATGCTCTCAAATGTACATTATAACTTATGTATGTGCACATATAAAAATATTGGATTCAAAATTAATTTACTAACAGTCCAAAATTTTAAAGTTCATATAAAAAGTTATTTATCTTTTGTCTTCTTCTGTAGTGAAATTTAAATATTTAAAGCAATCATATTTTTTTTAACAAGACAGTAAGTTGACCTTGTTGAGGGGTTTACTGTTCTTGCACTTTTAACAAGATGATGCAATATTTCTCGGAACATCAAGCTTAATTATTCTATAGAGAAGTAAACAACCATTCCCTGCCTCTTTTTTCAATGATGATAAGTTTGTTCTCATCTTTAAGTGAAATGATTTTTTTTTTGTTTTAAAATTCTTTAAAAAAATTTACTATATATAATTACTACTAAGATAATGACTTTTTTTGCCAAGTATAGAAGGAAACTAGTGAATACATTGACATAGCATTGGGAAAGATCAAGAAATCAGTACCCTTTCTATTTTATTTGCATTTCAGGCTGAGTGAGACATCTGAGATTTACAGCATCTAGATTACAAGTAAGTGATATTTTTATTTTTTTAATACATTAGCCTATTTTTCTATCATTGTTTTCATGCAAGAATTGTTGTAATGTTTATAGAATGAATGCCACATGACACAGTATTTGATTGCCATTATATAAATTTTGTACAGTTAAACACACATTTTCAATAACAATATTTAGAACTCTGGGGATTAATAAATATACTTTTAAAAAATTTGAAACAATTTTACACAAAACCCATGAATATTTAAAATAAAAAAAACCCCAAACATAAATAATTAATGTAACTACATTAATATAATTATATTTCCTCTTGATATTTCTTTATAATCCATTTTAATAACTTAATATAACAGTCCAAAGGTTTCTATTGCTTATCTTATAAACAACTAAAAATAAACTCTTGTGAAATGAAATTAAATTAAATATTTTTTTGTCTGCATGTAAAATCTGATCTACCACTACATTCTCTCTTGCTTCGGGAAATATATATATATATACATTTAGTGAAATACATTAATAATTTAAGCATTTCCTCTTTACATGAGTTTTCACTAGTGATTTTACTGTTATTTAATCTATCCCTTTACTTTTTAACTATTAAATGGTATAAACATTTTCTTAAAGAAAACTTATCAAATATAAACAGAAAACAATACTATCTTCTTATTAATTAATTTGTGTTTGTATATATGCAAACACTATTTTTTTTTTGTATAAGCTGGTCAATTATTTTCTCATTATTTATTAAAAAGTGTAGATTTTATACTTCAGGCATTGTATGTTCCCTTTGGTCTGTTAGGTGTGTCAATCATAAATATATTCTTAGCTATTTACTTTATTATTTTGTATAAAATTTCATAAATATTAAAGAATTTTTTATACTTATCCTGTTGAGGGTTGTTAATGTGTAGGGTTCTTATTAGTACAGGAGTTGCTACTCTAAAAGCATTTGGTCTTTGAGGACCAGTTAAATTATATCTATTGCTTGATTTAATTAAATTATTTTTGGTATTTCAACAATCTATGTTTTGATTTCTTAAATGATACTTCTTTAACAATAATTAATTAAATTAAATTAATTAAATATAGTTGTATTCCTGTAACATATTTTTCAAGAAAATATATATATATATATATTTAATTTCTTGTCATTTCATGCAAGTTTATTTTTTAGATGTTTATTAGATAATCAATAAATACTTTTGGACTCTTATATTAAATTATTAAAATAAATTATAAATAAATATCAAGATAAAATGTAATCATAAAACAAAATTTAATCAAATTAATGCAGTGACATTAGTTATTTATGTATGAATCTAGTTAGAACATTAAAGAAAGATATGGAGTTTATTTATTTTAAATATTCATGTATTTTTGTGTAAAATTGTTTTAAATATTTAAAAAATATATTTATTAATCACAAGAGTTCTAAATATTGTTGCTGAAAGTATGTGTTTAAATCTACAAACTTTTTATAATACCAATCAAATACTATGTCATGTGGCAATCATTCTAGAATCGTTACAACAATGCTTACAAGGGAACAATGATAAAAAATATCCTATTTTTGCTTACTCTTAATTCAGCTGCATAAATCTGACATGTCCCATTCTGACATAAGAAAACTAAGTTTTCTAAACTGAAAAACATAAAAAAATGTATGGCTGAAAAGCTAATAAAGTAAAAAGGGCCTTTTCAAATCTATACCATAGTATTCACTGAGATTCTATATATACTTAGTAAAAAAGTTATTCTCTTAGCACTAATTATGATAATAAAATTTCTTCTAAAAATTTAAAATAAAAAAGATTGTTTCACACATAAATAAAAGCAAGCCTACCATCATAGAAAAGTCACCAGGGAATGGCTTTTACTTCTTTACAGATTAATTAAGCCCGAAGTTCCAAGAAATATTGCATCATCCCATTAAAAGTACAAAAACAGGTAATCCCTTATCAAGTTCAAATTATCGTCTTGATAAGACGATATGATTGTTGTAATTATTTAAATTTCACTACTTAAGAATACCAAGATAAAGAACTTTTTATAGATTTTAAAATTTTGAACTTTCAATGAATTTTCATAACAATTTGTATATATTTTTTAATTTTTATTATGTATGTTTTTTTTTTTTTACTTTTTGAATATTTAGAACTCCTAACGGTATTGTTATCAAGTTATATAAATTAATTTTGAATCCAATATTATATATATATATATATATATATATATCATATTATTATTACTATTTGCGGGATATTCTGTGTAGTGAAAAAGCTAAATGCTGACGTTTCAGTACAATATCAAGTACCTTCCTCAGAGCGTCCTCTTTCTCTGAGAAAGGTACTTGATATTGTACTGAAACGTCAGCATTTAGCTTTTTCACTACACGGTATATCCTGCAAATAGTAATAATAATATGACATCTTTTATCCATGAAAACATTAGAATATATATATATATATATATATATATATATATAACTTGTGTATAGTTGAAAGAATGAATTAGATAGATAGATTACATTTGGATATGTTTATTTCTTTACAGAAAAGCAAACCAAGAGATTATTAACTATCAGAATAATATTAAGAGGTAATTTATAATACCTTTTATTTAGCTTTCTATTTTTAGCACTTATCTGGATTTATGGAGAAGTTTTACATTGATATTTGTTTGATCCTTTTTTGTAAATAATATAATAAATCAACATTTCTGTTAATATTGAAAGTTATTCAATTTTAGCAACCTCATTAATAATTTTTTTCATGTATTAAACTATTATGAATAAAATATGAATATTTTTATTAAATTATTTTATATATGTTATTGTTATCAGTGTTCACTTATTAAAACAGACTTCAATAACATGACAGGCTTAAATAAATACTAAATTTAACTTGACGTCATAGTTTATTTAATTATTAGAATATATTTGGAATTAATAAAATTGTCATTTGATTTTGTAATATATTGTTCAAGCCTTCTTTTCACATTTATTTACTCACATAGATGTAAAAACAGATTTAAACTTTTTTTAAAAGCTTTATTATTTATGCAAAACAATTTTTATTACAGATTCAAACAAATTCATATTTTTTGAATATCCATATGTACAATTATAATATGTATGTGTGTTTATATATAATAAAAAATAGAAAGGAGTTGACAATATCCACTTAAATAGATTATTTAATTATTAAAATATATTTTGAATTAATAAAATTTCCCTTTGATTTCTTTATTGTTCAAGCCTTCTTTTCACATTTATTCACTCTCATATATGTAAAAATAGATTTCAACTTTTATAAAGGCTTCATTATTTATGTAACAAGTTTTTTTATTACAGAGTCAAATCAACTTCACTTTTTATTTATTTATAAAAATAACAAAAATTTTATTAACAAAGTTTATATGGTTTCATGATGCTAGTTTCAAACATTATATTGCATTGTTGATTGTAAATGATTGTAAATTCAAATGCTTGAAAGACCAATTTTTTGTATAACCATTCTGGTGCAAACAGCCAATCTCTGGCACATATGTTTTTGACTAGACCTTTGAAGGTCTCTCTGACTGAAAAGCCTGAGTGATAAAAAGCACATTTGCATCTGGTCAACCAGACTGTGAAAGTAAGGAAGATGGAGAATCTGATAAGAGAAAAAATCCCCATCTTGATAGCATACCATATAATTAAGGCCTCTCTGATGTCAGATGTCACATTCTCTGTGATGAAGGTTCCGATTTGGGATAAAAATGGACAATTGTATAGTAAGTACTGGATGATTTCATCAGCAGTATTACATAGCTGACATTGTCGATTGATTTTGGTGCATCCTCTTTTCCATACCAAGAAATGGTTAGTGGGTAGAGATGAGATGTTGATCTTTAAGAGAAAGTCTATATATATTTTGGTTAACTTCACATTTTTTAAACATACAGACATACCATTATAAATGTATATATAATAAAGAATAGAAATGAGGTAATAATATCTATTTAAATAAAGATAAATTTTATCTTTGATGTATTCAAGAAATTATCAGTTACTATTAATTAATAATTCCTGGGCCAAATCAGTTTTCTCATTAACTGGTTTAGCCTGAGAATTAGTCAGTTAATAGGAATTGATCATTTCCTGGTTACATCAAAAATTAAAGATATATCTCTATTTAAATAAATATTAACTCTTCATATCAATTCTTTTTTATTATATATATAACTAATCATGTCTAACAGATTTGTCATATACTTCTTAATTAAAAACCTTAAGCATCTATTTCGTAAAAAATGACCCAGTATTTTTTCCAATAAATCTATTTCACATAATAAACATAAGCTCATCAGATAAACATTAAATTTTAAATATCTGTACAGTCATACAGGGGCAGCCATCAATATTTATTAATTATGTTTTAATTACTCATAAGGTGAACTTTGAATGTTGAAGGTTTTTAATATTGGCAAGATTCTATATAGAATATTCAACCTATTAATTCTTTAATATTAATGTGTCATAATCAGTAGAGATAATTTTATCCACAATAAAATACACATTATATCAAAATATGATAATGTAAATTATATATTATAACAACATCCCTATTTTTAAGCTTATACATTAATAATAGCAAAAAAATGTTTACATTCGCTATTCTATTTTACATTACACGAAGCCATTTATTCATTATTTATTTAAATATATTTTGATCATGTGTGGACAAATTATATATATATATATATATATATATATATATATATATATATATATATATATATATATATATATATATATATATATATATATATATTCTTGCTATTAAAAGGTGTGAAGGTTGTCTTGACAGTAGTCAGAAATATTGATTACTATATTTTATTGTGAATGTTTAGATGGTTACTGGTTGGAACTTAATTATATATATATACACACTTATTCTCAAAGAATCCCAAATTATAAATAAATGTTTAAAAAAAAGAAGTATGCTACAATTTAGGCTTTAATTAATACAAATTAAGTTATAATAGTTGTGCATATGAATTGAATTGAAATTATTAATTAAGATTGACTTGCCAAAATCGTATTATATTTAATTCTTATAAATGATCATGGAATTTATATTTTATTACTTCCTAAAAATTTTAAAACACTATCTTTAAATGTACCTACATGTATATAAAAATTTATATAAGAACATAATTAGATAATATATACTAGAATTCCTACAACAATGTTATGTAAAGTTATAAATTTGATGATCATGGGTTTACATTCATTAAAAAATTTGGGCATAGTTATTTTATAAAAGTCCTATTTATCAATTGTATTTTAAAATTTTGACATTGAAGCAAATTTGAAAAAAATCTTTCTGGAAGAAACTGCAAGATAAGAAATGGATCCCATTATAAGATATATTAATTTACCATAGCTATACCAGAATTCCCTGGGAGAAGTTGGTTACCACTTTGGTGGCCAAATGAAAATTTCTAGAGAATTGCATCATCCTATGAACTATAAAGACAATTCTGTTACCATGAAAAAATACCCATCTGGAGCCAATTCATACATCATTTGTGTCAAGCTTTACTAATCACAGGATTTTGCATATAGAACTCTTTTATGCAAAACATTTTTAAAATACATTTTCCAAAATTTAATTAAACTTGATATAGTATTATTATTTTTATTATGCACATATATTTTCATTTTTTTTTATTCTAGAATTTTCAGTAATAATATGTTTACTTGCCAAATTAAAACAATTTAATATTACTTTTACTGATATATCCATGGGCACATACGTTACAAAGTGTGAGTATAAATGATTAGATAGCTAACACATATTATGTTATTTATGTTTCAGCTGGTAGGATCAAACTAAAGGATCTCAGAGGTATATGTAATTTAACTACTGTGAATTTGTAATATTTTTTCATTTGTTTCACTCATCGAAAAACTTTATTTTGAATTCTGAGAAAATTTTTCATATACAAACATTTATTTATAAAACTATTTGCAACAGCTTTGTTATTTGAATGCTATGAAGAATTTAAGCTGTATCAATTATTACATCATTTGTTTATCATTGTTTATCAATGATGTAAATAAAAGTTGGATATTTTTCATTTTATAAGTTTGTAGTAATTATTTTTATATATTTACTCATTTCACATTCATTTATAGTCATCATCATCATCATCATCATCATCATCATCATTATTATTATTATTATTATTATTATTATTATTATTATTATTATTATTATTATTATTATTATTATTATTATTATTATTATTATTATTATTATTATTATTATTATTATTATTATTATTATTATTATTATTATATTTCAACAATAATCTTTATTAATCCTTTAGGTTGCATGGCATTACATAACATTGATTGCAAGAGATACATGTGTAAATCTGGTGTCATATTAAAAGTTATTTACAGTCACTAAATATTGATTGTTGTTCTTTTAATTGTTAATTCTGTAGTATACTAGAGTGGCAATTTGTAATTTATGTAGCACAAAATGAAGCTATGAATGCTGTACAAAGGACAAAGTTAATTCACAGTAGAACTAAATGTGGTGAAAAGCCAGCAGAGTGTGATTGATGTTGAGAAATTTGTGTAGTAAAATGGTGGATGGAATTGAAGGCGGTTAGTGTGAAGTTGAGTTTTATTGAGAGCAAAAGATATTATCATTGAATGCTATTCAATGAGATTATTGTTGGATTGTGATCTATTATAGATAGGATGGTTGTTTAAGCAGTGACCATATGGCAACAAAAAATTTGAGGATGCAGTCTTGTTGTCCTGGGCCTTGATTTTTGGAGCTTATTGATGAATGTAACTGGATGTTTTCAGGTGTTGTTGCCAATGATAAAGATGCAGTGAGTGCATCAGAATGCTTACAAAATTGTTGCATGTGCTGTGGGAGGGTGTTTCTTCTGATATAATTTAATTAGTTGTTATATAGATGCAACTGGTTATCTATATGTACTTAACATGATAGTCCTGATTTGGTTGAAGGGTTGACACTGCTGAAAGGGATGTTATTGAGTTTCTTCTACAATATTACATAAAGTGTAGAATGGATTTATATTTTTATATAGATGGTGATACCAGAGAAAATATGATGTTGGTAATGCAAGTAGGTTAAGACAAACTAGAAAATCAAAAAAATTAGGCTCCAGAGACCCTCTTTTGAAAGAGCAGAGTAGCTGGTGGTTATTGATACCAAACATGTGAGAAGGATAATCTTTGTTGGTCTCTGGATATAATATAGCATATGTTTTCCAGTATGTGTATTTATTAGTTATGGGAAATGATGATCGACTGGATGCTGATAGGATTGATTGGTAAAGTTTGGTTAGAAATGTAGCTGATTTCTATGGAGGTCTATAAATAGAGATAACTAGCAATAGTGGTTGTAATGTTGGCAACTTATGAACAATTCCATGCAATTGAATTTATGGCTTTTTGAATACAGAATATTTGGGTACTGTGGAATACCAGACCATTATTAATGGGTGAGCAACTAAATCTCTTAGCTAAAAATGAACTGTCTTTCTGCTCCATAGTAGTTTATTGTCCAGAAAGTAGATGGCAGAATTAAACAACTTTGAAAATTTAACAATAGGCAAATAATATGTAATCTTAGTGATTATGAGTAGTATAATAATAATAATAATAATAATAATAATAATAATAATAATAATAATAATAATAATAATAATTATTATTATTATTATTATTATTATTATTATTATTATTATTATTATTATTATTATTATTATTATTATTATTATTATTATTATTCCCTGAAAACATTGATTATTTTCATTTTAAGTATATTTGGAGTTAATAAAATGCACTTTCATTTTAAATATGTTACTTCAGAACCTCATTTTATGATTAACATTTATAAACAAATTACAGATTTTATAAACAGTATTTTTATTTCATAAAGATTTGAATAGAATAGAATTTTTAAGAGAGTCTCAACAAGTTCATACTACTATAAACAGGACCCTGAACTTAAAAGACACTCTTTCTGCCCATTTGTACTATTATGATATATATATATATATATATATCATATATATATATATATATATATATAGTATATATATATATATATATATATATATATATATATATATATAATTGACTAGTGCATCTAACAAATATCTGTAATCAGCAAAACCTTCCAGATGTCCTGAGCAATTATGTCACAGATCATTCTGATATTCTGGATAACTGAACTACCTGAACACTTACAGAGAAACACCAATAAAATTTGCTTTTGACATGTGTTAATGACAGCCAGGTTAATATTGAAACTTGAATGCTTTTAACACCAATTCTACATATATACAGTAGTCAAGCTTCAAAATTAAATTCGTTATAATTCAAGCATATAAATAAAAAAATATTATTATTTTGTATGGATATTCTGTTTCTAATCTTCTGCTTACCTGTTGATTACAAATTTAATAGTAACAGAGAATCATAAAATGACTGTTTATATTTAGAAACAGTTCTTTATGTAACAAATTATGAGTTTTGGAATTATTAGTTTGGTAATGACCTTCAGATATACTAAATTATTATCAGATAATCAAGAAATTGTATTACACAGATTCATCTTTTATTATTTTTAGTATATTTTTTTGATCATTTGAAACAATCATAAGTATAAACAAAACAAAATAGATGCAACATGCTAAAGATGGGGCTGCATCTACAATGTATGTGTCAGCAATGAACATTATATATTTCATTAATATAATCTGGTTTACATGCCTAAGACCTAAGCATTGAGACAAAACATATGTCTGATGATCACATATTCAACTATGTGTTACTGCATACATCAACCCTACATGAAAAATTTGACAAAAATGTTTATATATGCTTAAAATTATAGTAAACTTTTATTATCAAAATACATATATATTAGTATAAATAAGGCAAAATGTTTACTCCATGGATCACACCTTATCATTAATTTAATATGCATGACCATAATTTTAAAATAAAATAAAAGTTTATAATTCATAATTTCAACAAACAAACAAAAAAATCAATGTATCAATCTAACATTATTCAAAATAAATTCATGGCAATATACATATTAGAAACTATCTTATTGATATAAAAAAATTATAAAAATAAAGTAAAATCTACATGAGAGATTATTATAAAATACTACTACATGTAATTAAGTTGTGAAAATTTAGATATTTATATATATTTGCACAATCATAAATTATGTTTAGTTCTTTTTTTAATCTAATAAATTGTTTACCAGTAATATTAAATCATATTATTTTTTTGGGTTTAATTAGCTTAAGCAAAGTTAAATTCATTACAAGAATTTATAGTAGGCAAATCATGAAATTAGTAAATTTATTTCAGTATCTTCCAGAAATTTTTGAATTAAGTTGACTGCATTTAGTTATTTTATATCTAAAAGCAAAATTCATATCTTTCTTTGTAGGGTTGATGTTAATGGTCAAGCTGGTTAACAGAATGATTGCAATTTCATTTAGCAGATATGTAACTAGGTTTTCACTTCATTATTCCTATGTTGACAACTTCCATCCACATGATACCACATGATTTCTATGCTTTCATCAATAATGAAATTCATTTCTTTTATTTTAAGTTTTAAAAAGGACCCGTTTATTGAGAGGATTTTCACAAGCAAAAAAAAAAAAAAAATTGGTTCTTTCCATCTGAAGGAAGAAAAAAGCAAAAATAGAAATGTGTTCCTTTTTCTATAAAAAAAAAAAAAAAAAGCATGAGATAAAAAAAAGTAATTTCTAATTTAATTTTACATTTTCCAAATAAAATTATACAATGGCCAATATATCTGGATTTACAATTAAATTAATTGAGAGAAAAAAGTCTTTATTAGCAGAATGTAGGAAAGTAATTAAAACATTATACAAAATTATATCTTACATTATTAAATTAATTCTGATTACATTATAATAACCTTTCTAAGATTTATATCAACATTTTAGCCAATCATTTTTTTTATTTTTAATGTATGTTTCATAATCAAAAATAATTGAATAAATATATTAACTCTTAGCTTATCTCTTTTTTAATTTTAAAACATTACATTTTATATGATAGTGTAATGTCAACACCTAAGCCCATTTGCTTTGCTTTAAATATATAATATATTCTTGCTTTAGTTAACTCTCTTATTCAAAATTATGAAGTTACATTATATTAATTTGTTTTAATATAAATATATATTAAGAAAGTCGGCCGAAATTTGTCAGATCTCAAACATGTACTAACTGAGTACATCTATAAGTTGAATCAAAGATTTTTACTGGTTACAGATACAAATGAAATATTATTTTATAATAATTGTTTACCCAGTTGATGACTAGTGTGACCTGGTAAAATGTATATATATATATATATATATATATATATATATATATATATATATATATATATATATATATATATATATATAAATGTAACGATATATACATATGTCCTTACATTAATTTAAAATAAAAACTTAAAAGTTTGCAAATAAAAGTAAAAAACTAAATGCTAAAATTAAAATGTTTGTTAAACGTATATACATTCGGACAGATGCCAAACTTTAAAAATATTTTTTTTTGAAAAAAACAAATAAATAAGTATTGGAATGTACAAGATTTAAAAATAAAAACAGGTATTAATTAATTCTTGTAATCTGTAAATGGAAATGATTGATTATAAGTGGTTTGAAAAGGAAGCTAGCCTTGGGCTCTTGTATAATTAAAATTATGAGATGAAAATTGGATAAGAGAATAAAGAAAAATTAGTTTGACCAATGGAAGCAGTAAGCCTTGGCTCGGACCCTAACGAAAGTGATGGATTAGTGACGTTTTGTTGATTGAATTCGTGTGGATAATATAAAAAGGGAAATACAGTTTTTTCGGATAGTTCCAGCGTTGTGGGTTTGAGAGATGGGGTAGGATGCACATACCACACTCTCTATTTAAAAAGAAAAATGAAAATACTGTGATACCTTGAACCAGCTATTGCCATCTCCAGAACATTATCTTCAAATGGAGGCATCACGGAAATTAAAAGCAGAAACCTGGACTCTTCTACCATAAGTTATATGAAATGAACAATTATTAAAATCAATTAAGAACTTTCGTCAAGTTTTACAAATTGATAAACAAGCCAACTTAAATGTTAAAATGGACTCTTATCTGACTTTTTGTAAGTTTTTAAATCAAATTAATAATGTTTAATTTTATATGTTTTCTGATTGATAAACATCATTTCCATTTTTTTTTCTTATTGTAAAGATTATTTAAATGCATGAAATTTAAGTTGTTTATAGACGCTTGCATGGATTCGTTTGCGGTTAATTATATTTTGGTTTTCATATTTTATCAAAATATAGACATTCGATAAATAATGATACCGTACGGTATCTAAAATGTATTTATTCGGATGTCTTTTAAGTTATTGGTGACAACGCAAGTATCTTATGGTGAATACTATTGGGTTACTTATAAATTTCCCTCTGCAATTGTCGGTATCAATAATTTTGTATTTTGATCGTTTATGTTTATTTTGAAATGTTTTTGACCATGGAATCTATGTAATCGATCTATACCCAACATTTTAAAGCAAATCTGTGCGAACGTATTTAAATGTTAAATTTAAATCGGGCGTGAATGGCTATATTGTTTTGTAAAGTTATATTAAGGGAGGGTAATCTTAGGTTATTCATTTTGTAGTTGAATTGGTTCAATGGATTGGATATATTTGTGTAATTGTAAATGTAGTATGAGGTCCGCTACGGGTAGGATTATAGATATACACCACACACCCTCTGTTTGCCTATGGATGGATTTGTAAGATGGCAAAGGATCGCAGTCCATTCCTATGGAGTTTTATGTTTATTGTTCTACTCGCCAACAGATGTCACATTCCTGTTGGTGGAGAGACAATGTCTTCTCTAATCTACTTACTGATCAGATGTCCATTCCTGACAGTATAGTATTTTGTGTTGTCGTATCATGCTACATTGAATACATGAATGTATCAGATGGATTGGCGCCAGTTTGATTGTGAAATTTGTTGCCTAAGATTAAATCAGGGAAGAATATTTTCTTTTCAAATGCAGATCTATGTAGTCTATTCATACTTGACTATCTAAATAAAATATTAAACTCATTGAAACTTAGTTAAATGTAAAATTAAAAGATTAATAGAAAAATCTAAAATGTTGAATTTATTCCTCAAAATTTAAATGTTATTTTATATGTGCATAAATAAATATTTTTATGTGTTAATTTCTGGCAGTGGCTTTTATTCTTTTATATTTAAGATATAAAATTTATATTTTATTATCTCTGCTACTCCACTGAGCTAGTGACTTGGACTAATGATCGGAATATTTAAATAAAGTGGAATCTTAACAGCGCGTATCTGCCTACTCTATAAATTTTTCTAGGTTTAAATGTCTAGATGGTGCCTTGTAGAGCAGATATCGTAGTTTGCGGTTAAATTCGATCTCCACTTTCATTTCGATCGTTATAATATATTATAATAGTAACTTCCAGTTATTATTATTAACGTAGCATACTTTTATCTCTAATGAAATTATTTATAAATATAAAATCTGTTTGATTATTTTAATATGTATATACATATATACTATTTATATATACATGTGAACTTTAAATAATACATACATTAATGTCAAGCTTTTGAGTAAATATCAGATTTTAATTTGAGAATAAATACTTTTATATATATATTTTATTATAAGATCTTAATATTTATTCCCAACAATTAATATTTAAATTAAGCATGAAAATGAAATGAAAACACATAAGGAGATGCATTCTGTCTTTAGTTATTGAAGAGAAGAAAAGAAAATTATTTTTTTAAATAACTTTTTTCTTTTATAAATAATACTATTCAAAGTTTGGAATTAAATATTAACTCTTACAAATAAAGATAAATCTATGGATTAAAAGACTATAAGGAAAATATTTTAATTTTCTATTAAATCTTAAAAGGAATAGCAATATAAAAGAAAAGAACATCTGCTTGAGTTTTTTGGAAACTATGTTATTTTAAAACTTTGTTATTCTACAAATATATATATATATATAAAGAATTTTACAATGTGCATTGAGTAGAATAATTGTTGTATCATAAAGGTTTTGAAACCACCTTACATGCTATTTTGAAATATTTGTTGTAAAGAACGTATAATAATAATAGAAAAATGGAAGATAAGAACATCAACATTTGAAGGATATTTACTTTATATTATATCAATCAAATCATTGGATATTATTAACAGTTTATCAATTAAGGATAAATAAATCATCATTATACCAATGGATTAATATACTTTGTAAAATATCTTCATTAGGATTATGAACTACAGACTTAAGTATCTATTCTTAACACTGGAAAATACATTTTCTTTATTTATTTATATATATTATAATAATACTTATATTATTTTAATATGTGCATTATTATTATTATTATTATTATTATTATTATTATTATTATTATTATTATTATTATTATTATTATTATTATTATTATTATTATTATTATTATTATTATTATTATTATTATTATTATTATTATTATTATTATTATTATTATTATTATTATTATTATTTCAAATTTGGCATCATTATATTTTAATAGGAATATCTAAATTTAATATTATAAACATGAATTGAAAGTTTGACATAATTCATCAAAACTAGATGAAGGATATAAAAAATAGTTATTATTTAACAGATATTTTAAACAGGATTATGTTATATTTATTATATAATATAATAAACATTTAATGTATTTTATTTATTATAAATACATACAATATATAAGTTATACAATTGTAAATATTATTTATATATTAATAATTATAAAACAATTGAATAAAGATTGTAAATAAATTAATAAGATATTTAAATTATTAAATTTATATATATATATATATATATATATATATATATATATATATATATATATATATATATATATATATATATATATATATATATATTGTTTTTATATATCTTAATTTAAATTATATATTTTACTTTTCAATAGTTTATTATAACATAAAATTTTACCATAGGGTGTTAGATAGGAATATTATCTATTAATCTTTTTAAAATGGTAAAATTCATCCTTATTTATTTATTAATATTTTATTTATCTTTTACATTATATTTTTATTGTTTATTAAATATTGAGTTATTAACTTGATATCTTTGTCTAATCATTATATATATATATATATATATATATATATATATTAGATGATATATATATATATATATATATATATATATATATATATATATATATGAATATCATTCATTAATTAATGCTTATATAAAGGCAAATTAGATAATGACTTATATTGAAATCATCCCTATAAAGAGCTAATTGCAAATTCTCCATGAGTTTGAATATGGTCGCATAATGGTGACTGAAAGAGGGATGAGAGATGGATGAACTAGTCTAAGTTATATCAAAATTTATTTAAAAATTATTGAGCTAGCATAATAAAGATGGATATAATCAAGGACTTAGTATTTCATCGATTCATTTCTAGCAATCTACCTGAAGACCCAAAGTCTGATTGTAGTGTAATGCATATCCTCTTTCTGGTGAATTTGATCATCCCATTATATTTAACAAGCCCGACATAGACTTTAAATATAATCGATTCCATTATAATATATATATATATATATATATATATATATATACAATAAATTATACATGGATGTACCCGAATATTTTATTTATATATATAAAATAATACCGATAATATTAGAATCATTGTTTAAATTCAGTAACACAAATTATTAAAAAATTGAGAGAAAAGAAACAATATTCAATTGTTTTAACATAGTTCAAATTGTCTATGCAGTCTTTAATTATTTCTAATATTAGAATATATGCATCATGTAATAATTTTATAAAAAGAAATAGCTTTATTTAATTACAATATGAAATATTAGATAAATGATGATTAAGCTTTGTATTCACAAGTTAAAGCATTTATTAATTAATAAATCTTATTAATTTAAAGTTTTAAATTTACTTCATGAAAATATTATTTAAAATAAATGTGTAGTATGAATATTTGTGTGAGAAAATGTATGTAATTATAAATATCATTAAATTAATTGCAAATGCAATAATCAAAAACAATATTATTTCTGTTAAATATTGCTACCTAAGTAATGAATTCAATTTATATATAAAATGAAGTAGAGAGGGATCAAACAAATTAGAGAAAATAAAAAGAAAACTAACCAAAACCTAATTAGAAAGAGAATGTATGCTAAATAGTTTTCTTAGATTAATTTAGTCTAAATATTAAAAAAACTGAATTATTAATATTACAATTTTTTTTTCTGCTTGTATGGTCAATAATTTGACAGACCCTTTATGTTAACTTTTAATATGTCTAAAATGCTAAAACAGTATTTTGAAAGTTGTAAGCTGTCTTTTAAAATTTAAAATATACAAGTTGTTAAAGTTTATAATAACTTCACTAATGGTAATTAAATTGTGGAAAAAATTACGTAAAGGAAAATATAATTAAAATTACAAAGTGCTCTGCAAAATTATTTTTGTTTTAAATAAAATAAAATTTAGTGAAACCAATAAAATTTATGCAAGAATGGAATTCAGCAGTAATTTTTTTCCAATAAAAAATATTTATTCGGAAAAGTAATTTTAAGGATAAAGCAAATTTAACACTTAAATATAAAATTTATATTCAGAGAATTTAACTTTGAATAGTAAATATATTGCTTCTTATACTTTATTACTTCTTTCCTAAAAATATATTTTAAACTTCATTTTAACTTTAAAGAATATTAATTAATAAATACACATATATCATCATCATTAAAAATTTTATTATTTTTTTTATTATTAGAATCTGCTATTTAATAAAGCTTGAAGAAGTGCATAACAATTAATTTATTAGTACTATTTATCTATAATTTAATATAAAAATCAGAGCAGACTCTCTAGTTTTAAACATAAAAACTACTTTTTCTACAAGAAAAAATGATTTTCTCACAATCCTAAAGACAGAATACTTTTAGAATACCTGTGTATTTATGAAATTCTATGTTTACAATGTTTGAAAAGCTATGTAGGTCAGTCCAATACATGGTTTAATGTTAGAATTAATGAACAAAAATGCCTTTAATTAAAAGTTAAATTACATTAGTTTATACTTCACATTTTAAAAAAAATTGGTCACAAACCTGATTTTTATAATGCTAAAATACTTGCTAATTTGGAAAAGTATGATTTGAGAATCATGAGGAAGTAGATTGGAATATTAAAAAGACCTACTGGTTTAAATAGAGCTGATGAAGCACAATAAATTCCAGCTTCATGGAGACCACTTATTTTATCTCTTTTTTTAATAAAAAATTGAAATCAATTAATGGTGAAACTGAAGAAAATAAACATTTTGTTAAACCACATATTCTGAATGCTCAACTACTTTATGCTCAATCTCATTCTTTACCTCACATTTAATCTCATTACTATTTGAGATCTAACAGTTTTTCTTTGAAAAGTTAAACCTTGACAATAGCAGATTTATTGCATCAAAGTTTTCAAAAATAACATGCAGTTTAACCCAAAACCTACTTTATTTACTTCATATAATTGTGAAAACATTAAATATAACACACACACAAATAAATATATATATATATATATATATATATATATATATATATATATATATATATATAATATATAATTACCCCAAATCTAATATATATATATATATATATATATATATATATATATATATATATATATATATATATATATATATATATATATATATATATATATATATATTAGTAAGAGAATGTGTGAACAAAAGGGATATCCCTTAGATTCAGGTATCAATTTTCACTGGGATGAATTTACCTGATGAGATTCTCTTAATAATCTATTTAAATTTTATTGAATGAAATTACTAACTATAAGTTCTATGAAGTTCTTCATAAACATTAACTAAAAACGAGGTTCTACAATAAGGTATATTTAAAGTTGAAAAATATTTTTATTAACTTCAAATATAATTAAAATAAAAAATAATAATTGATTAATGATCTCAGGGTCTAAAATAATAATAATAATAATATTGTGACTGTCATTTGATGTGATATGAGTAAGTCTTGCATTGGTGGTTGAGAGGTCAGCATGACTGCCTTGCACTTGCAGGCAGTTGCCCGGGTTGCAGGTTTGCATCTCGGCCGATGCTATGACACTTAAAATAAATAAATAAATAAAATAACTAATATACACTTATAAAATGAAAAAGTATCCAATTTTATTTACATCACAAATAAGAAGAAGAAGATCAAAAAGAAAAGGAAGAGGATGAAGGAGAAGAAACTGATATTAATAATTTCAATAATTCCAGTCAACTTATAACATTCAACTCACAAAGCTGTTACAAATAGTTTTATAAATAAATGGTATTACATGAAAGCTTTTATGAAATTCAATAAAATATTTGGGTAAGTAAAACAGTCAAAATGTTATTAGAATCCTAAACATTTAAGTTACAAATTATGATGGGGTCCTTTAGTCTATTCTCATAAGTTAAACATAAACAACATAATCTGTGCCAACTATCTAAATGTGTTTACTGTATGTGCACATAGCTATATAAATAAAATAGTATTAAAATTGTTGTTTCAAAAATATATTTATTAATTACTTTGTATACAAATTGGAAAAGATATATACAAAGTTACATGAGATTATGCTAAGTTCTTAGGGTTCTTGTTGAATTGTTTAGTAGGCCAGCATATTTGTCATTCTGTTGTTATTAGTTGGGAAGATGAATAGGCTCCAAGTGTCCTCAAAGGATTTTTTAGAAGATATGAGCTCATCTCTTTTCATGATCTTCTTTATTATTTTGCATACAACAGATTTGGGTTTAGGCAGAGCAGTTCCATTATCAACTTGCAGCATACTACCCAGATTGTGTAGAGAACAAAAATGGATAGTCTAATAATTGTGAATTTTCCAGTGTGAATCACTTTTATGGTTGAGAGAATTAGATCCTGTCTGATATTGGAGTTGGCGAAGACCATATCTCTGACTGTTTTAAGGTTTGGACAATGATATATAAAGTGCTCAATGGTTTCCTCTTCATAAGAACATAAACTGCAGCTCAGATCAATGTTGGAGTTTTCTCTTCGGTAAAACAAGAACCAGTTTGTGGAAAGCATGCTAAGGTTAATTTTGATGATGAAGTCCAGATACTTGGGCTCCAGACATCATCTTTTAAAATACGTGATTAATTTTTGGTTTGTGAGATTGAAGCTACTTTTGGGAGGATGTGGGTGAGGGTTGATTACGTGTTACACATCCCACAAAATGATTTTAATGTCAGGATTGGTGTCAACAATTAGTTTATATTGATTTAGATAATTGATAAGGGATAATACCCATGATATTTTCTCTGGTGGGGATCAATCTGTTGGGAAAATCTTTTCAGTGATGTTGTTATAGCGAAAGGAATGTGTTAAATTATGTAGCATATTGTGCATTTTTTGGAGGATGGCTGCTTGAATAGAGTAAAAAGACAGGCCATTAAACCTCCGAGTCAGCTGGATTTATCAGAGCAATCTTCCCACTCCAGAATAGTTTGGTGCATATGCGATTAATTGTGTTCTGAAACTGTTTGGTTAGTTTGATAAAGGGTAGGTAATATATAATTTTGGGTAATAGTGAAAGGTAGACTGTAGAGAAAGATGTGGTAATACATTCTTTGTTTGAAGGATACTGTTCTGTTGTTTGGAGGATACCGTCCTGTATTTCTCTGGGCTTTGTCATTGAGGATTTGAAGATGAGAAACCCCAAGAATCTTTGTGGCTTGGCAGTATAGGTAGATGGCATTTGTTTTTTCTGAAAAGTTCAACATCCTTTCTCTTCCAGCTGAAGAAGCCTGGTTCATTTATATTGGTATTCTCCAATACATTCTAAACCATCACACCAGGAAAATTAAAGGCCCAAATTGCCTACTCAGAGACCTCACAGACATTGAAAATCAATGACAAATGCTACAATAGAATCATTCTGATATAGTATTAAACTTGTTTTATCTGGTCAGTGAACCTATCATCTCTGAAAATTATAAAAAAAAAACAGTATTATGTATGTATAAAAAACAATAATAAGTGAAATTTTATTATTTTTGAGATAGTTTTTTTTTTAAAACATGTTCTGTATAAAATTGTTTGATTCTAGATTCCATAATCAGTGACATTTAACCTGTTTAATAGATGAATTGCCTCCAGGTGGATATTTCTCAATACCAAGTCAATTGTTTTTATAGCTTGTAGGATGGTGCCATTTTTTTATAAATATTTTAAGTTCATCTACCAAATTCATAAGCTTCTCTTAAGGAATGCTGGTATAGTTTTGATAAAATGTTTTATTTTATAACAGAATAAATTTCTTATTTCATTGTTTTTTTTAGGAATGAATTTCATGAAATATAACTTATTGAGAATTTGCAGTAACATTTATAAATAGGATTCTACTGAAAAATCGTGATGAAATTTTTAGATGCATGCAAATTGACAATTGTCAAACATATAGACAGGAATTGGAAGGATCAAAAACATTTAACTCTTTCTACTTAGTTTTTAGCATGACATTCTGTTATTTAAATACCACCAGTATATTTCTAACAGAAATACATGCAATGTTATCAGCTGCAGATTTAGATTGCAAGTATGTAAATTTTGTTCCACACGATTCTTTTTTGCTATCCTCTCTTGTTTTGTAATTTTACATAACATTGTTATAGGGATAATAGAATAGATTATCTAGTGAAACCATTATATACATTTTGGTATAGTTCAATACACATTTAAAGTTAATAATAAAATATAAATCATTTAATGTTTACAAAATAACTATAATAAGCTTTTGGTAGTTAGGTTTTCATCTAATAATATGGCCTAAATTTACGTACATCATCATTATCATTCTTATTTAAATGTAAGAAAAAAATTATCTAATTTATTTTTTCCATGTTGCTATATGATAAAAGTGTCATCTATGTTTATGAGATGACACATTTGTCATATGGTAACATGGAAAAAATAAATTAGATGATTTTTTCTTACATTTAAATAATATGCATCCTCATATTAAATTTACAATGGAGACAGATTCTGATGGAAAACTCCCTTTTCTTGATGTTCTAGTAACCAGAACACCAAATAGTTTATCTTTTTTGTTTACAGAAAGAATACACACACAGACAGGTATTTACATTCTCATCATCACCCAACTCAGATAGTTTCTGTAGCCAAAACTCTTTTAAATAGAGCAATTAACCTTTCAGATAAGTCAAATCTGAAAGAAGAAATAAATCATATTAATAGTGTTTTACTAGCAAATAGTTATAATTATAAATTTATAAAAAAAAGCCTTATTTCAAGCCCCAAATGGACAAAATAGGAAACAAAAAGATGATAAATCAGCTATTAGGATTTGTGTTTCATATGTAAAAGAAACTACAGACAGTATTGGATATATATTAAAATCCTATAATATAGATACAACATTTTCTACTCATCAAAAGATCAGCAATATAATAACCAAGCCTAAGGATTCAATCTCTCTTGAATCTCATGGTGTTTATCAAATCTCATGTAAATATGTAAAGCTTCTTACATAGGTATGAGTAATCATCGCATCAGTGTTAGGAGAGATGAGCATGCTAATGCAGTTAAACAACACTCATCATCATCAGCATTCTCACTCCATACTATATATTCAGGTCATAAAATTGATTTTTCTAATACCAAGATCATATCCAGATGTGATAATTTCTACCAGTGCAAAATTAGAGAAGCCATTGAGATACTTAAAAGGCCAGATAGTATCAATAAGCGAGATGATACATGCAAACTTCCTCCTATTGGAAATATTTTTTAAAAAAAACATTCCTAAATTTAATATTTTTGCTATTGGTAAAATTTTAACATTTTATTCAAATCAGTGATTGTAGCGCCTCTACAACCATCTTTCTATATTTTATAACACTGTGGATGACTTGTGTGACCAAGTCGAAATGTCAGTATATTAATATTAAAAGTTTTTTTTAACATAGATAAACCTGCATAATATATATATATATATATATATATATATATATATATATATATATATATATATATATATATATATATATATATATATATATATATATATAAAATTTAGGTAAATATATAAATACATATTGATACCGTGAAAACTTTAATACCTTTTTATAACTCTTGATTTGTGACCAAGTCGAAATGTCAGTAAATTGATATTAAAAGTTTTTAACACGGATGAACCCGCAAAATATGTATTTTATATATATATATATTGTAACCTAGAGTTATTGACACTTGGTTTACTTGGCATTATTTCTGCAGGAAAACAATGCTATTCTTTAAAGAAATAAAAAGATAAAATAACAATAGTAATAATTGATTAATAAAGTATGCTATTCACTCACTTTGGCATGTTTTGGGTGAATAACTAATAGATTTAATAACTCAATGTCATTTTAAAGAGAGAACATGAATAATTTAATTGAGATATTAATAATTAGAGCAAATTAATATGGTATAAAAGCTAAACAGTAATTGATTTTGGATGGGTAGAGAGGGGAGTGGGTGAGTGTCTTATCATAAAGTGCAATAACTTCTGGTAATTTCGTTTTATAAAAAAAAAAAAAAAAGGCTGTGTTATTCAAAATTATACGTCATTATTGAATAGAATTATCATATCTTTAAATAATATAGCAGTTGATATGAGAGATGAAGACACATTGAATTTAAGTAAAAATAAATGTTTCCTATAGCCGACCAGAATGACAGTCATATGCGACAACACAATACTGCCGAGCATTTCCTTACATGAAACAAAGAACCCTGAGATTAATATTATTATAATTATTCTTTAAATTAATAAGTGATCAATTATTGTTGTTATTACAATCGTGGCATGGCTTAAGAGAATTGAATGTACAATTGTATTATATGAAAAGTATTTTAGATCATATTGGAAAATTAATGGATATAATTGCTTTATTTTGGTTGCCTTAACAACAACCAGAAAATTTAGTGTCACAAGTGCAAATAAACTATAATTTCTAAAAATATAGTTGGGTTAGAAATGGCCGCCCAACTATAGGGGCCTTCGATGGCTATAGCTGGCCACGAGGAATTTAGTAAACTTTTCTTGGAGTCAATATTAATATTGTTTGCACTTGAATGGATTAGTTATTCATTGATTAAAAATATTTGCCAATAATGAATTGTTTTAGCCATAAGATATTATGTGAATATCTAGTATATGATCTAATCTTTTGCCACTGAAAAATAAATAATTAAGTTGTCAGTTTAGGATGTTGTGGTCTGTAGGCAATTCCATAAAACACTGTAATGATTTTATCATTTATGATGATCTGTTTGTCTGGTCTTGTGATTGGCACTTATGCTATATTACATAATATAATGATATTTATATGGACTAAGAAGCATGTGAAAAAAAAGAGCATATTTAGTAGTTAATGTTGGAGCTTTAGGGATATTAAATGTCAGAGCATAGTTTTTGGTGTAGATCGTTTTTGGTAGGAGAGGCATGGAGGCAGGATGTCTTGTCAATAATTTCTTATCGATAAATTTATTAATAGTTCATTGCTAATATTTCAGTACTGTTAAATACTAAAAGAGTTAGAATTTTAATATGAGTGAAAACAAAGATAATCAAAGTATTTCTGAGGATTTGGGAGGATCCCAAAAGTTACAATCCCCTGATACACAGACTCCATATTTTAGTGTACAATTAAAAGAGGAAGGGGAAGATTTGGATATAGCTAACCCAGAAGAAGCCACAATAATAAAGGGAAAACATGAAATGAGCCAGATCAATTAATGAGAAATACATTGGAGGAATTCTTGAAACAATTAGAAAAATCAAATAGTGAATTAAAAAGTCAGATCCTAAACTCAAATAGTAAATTAGAACAATCAAATAGTGAATTAAAAAGTCAGATCCAAAACTCAAATAGTGAATTAAATAGTGAATTAAAAAGTCAGATATAAAACTCAAATAGTGAATTAAAAAGTGAATTAAAAAGTCAGATACAAAATTTAAATATTAAATTAGAGAATCAAATGCAGGAGATCAAAGAGACATCTCAAAATCAAGTACAGGAGATAAAGGACTTAAGGGAAGATTTGAGAAATCACGTAGAAGAATCAAAATTGGCCTCTGAAAAGCTGGAAATAATAAGGAAAGAGATCGAAACAAATTCTGAAAGGGCAGAAAATATGATTGAGGCTATCCAGCAGGACTTTAAAAGTCAATATATTGTATTAAACAATGAAGTACAGGAAATAAGAAATTATCAAAAGGAAACAGTAGTATTTCAAAGAGAAGTTCAGTATGGAGTTGAATCTATTAAGGGAGAATTAGATAGTGCTAGAAGTGAAGTTAGTAATTTGAAAGAGGAAGTTAAAAATATAACTCTAGCACCTGACAATGTAGTGAAAGGATGTCAGAGCCAGATTACCAGATTAATAGCTAAACTAGAAACTCAAGAGTTGACCCAATGAGAGATTAATCAAAATCTAGAAAGTGAGCTAAGTCAAGTTATGGGAAGAGTAGAAAATTTTAATGATATAATAAAGAGTAATGCACAGCTATTACATAATAATCTCCAAGATGAAATAGGGGAATTAATGACTCAGTGTGAGAGTAAAGTCTATCAAAGGTTAGAAGATAAATTCAGGATAGATAAAGATGAAACTATTAACCAATTGGAACAACAGATTAAACACTTAAATGTAGGCCTAAAAGATAGTTCAAAGAGAATACACTGTGAATGGAAGAACTATAAGTTAGAATTAGAGAGTCGAATGCAAGCTATAGACTATAATAGGGATAATTTTACAAAAAGTAAAAAAGTTGTTCAAAGTAAAGGTTTATCTGAAACTCAAGTAAAGGAAACAAATAATGGTCATAATAACTGAGTAATATCTGAGTTACATACAGTAATTAGTCCAGTAGAATCAATATACGATCCATTAAATGAGGCTAGAAGTAAAGTCATACTAGAGCCAGAAAGTAATAGCTCCATGGCCTTAAAATTCTTCAAAATAAAATTTTTTAGAGGTGAATATCTGGAGAATCCACACGAGTATCTCCAGAATCTGGAGGAGTTATTCACCTTATGTCATTTATCTGAGATAGAAAAGATTGCTATTGCTGCTAACCATTTGTGTGCAGCATCTAAAGACTGGTGGCAATCATTATTTATTAATCCAGAAACATATGGAGACTTCAAATATCTTATGTTAGCCAGTTTTTGGGGGGATGACCACCAAGATAACCTGAGATATCAGATATCTCAGGAAAGATATCATGTAAATAAGGGTAGTTGTACTCAGTTTTTTAGGAGTCAGGCCGTCAAATTGAAAACCTTGATAGCTTATCCTTTATCTGAGACACAAATTGTGCGGATAATTCGCCATAATGTGCCGAGGCATATAGAGCAGATCTTGATTGCTGCTGACAGACATACCATAGAAGAGGTAGTAGAAATTTTAGGTTCATTAGAGACCAGCGATAGGAATATTGATAATAGGATTAGGGTAAATAGAGACACCCATCAGATGGTGAGTAATATCAATTTCGCAGATAGGTCACATATGGGAAGGAGGAAGTTAGTTAGAGAAAAAGGATATTATAGGATGAATCCCTATGGTAGACAGAATAGCCACCTCAGTAGGCCAACAGTTAAGAGTAGAATTCTGAATGAGAATCAGCCTTCTACTAGTGGTATCCCAACAATACCAAAAAAAAAAATAAAAGGTAGTAAAAGTAGCGGGGCATTAAATTAAAAAGGACCTCACAGGAATGTTCCTCACTTTGGGGCCCTATGTTTAAACATATGGGGAACAGCATAATGTAGAACATGACCAAGCACTGGCCAGAATTAACTTTAAAAAAGATGGGTGATAAACACACTCGTTATTCCAAAACCAGTCCACATCCTTTTAAAGTCCATGATTTTGTTTTAATGAGAACTCCCCATGTGAGTAATCTCTCGAAACATATGTTTAGAAAATTTATGTATCTTTATGAAGGCCCCTATGAAATTGTGAAACAAGTGGGTGAGAATGCCTTTTTAGTCTCAACCCCTGATGGAACAAGAGGTACCTATAATGCCCGAAGCTTACTACCATATCCCAAGCAAAATTAAATCCTTTAAACTGTATTTATTGACATAAGAAAGAAGTAGGATATAAACTTAGTAATACCATAAGAAGTGTTAAAAAATGCATATATTATTTTATTTTTTATTTATTATAATGGTGGGAGAATTGTAACCTAGTGTTATTGACACTTGGTTTACTTGGCATTATTTCTGCAGGAAAACAATGCTATTCTTTAAAGAAATAAAAAGATAAAATAACAATAGTAATAATTGATTAATAAAGTATGCTATTCACTCACTTTGGCATGTTTTGGGTGAATAACTAATAGATTTAATAACTCAATGTCATTTTAAAGAGAGAACATGAATAATTTAATTGAGATATTAATAATTAGAGCAAATTAATATGGTATAAAAGCTAAACAGTAATTGATTTTGGATGGGTAGAGAGGGGAGTGGATGAGTGTCTTATCATAAAGCGCAATAACTTCTGGTAATTTCTTTTTGTAAAAAAAAAAAAAAAAGGCTGTGTTATTCAAAATTATACGTCATTATTGAATAGAATTATCATATCTTTAAATAATATAGCAGTTGATATGAGAGATGAAGACACATTGAATTTAAGTAAAAATAAATGTTTCCTATAGCCGACCAGAATGACAGTCATATGCGACAACACAATACTGCCGAGCATTTCCTTACATGAAACAAAGAACCCTGAGATTAATATTATTATAATTATTCTTTAAATTAATAAGTGATCAATTATTGTTGTTATTACAATCGTGGCATGGCTTAAGAGAATTGAATGTACAATTGTATTATATGAAAAGTATTTTAGATCATATTGGAAAATTAATGGATATGTTGCTTTATTTTGGTTGCCTTAACAACCAGAAAATTTAGTGTCACAAGTGCAAATAAACTATAATTTCTAAAAATATAATTGGGTTAGAATATATATATATATATATATATATATAATAGGAGTGAAGAATGAAAGGCACCATAATACCTATGGATTTTACTACTACAACAAAGTAGGATTCCTCGTATACACAAAATAATATTATATAAATAAAAATAATACAATCTCATGATTTTATTAAAAATCTTAGGTTCTTAATAAATTAAATCATGGTTTATGTTTATTTTTGCTACAAAAATAAATATTGTACTAAACACTTGCATATCAATAAATGCAATAATCATTTAATTTCTTATAATATCAACAAATAAAAAATCCTTCTCCTTTTTTCTTTTCAAAAACTTTATTTTTTATCTCAATACTGAACATATATATATATATATATATATATATATATATATATATATATATATATATATATATATATATATATATATATATATATATATATATATATATATATATATATATTATATACAAAACTCCAACATTTCAACTGTTTTATCTCATACAGTCATTTTCAAGGATCTGCAACAATATTAAATACATATCAACAAATAAACTTCAATTACATAAAAACTTTCTCCTACATTAACATCATAACAAACATATTAAACATATACAAATATATTTTACTTACATCTTTCTCCCACTGCTATATTTTATTACTCTTTTTTTTATTTACATTGTTTAATTACAAATATATATTAAAATCATCCAAGAAACTTTCTTTCCAAATTTAAATACCAACTCTAATTTCCAAAAACCTCCCCCTTTCTTTAAATTTTATCTAAAACCCATCTTAAAACTACATTCCTAAACTATATATTTAAATGAATATAAAAAAATTTAAACATCCCCTCTCTCTCTCTCTCTCTCCCTCTCTCTCTCTCTCTTTTATACAAAAAAAAACTTCTAACAATTTACCTAAACCTCATTAAGCATTTATTTTAATTATACAGTAATTTATATTCTTTATCTACTCCATTAATTCTATTTAGAGTAGGATTATATTTTTATATAAAAAAATTCTTTAACCATCCTTTCCCTGTAATTTTTAAAGAATTTTATTTATATAAAAAATATAATCCTACTCTAAATAGAATTAATGGAGTAGATAAGGAATATAAATTACTGTATAATTAAAATAAATGCTTAATGGGTTTAGGTAAATTGTTAGAAGTTTTTTTTGTATAAAAGAGAGAAAGAAAGAGGGGGGGATGTTTAAATTTGTTTTATATTCATTTAAATATATAGTTTAGGAATGTAGTTTTAAGATGGGTTTTAGATAAAATTTAAAGAAAGGGGGAGGTTTTTGGAAATTAGAGTTGGTATTTAAATTTGGAAAGAAAGTTTCTTGGATGATTTTAAGATATATTTGTAATTAAACAATGTAAATAAAAAAAAAAGAGTAATAAAATATAGCAGTGGGAAAAAGATGTAAGTAAAATATATTTCTATATGTTTAATATGTTTGTTATGATGTTAATGTAGGAGAAAGTTTTTATGTAATTGAAGTTTATTTGTTGATATGTATTTAATATTGTTGCAGATCCTTGAAAATGACTGTATGAGATAACGTTGGAGTTTTGTATCTATATATATATGTTCAGTATTGAGATAAAAAATAAAGTTTTTGAAAAGAAAAAGGAGAAGGATTTTTTATTTGTTGATATTATTGTAGAACATATATATTTTGAAAGAAAAAGTGGATGTACCTTTGCTGTGTTATTATATATGATTAATTTCTTATGCATTATAAATTTTATCTTTTCCTTATGCCGTTGTAATCTTACTTTTATTGTTCAAAAAAAAAATAAACAGTGCAAATACAAAATACTTAAGTATCTGAATATTTCAGATAAGTATATAACTAATAGATAACTCTTCAAATATCTAAAATCTTTTTTTAAGAATGTTCCACAAAGTTTTAAAATTAATTTTAGAAAATAAAATCATTGCAGGATCAGTTACTAGTAAAAGACAAAATAAGTTTCATCAATGGAAATAAAGGTTGAATAAAAGAAAAAATATATATAATTTAGAATACATTAAGAAAGTGGTATTTAGAAAGTTAGTTTTATTAAAAGAAAATGCAATTATCCCAAGGGGGAATGTAATGTAGAAAAATTAAACTATTAATCAAAAAAAAAAAAGAAATCTTATAAACTAAAAATCTCTTTCCATTTATTTAAAATAAAATAAATATATGTGAGCATAAATAGTGTTGATTTTAAATATAAATAAAATAAAATGTGTGAATGTTAAAAATAAAATAAAATATGAAAGTTAAATATTAAAATAAAGGAAAGCTCATAATAAAATTTTAAAACTCAAAGATTGCTTAATAGATAAACTGCATAGGAATGGATTTGCAATTGCTACTAATTAAGAAATTAAAATCCATAAAGAACAGGACTAATTAAAATGCATCTTATCCAAAATTTAATCAACAAAAGCTGTTGATGGATTTTGAACAATGAAAATAACTAGCAGGTTTAAAAAAATAATTAACAGATAACAAGATCATCACATAAATAGGGCTGAAAATTTCATCAGTCAGTCATTCATGTATCTAGATTCAATCACCTATTAGATTTATATTTCAAAAAATACAATGCCATACTAAGCAGAAGTGAGATCATGTGATGAACTCCAGCCTTCATCTGCAAGAACATCAGCAGTCTGCCCAATAGAAACCATATCTATCTAACAATTTGAAGCTGCCAGTAATGTCTAATTGCCTGAAATAGAAATAGCCTGGAACTACAATCGTGAGGACCACATCAGAAGCAACTGGTTGGTAAAACGCACATGCAGCAGCAAAAAGAAAAAAGCCACAATGTTTAAAATTCTGTAGGTAATAACATTTTTATGCCCATTCCTATTTTTTTATATTAATCTATAAGTAGCCATTGCAATCTTAGAGTATTTCCAAAGTCAGTATACTGAATAAAGTCTATAGCCAACATATAATACAGTATAGTATGTGCAGGTTCATGTGTTTCCTAATGTAACAAATAAATAGTTACAGAGTTTTTAAATCATGACATAATTAGCTGTAATTCTAAGGTTGTTTGTGCTCTATCTGTATAGGGTTATATTACATTTTTATTGTATGTTTTATTAAGAATATGTGTAGTTATTATAAAATCATTGTCTACTTAATTAAAATTTTATAATTCATTTACAGATTGCAGTAAATGTTTTAGTAAAAATAAAGTATCTGTTTATCAATTATTGTTGGTCAATTCTTTAATTATACCACTAAGAACAATTTAGCAAAAAAGTTAGGCATGTAGTTTATTCCATTGGTTTCCATTGAACTAGTTTGGGATTTATCAGGCACTGAGTTAGTAGCTGTCATCCAGAGTTTGTTAGTTACTTCTTGTAATTAACTGGTGCCTGAAATTTACTTCAAAACAAATAAAGTACTTTGAATGACAGGGTTTGACTTCAGCAGTTGAGAAGTTCTGTAACCTGAAAATATGGCTGTAGGTTATATCTTGGATAACCTTATTCTGTCTATAGGTACACTCTGGGTATTATGCTTCTGTGCCTGAGGGATTGGGTGCTGTCATATTTCAATTACAGCTGGAATAGATCAAATTTATGATAAATAATTTTATATCATCATCATTTTTCTATCTAAAAAAAGTCAACAATTTATCTTACAATTTTGCTTTTCACAATTTTCTACTTTTTTTTTAGAGTGTATAAATGTTTTTTTTTTATTTTTTATTTGATCTCCCACCTGGTTCAATGCAATTTATTATAGTATTTTCACATGTAAAATTGTACAAGGTATAGAAAAATAAACTAATGCATCAGATAAAAATGGTACTTTTATGCTACCCAGTATACTACTAAGAACATTTGTCATAATAATAAATAAATATAATATTTCTTTTGAAATAATGCAGGTTAAATAGATAATAAATAAATTTAATTAAACAAATTCAATGTGATTTTTAAAATGTACTCTCATATTGAAGCAGTCAATCTGAAACTCAGCTTGAGCTTCACAGATCACTCAGAATCTCCCACAACTAAACCATATTCAAACTCTATCCTTACGCATATATATGCATTTATTAACATTGTGTTTACTTAATTATTAAAATAATATAAATGTCTTAAACTAAATACTTTCGATAAATAAATATTTGATATTATTTTAATTTGTATATGTGCATAATATATATATATATATATATATATATATATATATATATATATATATATATATATATATATATATATATATATATATATATATATATATATATATATAATAGGTGAGGGGAAATTATTTTTAAAGTTTTATAATATTAAAATGTATTATAGTAATTTGTATTTTTAAAATTATATTAAATTTTATTATATATTTTAGTATTAGTGGTCAGAAAAAAAAGTTTGATGCAATCCCACCGAATATTCTCAAATGCAATTACGTCAATTAATCGGAAATCCATTAGTCTGAATGAAAAGGTTATAATTTTATAAAAGTAATGTAAAATCCATTAGTGGAAATTTTATCCACTTCAAATTTGTTTTAAAATCTCAGATTATATTTTAAAACAATCATTGGAGAAATTCTTAGCAGGACTGCATTGTCTTAAAACTTACCAGATTGCCAAAATAGATAGATTGTCTTAAGTCATGTTGTTAAAAGCATCCCAGAATAACTTTAAAATCATATAAATAGTGCTGGATTTGAACACCCTAGGAGAGCAAATAATTTGAGAAGAGCAATGGCAAGTAAAATCAATGCTTGTGCTATCTTTGATCAATGTATCATGAATAGGTAAAAACTTCACCTTATCTCACCTTTCCAGAATGCCATCTTTCCTGACACCATCTGCCAGATTCCAGATACTCATGAACTATTGCAATGTACCTATGTACTAAATAAAGAAAGTTTTACCTGCCTGACCAACCTGAACAAAACTAGATCTAGTCTCCAAGGGATTTTCAAATCATCAAGGAATCACTGTCAATACTGAATAAGGTAACAAATCCATGTTGCTGCTATAACTCATAAATTTATGTGTAAAATATCAATTTAAAACTGTATTTTTTGTTTAACCATTCCTTTCAATATAATGTAATCTTTTTTTAGCTGATCAGAAGATCAAAAATTTGTTATCAACTAAATAATTTGTAAAATCTTACCTTATTGTTAAAATGTGTTCAACTTTCTATAAATTCTCATAATATTTCTCCTATCATTGAATCTCTTGTAAATAATTTTAATTATTTATTCTACTTTCATGCAGCAACAATATTTCATATTTTGATTATTATATTTATATTTTGTATTTTAATTAATATGCCAATAATTTTCTAAATTTGCAAAAATGTTCACTCTTTTTGTTAAATTCTCACCTTTTCATGAAGAGATCAGTTTAGTTTCTTTTAATTAAAACAAGTTTGTTATTTCAATTATAGTGGATGCATGAAAATTTGGGAAAAACAACTTAATCATATTATAGTGTATTTATCAAAAAATAGAGTAGAAATCTGTTTTTCTAAGAAATGTTTTTTTATTATTTAAAATAATAGCACTAATCTTAAAAGTTCAAATCTGTTTATGTGAAGTTAAATCAATATTTTATTTTATGAAATCAATAACCACCACCTAACTTATATATATATATATATATATATATATATATATATATATATATATATATATATATATATATATATATATATATATATATATATATATATATATATATATATATATAATGATGTTTACAATATATCATCAAAGCACTTAGAAGTGAATATTCATTTTGTTTTAATGTTTGTGGGATAATTGTATATATAAATTAATGTAACAGGAAAGAAAATTTCTATTTCAATATATTGTAATTTTGTTAATGAATTTAAGCTCTCCATTACTGTTTAGCATTTAAATCATACCATTACACGGGATATTCCATAATATATAGGTATTAATTAATTAAGTATTTTTTTAAAGTTTTATATGTGTTGTTCCAAGTGTTTCATGATTACCGGCCTCCTCATTTGTTACATATGTTTTGCTTCATTCCTCGGGCATATTAAAAAATGAGCCCCATCTCGTATCTCCCAAGTCCAAGAACAAGGCCAAAACTCCTTGGGACTTATGTTGTTGCCTGATCTAGCTGCACATGGGAATCACTCTGGGAAAAAAATGGCGCATCATATATCACTGCGGACTCTTCTTCTTTAATTAGCCTATTCTGCCAAATGTCTGCAGACATATATCGGTCTTTATTTTTTTCAATGGTTTTTTGGAAGCACCTTTTTGGATCCATGACTGAATCACATAAATGTGTCACCATGCACACACCACCCTATTAGTTTTCATTCCAAATAAAACCTATGAATATCCATAAGCCATAATATTATTATCCTACTAAGCAGATTTCTTTATGATATTTATTATTTTCATGTGTGCTACATTTTGTGATGCAATTATATATGTTTTAGATTAGCTTTCCCATATATGTTTTCTTACTCAGTATATACTGAGATTATTTGACTTATTAATATAAAGTATTTTATAATAGTTATTAATTCCAAATACTCAGTAAAGTACTATATTTTGTTCTTCTATCTAAGGGTGGACTTCAATTTCTTTTACGTATTCATATAGAGCTATTAAAACTGTATTTACAGATATTATTGTTTGCCATTATTGGCATATAAATCAGCCACAATAAAATAATAAAGTAATTAATCTATTTGTAACTTTTTAAATTATAAAAGCAAATCCTGTGTCATATAATATAAAGAGGACAGTGAAGACTAATGGAAAAATATAACTCACATGTATTTTATTTAGATTAATAAATCATACACATATTCTAACTTGCAGAATCATTGTTTCTTTTATATAAAATATATTTTGATTAATAAATTATACTTGCTCTAACTAGATGATATTCCACTAATCCTATAAATATAATTAATGTGAAAGGTCATGACCTTTAAATGGGTCAAACATATGATATTTTATATCAAAAGGTTTCATTATATTATTTACAATTAGAGCTTCTTTGTGTCTCCACTTTGTGATGCTGGCAGTGAGACATAAATTACATTGGTATTATCAGGATTGTTGCTCATAAGTTGGTAGATCTGAAAACTAGGCAAATAAAGCAGAGTTCATGAGTGTTCCTGATTTATATATCTTGTGCATGATTGAACTTGAGGTACTTTTGCCTAGATGGTAGATCTTGTTATATGAACAAACAAATCTGATCAGTACACTATACCATAACATTTAATAAAATTTTATTAAATTAGATTTTCTGAATAAATAGATGTGATAATTAAAACAAAAACATAAACATATTTCATTAAAAATAAAATATGTATTTGCAAGGTATTAACATTTTAATATAATAAAAGATATTTACAAAAGCAATAACTTTAATGTGTCAAGTTATACTGACATAAATGTTTAATTTAAAATAAAATATATTCCTTCTGGATAATGTAAATAAAATAATATTTATGGCATTTACATTATTTATGTTCTGAATTTTTTATCTAATACTATCTATGTTACTATTATGTACACAGAATAGAATATCATATATATATGCCTATACTTTGTCCACTAAAATGTTATTAAAATCTATAATACTCATGATATTTAAAAATCAGTGTGATTACATAAATCCAATAACATTCCAAAGATAACTGAGTGTAATGCAAAACAATTATAAGTTTAAGTTTATTAATGCATATATTGTGCAAAGAAACAAAAGAACTCAATACTAACAATAATCTAACACTTATAAAATAAAATTGTATTAGAGGTAGCAATGGACATGTCTTTCAATATTCTCAAATAATAAAACACAAGAACTAAAGGCAAATAAATGGGGAAGAAATAAATAAATGATACTAGGCAACTCAATCTGACCATTCCAAAGCAAGTAATCCATGCTGCCTCTTACAGACTGGTTTAAGTACTACAACAATAATGAAAACCATCTACATAAAAATACCAAAATTGATACCTGTCTCCAAGAAACATATAATTAATAAATGAACAAAGCATGAATTTGATAATAATAAATAAACAAATAACTTCCACACAAGTCCATATGCACAACAAGCACATATTTTTGGTCTAAAAATATATGCAAACTAATGTATAATAAATGCAAAGGAATATCTAATATTACAAATTTTAATAGTTATCCAAACTCACACACAGATTTTTAAACATTCATTTTATACGCTTATCAAATATATATATAAAAAAAAAAAACTGTTTTTATTTTGTGTATCATAGTACATTTTTATTATAATGAAATAAAATTCAGAGAACTCTTAATAAATTTTTAATTGAAAAGTAAACGCTTTATCTGAATATTTTCTTATCAAATTCCTTTTAGTCCAGTATATTATTATAAATATATCTTATATTTTTACATATAACAATAATAATTAGATATCCATAATAGGTTAACTATAATAATACACTAATATGCACAAATCAATTTCATGATAATAAATATATATTATATTTGTTTTACCCAATTAACTAAATTGAAGTTTCAAAGTTTTTTTCAATTATATAAAATAAAATTAACCCTCTTTAATTGAAAAATCCTTGCATTATTCAACAGAATAAAACACAACTGTTTTCATTAATGTAGACAATATAAATATGCAAACAAACATTTCATAAAAGGAATATATTAACAGCATTGTCTGCAATTGTAATTTAAATGTAAAGAAGCTGAGAGTAGATGTAACAAGAGTAACAACAAACAAATAATAAAGAGTTTTATAATAAAATTAAAACATTATTTTGGTAATATTAAAAAGTGAAGCAAATTCAAATTATTTCTGTCCATTTTGATAGAATGATAAAAATACTTTTAATAAATAAATAGATACATTATGGATGTATGAATTATAGTAATGCTTGGATATTATCTTATTTGCATTGGAGGTAATATATATATATTTTTTTTCAAAATATTAAAAAATCAATCTGGATAACATCTATCATATATATATATATATATATATATATATATATATATATATATATATATATATATATATATATATATATATATATATATATATATATATATATATATTAAACTGGATACTTTATCTGATTCAAGGGTTCTATCATGTAAATTGGAAAAAAAAAAAAAATAAGTTTTATATTGTGCAATAACACACGTACTTATTGATTTTGAAATCTTATCTTTTTAATTCTAAGTGGATTTTAGTATAAAATATTTTTTTTTATGATGCTTGTTTTCTTTTAAAATAATTAAAAGCAAACAAGGTTTAATTAGTGCTCTTATATGTATTTTATTTAAACTAAAAAAAAAAAAAAATTAATGTTGATGTATTTTAAAGCTGAGATTTAGTTTTGTATTTTTTTTTTTATATAAAAAAATAATAATCATTTTTGGAAGATTAAGCCCTGTAAGATATTGTTTTCTAATTAAGATTGCATGGGACATAACGAAGACATAAATAGCTGGGTAATTTATTTTTTTTGTTTGATTAGAGAGGAGGATTCAAAGAGACTATTCTGTTCATTCAGTTTTTATTGCTCACCTTCTTCTTATTGAGGATCAACCCAGAGTTTAGCTGTTATTGAACTGTTGCATTGTGAAAGTGACTAAAATTTCTTTCTTTTTATATTGGTGCTATGGGAATTACCAAGTTGAATTTCCGTTGACTGACAATAACTCTATTTGCCATGATAATAGCAGTCATTCAGACGCCATGCCTGTAATATACACCACAAAGAATCTCCACGACATGATGGGCTGAGCCTTTCCAAAGATGAACCGCCGGAGCTCCAAATTGTGACTTTCATCATGACCTATTTGTCAAGTCCAGAGTGGATCCCGATAATGCCTCCAGACTTCTGAACCTGTAGTAAATGACATCCATTGTAGAGGACTCCAAAAACCGAGCTTTGTGTGAACAACAGAACTTAATATTATCTCGAGGTAACTTACCTTTCCATGTCAAAATCAGGGCTAAATCTTTAATTAAGTCTCTCACAAATCTCCGTTTAATCTTAAAAGGAAATTATATTTATGATGTGTAATTTATCAATTTAAATATTATTGTATTTTAGTTTATTTTACAGTACAATCTTAGTAGCAAGATTTTCAATCTTAAGATGTTGCTTGTTCGAGAGTGTAGGGCGAGTGATATTTTATGTGCTTAATAATTTCTGTTTTATGATTAACCCTTGTTAAATGCTCAGACCAACCTTAGTAGTTCTTTTTTATTTTTGTTTGTTTGTTTGCTTCGGTGTAAACTAAATCAAACTTGGCTTTGGCTAGCGATTGCGAGGATATATGATTTATTTATTTTTGGTAGAGATTTATTTGCTATAATTCAGATTGCATAATTCATGTTTCTTTTTTGTATGAGACTAACCTTGACTCATTTCAATGTACTTGTCCATGAGCATTTTGCAGAATTATGATATTCTTGGTTCCAACATTTCTTTTCTGGACTAAGAAAAGCTCGTCTGCGCTGTCCTGTTATTCTCCACAAACATCCATCTTACTAAATCTCTATAGGGAAAAGGGAATTGGTTGGGTGAACCGCTAGCAAGAAGATATAAGCCATTATTGTGTCATAGATAAGAAATGAACATGTCTGCCTGGGTATTTAATGTAGTTCTGCTCGCATACACTCAATGTTAAGATCTGCTAAGTAAATGTATATCAAGTTTCATGTTTATTTTGTTATCATGTTTAATAAATTTACAAAGTTCTTATAAGTATTTTGGCTGACGTTTGTCTCAGTGTTTTCTGAATTGTCTGAACCACCTTCATTAGCTTTTGCTCTCCCTGGGTTTAATCCGGCACATTCATGTTCGTATATCCTGCCCACCCTTAAAATAAATGTCTAGTTCCGGTTTTTGGACTAGTGGTGCCCTCATGGTCAGGAAGTACGAAAAAAAACTTTCGTCCGACACATAGCTATAGTAATTTTGGCGCCCAAAGTGGGGCCTTCGATTTTAAATCCCACGTGAGATTTTGTTCGACAATTGAGAAATTATTCAGTGTTGGAGGCAAGATTCAGTAAGTAGGGATCAGTTTGTGCTAAATGGTAGAAAGCAGTTTGGAGTAGGGAGTTCATCTTTTCAATATGAATAATTAATATATATAGTTAATTAAACAGCGTTCTTTAGAGTTATTACTGAATGGACGGATCAGACAAAAAGATATTAAGAAGTTATATATTTATTTTGTTTCTTTGTTTATTTTAAAAAAAGTTATTAGTTCTACGTTCATAAAATAATAATAAAGAAAAACAAAGAGTTTCGGTTCGCGTTTTAGAAGTAACAAAATATAAAAGATTTTTTTTAAAGTTAAAAATTAGCTGTTACGTTCATAAAAAAAAAAAAAAAGCAAGCAAAGAGTTTAGGTTCGCGTTTTAAAAAAAAAGTAAACAGTTTAACTTTTGTGCTTTAAATATATATATATAATAAATAGCAATAGAAGAATAAAAAAAAAGAAATAAATTTCATAATTAGACAGAAGTTGCGTTGGGAATTTAAATAAAGTTAGAGAAGAGGCTGAAGATTGACTAGCTAGCATCATGGCCAAAATAGATTGGCAAATAAAATCTTTTATGGCTGATCTTTGGGAAAGCCCATTAGAGCATTTGTAGAGCCTGCAAGAGATGTTTCAATGTCATAATTGGCAGGAGACTGAACAAGTTGCAATTGCATGCCACTATTTACAATGAATGGCTGAGGATTGGTGGCATATCTTAAAGATCAAACCACAGACTTTTTGGGATTACAGATGTGAATTATTGCACACTTTTTGGAGTGAAGAAAAGCAGTATCATATCTTCATCAATATATCACAAGAAAGATATATTAGGGATAATGGAGAAATGTACACCCAGTTTTTTTGCAGACAAGCAGCAAGGCTGAAGTCATTGATGGCTTTCTCTTTGTCTGAGAGGCTGATATGCCAAATTGTATTGGGCAATATGCCAAGGGATATATATCAGATCATGTTGTGTAGTAGCAGCATTCACTTTGAAGAAATGATCAAACTGTTAAATGAAATTGAACACATCAGGCCCGAGAAGAAGTGGAGAAAAGAACAATGCAGAGCGATCAACTAATTTCGATAGAAAAAGGTCAAAAGAGTCAATTATCAGCTCCAATTAAAAAAAGTAAAGAAAGCCATAAGACGGTAGCTAATGTGGTGGTGGATCAAGAAGAACCATCATGAAATGGAGCTATTCAGACTTACCCAATTGTCAGTATAAAGACTGGAGACATCATTACAGAAGCATTGGTTGATTCAGGAAGTCAAATGTCATTGCTCTCTAGTAAGTTTTATGTGAAAATAAAGAAAGACCAGCCATGTTTGTATACACTGCCAATAAAAAAAATGCAGGTGACACTGGCCAATGGCAAGAAAGCAAATATTGAAACCAAACAGGTGTGGTTACATTTGCATCTGGGTAACATAGAGTTATACCATGTCTTTTTGATAATGTCTGGTCTCATACAAGATGTTCTAATTGGGACTGATTTTTTGTACAGGCATAAGTGTGTTTTGGATTATGACAAATGTTTATTTCTTTGCCAAGAAGTTTTGATGCCATTTGAAGGGCTAAAGAGTTATAAGCCCCTTCAGGTACAGTGTGTTCAGCAAGTGAGGCATACCGTGGAAATGCAAAATAAAGTGTCGCAATCCATGTTAAAAGGAATGGAAGAACAACACTCTCTAATGGAACTGTTGAGGGAGTTCTATTCAGTTTTTTCGAATAGGCCTAAGATCATTGAGGGGTATGTGCATCGCATTCAAGTTAAAGATGAAAGCCATTTCGAGAGTCGTTCATATCCCATTCCATTTCAATATAAGGCTGAAGTAGATCTTCAAATACAGCAAATGATTGAATGGGGAGTTATTGAAAAGCACACATCTCCATATGTTAACCCATTAGTAGTGGTAAAGAAAAAAGATGGATCTGTCAGAATATGTTTGGATGTCCGGCGGTTGAATGCCATTACCGTTCCTGAAAGAAACATTCCACCTACAATAACAGAACTTCTCTCAAAATTTCAAGAAAAAACCATTTTTTCTACATTGGACTTGACATCCAGTTATTGGCAGATCCCTCAACATCCATTTGACCGCAAATATACTGCCTTCCGCTATGAAGGGCATACGTATGTGTTTAAGCATATGCCTTTTGGATTAATCAATAGTGGTTCAGGACTTTTAAAGTGTTTGGATCCAGTGTTATCAGACAAAATCAAGAGTCTGATTGTGATATATATGGATGATATAGTCATCGCATCTAAAAATATGGAAGAACATATGGAACACTTGAAAATGTTCTTAATGGAGTGTTACCAGAAAAACATTACCATCAATTTACAAAAAAGTTGCCTGGTCCAGGAGGAGGTTACATTCTTAGGCTTTCTAATTGGGAAAGAAGGTATTAAACCTCATCCCGAGAAACTAACAGTGATACATTTTCCCACACCCACTAATAGGCATCAGGTACGGTCTTTTCTGGGATTATGCAATTTTTATCATAAATTCTATGAAAATTTTGCATTAGATGCTGCAAATTTGGTTCAGTTATTGACAAAAGACCAAAAATGGGTATGGGAGTACAAACAGGAGCAGGAATTTCAACACATTAAAAAAAAGTTCTTGGAACAGGTGGTTCTAGCCTACCCTGACTTTTCACAAACTTTTTATGTTCAGACTGACAGCAGTGGGTAAGGGCTTGGAGGCGTTTGTTTTTTTCAAATTGACAAACAAAAATATCACAGTGTTGTATTTTTGTAGCTGCAAGCTAAAAGGGGCAGAAAATAATTACACGACGACAGAAAAGGAAGCTTTGGCCATTGTTTGGGCTTTCAGTAAATTCAAACAATTCCTGCTTGGATCAGAGATTGTTGTAATTACGGATCATAAGAGCTTGGGATTTCTTAATAGCAGTTATTTATCGAATGATCGATTGATACGTTGGAGTCTTACGCTACAGAAATTCCAATATAAAGTTCTATATTGTAAAGAAAAGGAAAATATTGTGGTGGATATTTTGAGTTGCCATCCCGTAGATCTGACTCCACATAATCTTGAGCCCAACAATCTAAGTATTGTAGGATTCACATTGACCATAGATGAATCCATAGAGCAACAATTACTAAGGCTATCTGAAATACAGGAGACCAGCCCAGAATATGCACAAGTCATGACATATAAGAAAGGAATAGGAACTTCAGATGCAAGTGACACAGCGACATTGAAAAATACAAAGCCTATAGAATAAAAGATGGTGTATTGCAATACAGAGTCGCCTCAGAACAAGACTCATGGCGAATTCTTATACCCCAAACACTCAGGAACAAACTTATAGAGTATATACATTGCCTTTATGGACACTATGGACCACGTAAAGTAGAACATGTGCTCAGGGAAGTGTTTTACTGGCCAAGTTTATATTCAAATGTTGTATCAGTTTTGGGAAAATGTCATGTGTGTTCACAAACTAAATATGTAAATAAGAGATTTACTGGGATCTTGCAGCCTATTTTAGCACACAGCCCTAATGAAATGTTGGCCATAGATTTTTATGGGCCTTTACCTGCCTATAAACAATACCAATATTTAATCATAATGTACGAAATATTTTCTAAGTATGTAACTGCATATCCATTAAGAAAGGCGGATACACGAAGTACTATCCGGATCTTACAGGAGCATCAGTTTCCTAAGATTGGTAGGCCCCAGATGATACTTACAGATCATGGGACACGTTTTAAATCTCACCACTGGTAAAAGTGGATTCAGCAACAGGGCATTCAGCATGTACTAACATCTATTCATAATCCTCAATCGAATCCCTGTGAGAGAGTCATGAGGGAGTTAAACCATTTATTTTGGCTTTATGTAAGCGAAAATCACCGTGGATGGGTGAATCAGATGGGAAACATCACTAACTACATAAATTGGACACAGAATAAATCTACAGGGTTTGCCCCCATCAGATTACATTTTGGACAGAATTATCCAATGCTGATAAAGGCTCCCTTGTCTGTAGATTGGGATAAAATTGATAAAGGAATGGATAAAGGAAAGGCTCGAATAAAGTTGAAACATATGGCTGAAGTACGCATAAAGCGGGGAAATCCACGACCATGTAGATTCGAGGTAGGGGACATGGTTTTTGTATGAAAACCTCATGTCAGCAATTGAACCCAACATCAATATAAGAAATTTTCCCAGTATATGAGGGACCCTTCACTATACAAAAGAAAAATGGTCTGAATGCCTTTGTATTGGAAGATGAGTGTGGGGTTTATGGATCTTATAATGCATGAATCCTTAGGCCAGCCACCTAAAAGATAGGAGGTACACTTAAGAAATTGATCTCATGGCAAATGTTAGGCCAGGGGGAGAGAATTTAAAAGTTTTAAATGTTGGGGTTTAAAGTTTGAAAAAAAAAAGGAAATAGCAAATAGATGCTTTTGCTTTTTTTTTTTGTTGGCCTGAAGAGGCAGTTGAACTGGATACTTTATCCGATTCAAGGGTTCTATCATGTAAATTGGAAAAAAAAAACCAAGTTTTATATGTGCAATAACACACATACTTATTTATTTTGAAATCTTATCTTTTTAATTCTAAGTTGATTTTAGTATAAAATATTTTTTATGACGCTTGTTTTCTTTTAAAATAATTAAAAGCAAACAAGGTTTAATTAGTGCTCTTATATGTATTTTATTTAAACTAAAAAAAAAAAATTAATGTTGATGTATTTTAAAGCTGAGATTTAGTTTTGTATTTTTTTTTTATAAAAAAAAATAATAATCATTTTTGGAAGATTAAGCCCTGTAAGATATTGTTTTCTAATTAAGATTGCGCAGGAGATAACGAAGGACATAAATAGCTGGGTAATTTATTTTTTTTGTTTGATTAGAGAAGAGGATTCAAAGAGACTATTCTTTTCATTCAGTTTTTATTGCTCACCTTCTTCTTATTGAGGATCGACCCATATTTTAGCTGTTATTGAACTGTTGCATTGTGAAAGTGACTAAAATTTCTTTTTTTTTTTTGATATTGGTGCTACGGGAATCACCAAGTTGAATTTCCGTTGACCGACAATAATGCTATTTGCCGTGATAATAGCAGTCATTCAGACGCCATGCCTGTAATATATGCCATGAAGAATCTCCACAACATGATGGGCTGAGCCTTTCCAAAGATGAACCACCAGAGCTCCAAATTGTGACTTTCATCATGACTTAACTGTCAAGTCCAGAGTGGATACCGATAATGCCTCCATACTTCTGAACCTGTAGTAAATGACATCCGTTATAGAGGACTCCATAAACCGAGCTTTGTGTGAACAAAAGAACTTAATATTATCTCGAGGTAACTTACCTTTCCGTGTCAAAATCAGGGCTTAATCTCTAATTAAGTCTCTTGCAAATCTCAGCTTAAACTTAAAAGGAAATTATATTTACGATGTGTAATTTATCAATTTAAATATTAATGTATTTTTGTTTATTTTACAGTACAATCTTAGTAGCAAGATTTTCAATCTTAAAATGTTGCTTGTTCGAGAGTGTAAAGCGAGTGATATTTTATGTGCTTAATAATTTCTCAGTTTTATGATTAACCCTTGTTAAATGCTCAGACCGACCTTAGTAGTTCTCTTTTATTTTTGTTTGTTTGTTTGCTTCAGCGTAAACTAAATCAAACTTGGCTTTGGCTAGCGATTGCGAGGATATATGATTTAATTATTTTTGGTAGAGATTTATTTGCTATAATTCAGATTGCGTAATTCATGTTTTTTTCTTGGTTGAGACTAACCTTGGCTCATTTCAATGTACTTGTCCATGAGCGTTTTGCAGAATTATGACATTCTTGGTTCCAACATTTCTTTTCTGGACTAAGAAAAGCTCTCTGTGCTGTCCCGTTATTCTCCACAAACATCCATCTTACTAAATCTCTATAGAGAAAAGGGAATTGGTTGGGTGAACCACTAGCAAGAAGATATAAGCCATAATTGTGTCATAGATAAGAAATGAACGTGTCTGCCTGGGTATTTAACGTAGTTCTGCTCACATACACTCAATGTTAAGATCTGCTAAGTAAATGTATGTCAAGTTTCATGTTTATTTTGTTATTATGTTTAATAAATTTACAAAGTTCTTATAAATATTTTGGCTGACGTTTGTCTCAGTGTTTTCTCAATTGTCTGAACCACCTTCATTAGCTTTTGCTCTCCCTGGGTTTAGTCCGGCACATTCATGTTCGTATATCCCACCCACCCTTAAAATAAATGTCTAGGTCCAGTTTTCAGACTAGTGGCGCCCTCATGGTCAGGATGTACGAAACAAAAATCTTTCATCCGGCACAATATATATATATATTAAATGACTATACTTTGTTTTGACATTTAAATTCAACTTCAAAGAAGTTTATTATCACAATCCTTTAGCTTATTAAAGATATAATAATTTTCAGCATGGTTCTTGTTAATAATTACTATAACTATACTACTTCCGTTATTAAATTGCCCACATAAATTATTTTTCTTCTAAGATATGATATTTAGCAAAATAAAAAAAATAATATTGTTAATAATGATAATTAGCACATATATAACTAAATGAATCTTTAAATGATGAATTGTATGTAAAAATACTTTTATAAAAGTCAAAAAATTAATTAAGGTCTATAGTAATGGCACAGACAGACACATAACTTTTCAGTTAAGCAGTCTCCAGTAGTATTTCATATTCAAAACACAGTAGTTTTTTACATAACAACATAGCTCTCACATTTTTTGGTGAGATATAATTTAAGAACAGATGAGCATATATTGGCAGAACAGATTTTGTTGAACAATTTTGAAATTTTCTACTCAGACATTATTTAAATAATAAATAAAACGTATTTAAAATGAGTTGAAGAAATAATTTGAAAAACTGATTAAAAAAAAATCAATTGTTACAGTAATTTTATTTTGTGTTTTTTCTTTTGAAATTTTTATATGCATGTTCTTTTTGCTGCAAAGATTGTCTCATGATTTGACCTAAACAATCAGACATGAACAAGGGGGAGGGATTTTTGAAAATGAATAACAATTTCAACTTTTTTTATCATTACGTTCCATATTTATAGATTTGACTTTGAACTTTTACCAGTTACAACATCCAAAAATAGATTTTAAACACATATCTAGATTATTAATTGACATGTAATGAACTTTGTTAACTCTATTTAATTACCAAAAAATATTTATTTAATTTTAATGAAAATTATTACTTTAAATCATACATATTTTATTTAAAATAAACACTCTTTTTCATCTTAAGAGTTCTTTAAAATTATCATTAAATTATTTAATATATTTTTTATAAATTATATTATTTTTAAAGTCAATTAATATTTTTTTACAATTTTTTTTTTACTTTTCAATTTTTCAACACTCATGCACAAACATTTTCACTAACATATATTAGAAAATAATTAAGAAAACTAGGAAATTTACCACAGATTAATAATTATTCTTTTATCCAAAACTAAATTTACTTACAAAATTCATTTAAGATAAATTTTAAAGTGGCTTTTTTTAAGTTTAACACATTAAATTGTAATTTCAAATAGATTTTACATTGACCAATACTTTATTAACTATTATTTTGAATGCATTTTAATACAGAGTAAGAAATCATATTTTGCCCAATAGCAAAATAGTAACTTTATCTCTTCAATTAATTCAAAACAGAGGATATATTAAGCTAACTTTTATTCAAGTTTAAACTATCAAATTCAGATTTTAAGCAAATATTAAATCAGTTAATTGATATTCTTTGATCAGTTCATATTCAAACATGTTTAACAAAGTGTTTATTAATAAATTAGAATGCCTAGTTAAAATTTACATAGCTTAATAATAATGGAGTTTATTTAGTACAGGGTTATATTTATTTGAGTTAAAAAAAAATTCCTATTATATTTAACTCCTCATGGGCTATATATATATATATATATATATATATATATATATATATATATATATATATATATATATATATATATATATATATATATATATATATATATATATATTTGCAAAGACAAAAATAAAGTCAAAATATTTATATTAAATAGACCTTTTCTATAGTATTTCATAAGATAAGAAATATTATGGTTAATTAATAACTCAGTTATTTGAGATCTTATTTTAAATATTTACATAAGTAAATTTTGTCTGTTTATTTCTTTTTCTTTTAAGCTTTAAATAAATATGCACAGAAATGTTATGCTGTCTAACATGAAACCTGACACTATATATACACACATACATGGTGTCTGTACACAGGTTACGCTACAAAGACAACTATCCTTTTGAATTACGAGGTGTATTTGTTATATTATGCATGCTAAGTTTTTTCATTAGAAAGCAGCTTGAATACATAGAAAGTGGAGTGTCTGTGATTATAATCAGCTATTGTTGGTGATAGTTTATCATTATTTACATCTTCTAAACATAATTTATTCTAGTGTATTAATTTTAGAACAACATCATAAGCTTTAATGAAACCCGCATGGTGAAAGACATATAGGACAAAATATTAAGACTTTTAAAAATATACACAATATATACTATTTATGAATATACTTTTACGCATAAATAAACTGTAATTAATACTATACTCATATGTTTGAAGATTAAAGTCTATTTCTAAGATTCATATCAGGTAATAAAAAAGATTTTAAAGGATTTTCTGGATTTTTAAAATAAATTCTTTATAACTAGATTAATGTTGGATTTATACGTCTGATTAGTTAAATAAATGCTATATAGTAGTTTAATATACATAAGTCTTTGCATTTCATTTAATTATGAAGAATCTATTTAACTTGTTTACAACAATTCCAATAACTTTGCTTTAATGAAAATTTTTCATCTGTGAAGTCATTATCTTATTAGTTATTATTTCAGACATCCCATTCATTTTATTTCTAGTCACAAACCAAAATGAAAAAAAAAATGTATATAATAAACTGATAAAAGAATCATCTTCAAATAGTAAAACTCCTTTATGCCTCAGTGGGTTGCAATACACCTTGAAAGCAAAGAGGATAATTTATCTCCAACTGGCAGAGAAAAGTATTTACATCAATGCTTCTTATTAAATATATTGATGAGGGAAAGTAAAAAGAAAACTGATGATTTTTTTTATATTTATTTATCGAAAAAGTTTGAAGTTTTTTTTTTTTAAATGCGTTTCTATTTACATACAAATGTCTTTATCAAAATGCAAATAAATAAAGAACTGCATACAAAATAGGCAAAAAATATATTAATTGATAGACAATTATCTAAGTAATTATCAAATTGTGATGATTAATAATTGAAATCTTTTTTGTATCAATCAAATATATACAATGATTTTTTTTTTTTTGCTGTTTTTCAGAAAATCAACAGTTTAATAAAGAAAATCACGTTATGAAGACACAACGAAGTGGATTAAATGAATAACAAAAAGAAAAAAAGATCCCCCCCCCTTCAATCAACATTTTAAAAAAGAGTATAACATTTTAGAAAGAATCATATGCCACAAATAAATACAAGGCTAAGAGTTGAAAATTAATAAATAAAAGAAAGTAAAATATGAATATTATATTGATTCACATATGTGGGGTTTGAACTCAGACTTTCACACGACCCACCACTCTCAGTGCCATCTCATATTGCTGACCCACCTGATCATACACATGTTGAAAAGATAAATAATCACCAATATACGTATTTCATGCTAAACCAGCAATCATCAGTTGGTCCAGATTACTATTCTCACACACATATATGATCAGTACTCAGCTTTATATTAAGATAGCCAATCTTTATACTTTAATGGACAGGCTTCAAACTATTCCAACTCACAATTCTTTAGCCTTCCATTTCATTGAAAATCTGATGATGGAACGTTGAAAGCCTTTGTTAGTGCCAAGGTTGTCATCCTACCCATGTTGACATATTAGTCATTCTGACCCCTCATGTACAGGAGAATAATCAATTTATACATACATATGCGAGGATTGGGCAGACATTTTACACACTATTTATATAAATTAATACATTGTACAGCCTTAAACCTGCATCTTTTCAACATGTGTATGATCAGGTGGGTCAGCAATATAAAATGGCACTGAGAGTGGTGGGTCGTGTGAAAGTCTGAGTTTAAACCCCGCATATATTACATATATAAGTGCAGTTTTAAGCCTGTACAATGTATTAATTAAGATTAACAATAATTTAATGGTTTCATATATCAAACGAGTATTAGAAATAAAACATTTTACAAAATATAAATATATTACTGGTTCAGTGTAAGAAGAGCTCATTAGTTAATCAATATATCTACTATAAATGAGATAAAGTCACACAAAAAATGCAAAAATTGATAGAAAAATAATAAACATTAAATAAACTCAAGTATAATAGACATTTTTAAAGTAAATACAATTAATTACTATCCCTAATGCGAATGTTGAATAGTGACACAATTGTTCAAAATACTATTTAAATTTTGTAATAGATATTATTGCAATATCATACTATTAAGACTGCAAAAGCATTCAAAATCATCATTAACAGCCACTTACAAATAAACATACCATTAAAAATCTTCCCCAAAAGCACAAATATAAAGATTCACACAAAATAAAATATTAAAAATAACTTTTATGGAGAATTAATAGTCAAGACTTTGAAACATTAAACCATTTAAACATCATATGCTGTTCTTTAGTCTATATATCTGATATCTTGTAAACTTTTATTTTTTTTTGCAAAAACCTTTATTATTATAACATTCCAATATCTTATTTAATTATAGTTTTTCATTATATCATATATTGATATTTTTTGGAAGCATCTTTATAAAGAAAGAGTATTTACATAAAAAAACATTCATAACAATAATATTTTTAGGAAAATGCCGTGTCTAATAAAGATGAACTTTTATATTTTACATTAATATTAGTTTACTTAGTACCACATCCAACAAGTTGAGGAACAGGCTAACTCGTCTTATGATCTTGCCATCATATTTTAAAAATCTTATTTCAGATCTCATTACACATAGCAAATAGAGCAAAATAACAGCTCTATATTTTGCAGATGACTATTTTAACTCCACAAATGCAGCTGAAACACATTGAGTCTAAAATGAATTTAACAATTAGGTTTATCCTGCAAGCATATTTACATTTATTTATATTTAAAGTATTATCCTTTGAATTATTAAAAAAATAACTATAAATGACATGTTAGAAATATAGAAGCCAAAATAATGAAGGCTTTTATTTTATTTTAACAGACATGATCATTATCTCATACTAGCACATAATTATTATTAAACAAGGCAAAACTCTCCAAATAGTAGTGCCACCTTGTGCCAACCAGAGTAATAAATGGATGCCAGAAGGCTTGTACACTAAATAGGGATTTTATGCACAAGTCTTCTGGCATCCCTTTATTATTCTTGTTGGCACAGGATGGTACTACTGTATGGAGAGTTTTGCCTTGTTCTTTTAACAGACTTAAACCGATATTTCTTTGCCATAAATCTTCAAGACTATTATTTTAAGAATGGAATGCAACATTGAACAATGGTCACATTTGTTGATTAGTAAGTTTCATTTGAAACAATAACATCAAACAATAATGATTTCTTTCATTGCTTCATCTAAAAAAAAAAATTCAATGGACAGTCAGATAATTTTAAACTTTGTTACAAATCTTTTATTAATTGAATCAAATGCCTTAACCAAGTCAATTGCAGTGTTATAAAATTTACAACTTTTTTACTCTTGATAATTTTCTTATTGGCAACAATTGATGTTTATACTGCTTCTTGATTCTTTAAAACTATACTGAATTTCTGAAAATCTATTGATCTATGAGTGATAGAAACTTTAATATACTTTTATTAGAGAGGATAATAGTGACAGCATAATGACTACAACAGTATTTTAGCTTCTTTATTTTTTATAAATTGGAATTATAGAAGCATCCTTAATATCAGATGGCCCCTTACAGCCTCAAAAATATTCAATAGTTTCAAAGTGAACATACCAGAGTTACATTTTAAACCTTTTCAGATATCAATTTTGGAACTGGAGGTTTTATTTATTTTTAAGTTTACAAAAAGGTATTTAGACTTTGTTAAGAAAAACACAACACCTGAATGAATATGTAAGATGCACATATCATTACGAGATATTACATACATTTTTAATGATATTCAAAAGTTGATCACCTATTCAAAATATCATCATTACCACACAAAGATTTATTGTGTATTACTTTAATAAGATTATGATATCATTTTTATATCTATATGTTAGAAATATTGCAATCCGTAAATGACTATATCTCTCTTTTCGTTTTATTCCATTAATTATTTTTAAGAATCTTTAGTTAGGTGGTAAGTTTTTTTTAATTGCAGGACCAATTTTAAAAATATACATATTCAGTTAAAATATTAAGATGCAGAAGTGTGCCTTTAAATTTAAAACATGTAATCAAAATTCAACATACTTTCTTATATATATATATATCAAATGACATATTTTGTTGTTTCAACTCCCAGTAATGTTAGTCTTATTTATAGAATGGTTTTATTTTTTCGTAAAAAAAAAAAAAAAAATTGTCGTAGTGACATCCAATACTACTCATTCACAAAGGTCATTAAGCAAGATATTTGGATATAATTCCATCTACTATTATAGTTTGATTAAAAATTTATGGCATATTGCTTGGGATCAAGATAAATAGAGTTAACTACTTCTAATAATACTTTAGTGTGTCATATTTGAATTAGTATATTTAAATTCTGGGCTTCAAATTTAAAGTTATACAATTTTAAACTATTATCAAGAGACCCCATACTACCATTATAAATGGTTAGTTTTTTGATTATAGAAAAAATTAAAACTTTCCCATTTAATATCAACATTTTTTATAGTTTTTTTTATTTTATTTTCTCAGAGTCTTTATCTTGTGGCTTGAATAAGAGTATCATCATATTTTTCATCATTGATTTAAAGTGTAACACAAGTGAGGAAATATTATTACCTTCTAAATAGAATTATAATCTGATACTGTGCTAGTAAAGTTTGTTGATCATTACATAGTTTAATATCTTCTAAAATTAGGACAAAATAAAATTTAATATTTTATATGTTCTAATATGATTATTGAATAACTAAAACACATACTTATTATGCTTTCACATGACCCACCATTCTCTATTCTAACTCATAACACTGATACACTTGAACACATATATGTTGAAAAGGCAAATAATCACCAGTATCCATATGTAAACCAGCAATTACTAGTTGGTCCAGATTATGATCTCTACACAAATATGCTATAAGTCATCAGACATATATTAAAATAGCCAATCCTCATACTTTAATGGACAGGTTTCAATCTAATCCACACTCCAACTCTTCAACTGTTCATCCAATTGAAAATCTCATGATGGAATGCTCAAAGTCCATCATGAGGCTCAGATGCTTGTCACACCCATGTTGACCTAAGGTCAATCTGACCCCTCATGTAGAGGACATAATCCATTTAATACATATAGAAAGGATGGTCAGATATCAATTATGAAATAACTGAAACACAGGTTTATTAGACTTTCACATGACCCACCACTCTCCATTCTATCTCATAACACTGATATACTTGAACACATATATGTCCATTATCAGATTTTCAATTGGATGGATGGTTGAAGAGTTAGAGTGTGAAGTACATTGAAGCCTGTCCTTTAAAGTATGAAGATTTGCTATCTTAATATATATATATATATATATATAGATATATGTAAAGTATGAAGATTTGCTATCTTAATATATATCTGAGCACTTATAGCATTTATGTGTAGAGATGGTAATCTGGACTAACTGATGACTGATTCTTTAGCATGAAATATGTACATTGGTGATTTTTTATCTTTTCAACATATATGTCTTCATGTGTATCAGTGTTATGAGATAGAGTGGAGAAAGGTGGGTTATGTGGAAGTCTGTGCTCATGTGCCCTATATATTATGATTATTAAAAGAAATGGATGTAAAGTAAATCATTTAATATGTATTCATACTCTCATTCCAATACACTTAAGATGGGCCTATATAAATGCATTTAAGTTTGAAAATAAGATAGTTATTCTTATTTTCTCCAATCTTTATTTTGTGGCTGGAATGAGAGTATCCTTGTACTTAATATCATTGTTTTATAGTACAGCATAAATGAGGAAGGATTATTACCTTCAACTTGAATTAAATATATATTTTATTGAGTTAAAATAGAAAGAGTACAATATATCTATTCCCACAAATACCAACAATAAATGCAATGGTTCTTTTATATCTATATTATTTTTGACAAAAAAGTCATGGCATAATGTAGTAAAATTTAGAGATAATATGTTATATATATATATATATATATATATATATATATATATATATATATATATATATATATATATATATATATATATATATATATATATATATATATATATATATATATTGAGCTGGATTGATTTCCAATTCAATTGTTTTATTACTAAAATTAAAAAGGGAAAACAACTTCATTTTCATTAAATGTCTAATGCTCAATTTTTTATTATTATTTAAAACACATACGCATTTATATTTAAAGTAGATCATTTAATGTTTATAAAATTGATTTTAAAATAGTTTACTTTCACTGCCTGTTTTAATTAATTTGATTAAAAACAGACAAGCTTGCTAATTATATATTCCTGTTGCTTTTATTTTAGTCATATTTTTAAAGTTAATTCTAAAAAAAAAAGTGGAGATTTAGTTTTGTATTTGTCGTTTTTGTTTCAATTATCCCTGGTTTGAAGTCTTAAATTAGATTGAGCAGGAAATTAATATTTGCCCTGCCTGGAATATAGAATGGACACTAATGAAAGTTTTGCGCGGGAAATGTAGCGAGGCAACAATAGCCCGCCAATGTTTGGAAGAGAGAAGAGATTTATTATTAGATACACACTTGGATTATGGCAGGCAAAAAGATATCTTTGTGAGTAGTGTTTGGATGTTTAATTCCTACTAAAAACTTAAATAATTATTGACAAACTTTGTTGCTGTGCAAGATGTCAAAATCCACCACTGTGAGTTTTGCCATCATTAGAATGTCTGACTAATTTAAACAAAGGACAGACCCATTCCTACCAGCTCTCCTCCAGTCATGCCATGAACCTCTAAAATAAACACTGCCTCTACCTTGCCACTGTCAAAGAACCTGAAGGATGAACCATTATCAAAAGTGTGCACTCGTCACTAAATCACTAGGACTCAGACTTACCATAAGCTAAACTTTTTCCTATTCTAGCCAGGGTAAATAAATTTCATTTAAATAAATCTCCACTCAATCTAATGATAAATATGTTTTAAAATGGTATTAATTGCTTTTTTAATTATTTATTATCTGTATGTACTCTTTTCTAGTATTTAAAGTGTGTCTTGGAATCTTAGTTTTAAGATTCCAAGTTTGTTTGCAATTTTCGTTTATCAGAGGGTGCATTAGGAGATTGTATTTTATATGTTTAATATATACCTGATTATTTCATTAACTATTACAAAATGCATTGGCAGTTTTCGTAGTCTTAATTTTTTTCACCTGCCCTTAGTTGTACAATAAAGAATCTTTAAACATGTTTCATTTGCGCTGTTTGAACAAACAACAAAATCTTTTTGCTTGCTATTTGTCATGTTATTTCTTTGGGTTGTCTGAAAATAATCTATTTCTTTCTGGATTATGTAAGATCATAATCAAATATCTGTTGCTGTCCTGTAGGTGAGATCAACCATGTTTACTTTGAATGTAGTATTATGTGCAGCAGTCTTGCAGTGTTTTAACAACAGTAATTAGAATATTACTGCTCGGACGACCGCGCTGGTAGCGTTGATCTCCGGCGGGACAGTAATTGTTTTATTATCCCTGATTCAGGAAGCTAAAGTTGTTGTTTGTTTTGTAATTTTGCAACTGGCCAGCAAGAAGATATTATCCGAAACATTTCTTCTATTTTAAGTGAGATAATTTTGCTGCCAAAATGTTTAATGCCTTCATGTTTGTTGTACTCCTGTGCACTCTGGTAAATATGCGTATGTTAACATAAGTCACTTTTATATTCGTGGCTAGATGTCTTCACTCTATTGCACAACTTTTAATAAAATTAATAAATTGTTTAAATTTAATTTGGCTGATGTTTGTCTTTGTGCTTTGATTTCTCAACTGTCTAAATAATGTTTAAGATATCTTTTTCCTCCCTGAGTGTAGTTCGGTGCCTTTTGATTCGCATATCCTGTCCGCCCTAAAATAAATGTCTAGTTCATATTTTCAGACTAGTGGCGCCCCCAGGTTCAGTATATGCAAATCTCAAAGATCTTCTCCCATTACAATATATATATATATATATATATATATTACATTCATATTGGCCTTTCAAGCCAATTGTGCAAAAGCTTTGCGAGTGTTAAATAATAAATGAATACCCTCTGACAAATACAAGATATAGAATTTATGCAGAAAGAAAAAGAATCCCTCTTATTCCTACGACTCAAATATTTATATATGAGCAAATCTGAAGTACTGGCACAGAAGGCGTAATGATAGAACGGTGACTTTAAATTACTATATACAATGTCTGAATGAAAGACGCCGATGAAATTTTCTAGAATTGGTCAGAGGGTATTCATTTATTATTTAACACTCGCAAAGCATTTGCACAATTGGCTTGAAAAGCCGATATTGTACCGGTCAACCGCAACCCATCAACTACACATGGAAACCGACTTCAAACCCAGACTGATTCCAGAACTAAATCCGAAATCAAACCAAGTTCAAACCCAAACCGTGCGCACAAGTGACTGAGGTATAACAGAATCCATAGTACATGGTATAGCCTAATACTAGCTCGGTGGGAACACAGACAATAATTCTGCCTAACTTATCTATATATATAACTGCATGGTGGATGCTCAAAGCTAGATACAATCAATGCAATATATATATTCTCGTGTTGTCGATACCGACAGTAATAAAATGATGGCGAAATAATTATTTAATGAAGAGAGAGACAAACTAGATTACACAAATGTTTAATAATTATTCTTACGATTAGATAAAATTTAAACACAATATAATTACTTATTATATACAACATTACTTATTTTACTTGTAGTCTTTAACGGAAATCTATACATGTGTAATTGACAGACAACATTGCATTTAATATTTTGGTTTGCTTTATAATCATTTTATCTATGACCAGTGTAGGCAATCCCACAGATGATTTCTTTTAAATATAATATTAGCGTAACTTAAACAATTTATTTATGTGATTAATTATGTATAAGAGATGTGAGAATCAGAGCAAACAAAACTTTAACTGTTTTATCTTTATTAGACTAAATTCTTTATTAAATTAAGATCGCCTTGTTGGTTTCAAACAAATAAAACCATAACGTACTACGGGGATGGGGAATAAGCTTATATCTTCCAATATAGGGTGATGTGACTGGCTGCTATATGAAACAAATACAATAATCAGAAGTAATAGCTTGCAGTGTATTAACGAAGACTGAGTGGCTCACACTTTGGAAAGTATTCACAACCAATGAGGAGGCTAGGAGAATTTCTCTCTCTTTTGTTTGAAATCACGGAGGAGACACCGAATCAAGTTATGGGAAGCGAAATATAGCACAACACCAGTAACATGGTGAACGAATGCTCGAAGCAGAAATTATAAATATCTATATAAGACTTTATTTATTCCACCATACTTTTCCCATGTAACCGTCTGATAAAGTAATTTAAAAACCACACGATAAGCTTAGAGAATCATATATTTAACTGTTAATTAATGACACTCTGAATCTCATACCCCTTTGACTGTTCGGAAGTAGTAAACACAACAATGGCTACCCTTGATTATTATTCCCCCCCCCTCGTATGAGAAAACATGCAATTAAATAGATAAAATAGATTTTAGATATTAACTACCCGGTGGCATAGAATAAAACATCCTTCATTAAACTATAACACATACATCAATTTAAAACCAATATATATATATATATATATATATATATATATATATATTGTGCCCTTATCTGTGGGTCATAATAAGGTAGAAAGGTCAATTACTAAAAAATTTTAAATTTTAAGTTATGCTTGTATGATATATAAATAATAATAGGATAATTAGATTTTATAGTACAATTTAAAGCTGAAAATACCTGGTATATAAAAATGTAATAAATTATTTTAAGAGAAAACAGTTAAATAAAGCTTAATTATATCCTTGCTTATGGTTGTAAAAGCTGGCCATATAAAATAACACAGCTATAAATAGTTAAAAGTATAATAATAATTTGAATATAATATTTTAAAACTAATAAATTAAATAAATGCTATATGCAATGTGTAAATATATTTCATAGTCAAAATTAATAGAGTATATTTTAAAATAGACTTTAAGATGGTGAGAATTATGTTTAGTTATACAAGTTTTAATTATTTTCCAAATTTTTATAAAACATATCAGTTTTGGTAATTTAGACCGAGACGTAAATAAAAAATCATTTGATAAAGTTAGTAAACACGTGACTGTATATTATATACCTTCACACACACGCTTGTTAAAATAATAATAAAGTTTGTGAATTTGAAACTAGATATAATTGCCATCGATCATTAAAGTAAAGGTTAAAATATTAAATATTATTTTAATAATTAGTTTAAAAGTTTAAATAATTTTATAAAACTATAATTGAATTTAAAAATACTAGTCTAAATAATATTTTGAGACATGACGTCATCAATTCTCTATTTTAAACGTCTATTCTGTTATCAAACTAAAATGGATAAATTTGTTCGCGCTAAAATAAAATCATTAACCAATCAACGGAGGTAAATTAGCAGACAAAATATAAGAATTATACGAAGCGGGGGAGAAGTAATGTGTAAGTGAAAGAGAAAGTAACACATTTTATAGCTGATAACACCGTAGCTGGAAAAGTGATATAAATTTAAAATTTAGTATTTATTTTAAAAGTTCTTCTGTAACATATAATATATTTGACTGTATCGACATGGATTGCTAATTTTAAAAGTTATCTTACCAGGGAATTTTATTCAAGTTTAACCAAAAACCTACAGTAGAGATGGAAGTACAAGGAAAAATACCTAAAAATATTGCTGAAGGAAAAATATTTGGAAATTGTCTTAATACAGCTTTATTTATGCTCAACCGGAAATTTATCATTATAACTCAAAGAAATATAATTAGGACGCTGTATGAAAACCTAAAAGAGAAGTTACTTGCCGTCAGGAAAAAATTATGACGCACCAATTTTACAAGGCTACTTTAAAGTTATGTATTCTTCTCTATGGAAAAATTTAATATGCATTTTTGTTATAAAGAAAATAATAATGAAGAAAAATGTTTATCTTTTAAAGGAAAACATTATTAAAAAATATAATACAAGAATTTTAAAATAAAGAAAAGTAAAGAAGAATATAAAAGTGCTATTATGTATTTTATAGAAAGGAGCCGAAAACTTTATCTAGTTAGAAAATATTATAAAGAATTCAATGGAGGAAATGCTTGATCTAGAAAAGATAAAATTAAATTACTTAATGAAAATGGATCCATGGAAACCGGAAATTTATTGAAGATTTAAATAAAGTACCTAGAAGATGCATCGGGAAAAGTCGCGCGGGAAAATACTAGCAGACAATAGTAGAAGAGAATATCATGAATTGATAATTGTATACAATATTGTGAAAACCAAGGATTGTCATATATGAATATTTATTAAACAGAGTAGTAATTGTTTTACTTTAAAATAGAACATTAAGTGACTGAAGAAGAAATAAAATAATATTTTTTTTTTTAGCTTTAATATGAACGATTTTCAAGCAAGTTCGATAAAGAAGTACCGTAAATATAATTTAAATATTTTTACTGATTATATTTAAAATATAAAATGCTATGTGAGATTAGGGAAAACATATAAACATAAATTTAATAATAATGAGATTTAAATATAATAGCTTAATAGAATGATAGAAATATTGTTTTAAAAATAAAGTGTATGTATGGAAATCATATATCTACAAGAATCAATGGGATGGTGAAGCCTACAGAACACGATCGAGAAGATAAAGATCGTTTTGGTAATTTTGATATTTATTCATAATGCATAATGTAATTTTTTTTAGATCATCTATTGATTAAGAATGATGTGTGAAAGTTTAAATTCTATGTACGCATTTTATACAACATTAAAACATATTATGAGATAGGAGTAATTTTAAATATGCATGCAATAAGTTATTTAAAGTATAATTAATAATATAATATAACAGAACAATTGTGTGATTCTTTTGAACTTTCATGTTGTAAAGTATTCAAATATTGTAAAATAGTTTGTATATGATAAATATACGAGAAAAGTAGTAAAAGATTTTCTTAAAGAACAGCGGTATAGTTTTTGAAATAAATGAATTTTATTATTGTTAGAAATGTAGATAGGAATTTGTCGATGTACTGTATAGAAAAATCTTGAGAAATAAGATCGGATAGTGACTTGGTAGTACTAGTGTAGAGGAAACCAAGATGATGTTTTGTTAAGAAATAAGAAAAATAAAGTATTTGGATCATAGTTAGTTTGTGTGATTTCAGTATAGCTAACTAAGCCCTATCACTGAACACATATATTTTGGACAGTGTTTTTTGCGTATCTTTTAAACTTTTTGATGTTATATAAAGCTGAAGAAATAGCTTTAGCATCACTCCTATAATAGAGGTGGGTAGACAGATAAAGGTCACTCCTCTATAGTGTTTTTAATTCACTGTGCCATTATTGTCAAGGTTTATGACGGATAATATTCTAGTTATATATTTTGATCCTGTGCATCTATTTTCGCTATCCTTGTTTCGTGAATCTGCATCGTCAGAAAGATATTTTCACAGAAATAATGAATAAAATAGAACTGAGGATATGTTATCGTTCAAGTAAGAATAGTTTATTTACTGGAGTGTGTGAGAATTGTGTAACTTTAAAAGTGAAAGTACAAAATATCATAAAGAGAGAAAGAATCATATGATACAGTTTTAAAATCAATTCGGAAATGAATATAAGATTTTTAAAAGAGAAATCTAAACAAAGTTTTTTTTTATAAAAGTGATAATAAAATTTTAATGTTTTAAATAATTTTTAGAAAATAAATATTGCATATTTGATAAGAAATAATTCAATAATGTGTAATAGACATATATTTGTGCATGGTGTGTTAATAGTTGTAATTACCATCCGAAGTAAGGCTTGAATGAGTATATTAGATTAATAAACATCGGATAATGAACAATCAAACCTAATACCGAATGTAGAAGAATGTTTGAATTAGTAGGATTCCATACAACCAATATAAAACTAGAATTTTATTGTTTTTGTAGAATGTTTACTATGAATGTAAAATTTGTAAAAATATAAATTTAATAATAGTAGGGATACAAAGTGTTAATAATAATTATATGATAAATACATTTTGTAACAAGCTAAACTATAATAAGAAATCCAATAATAATAATACTGTATTTTCTTAAGCATTTAAAAGATAAGAGTTAACTAGAAAAAATAAGTAGAAGTTTGATTTCATTTTTAGAAACTAGTAAAATAATTTTGTGATAGGAGAGCAAGGATATCCATGTACATAATGTAAAATATTGTTATTTGTTTATGTTATTAATAAACTTTGTTGTAAATTTATTTTAAAGCTTTGTGTCTTCGTTGTTGTTTCTCCACATGGATGCATGATATCACAATACACTTATAATTGCAACAGACATATATAGTTGTTTGCACAAAAGGTAAACCTAAAGTGTTATAATAATTTTGAAAATTTATTTGTATGATAAAATTAAAAGATCATAATTATATCATTTATTGGTCATAAGTTGGTTGCCACAATATTACATCAAAATATATGCTAATGTTGCCACACGTATTCTGTTGTCAGATTATTAAAATACTACCATGCACGTAATTATTTATTTATTTAGGAAGTAATAATACTTATATTATACTATTGTTGTTATTATTATTATTTATTATTGTTAGTTACTGAGTAGTGAATTTATGACATAAAATTCCCTTTTCATAGTTTACTACCGTAATTTTAAATCAGTTAAAATACAATTTATGAACCTGAGATTTGATTTTATTTTATTTATTCTATTTATTTACTTAATTTTATTTAATTGAGCTAGATTCTTATTACAAAGAATATTAAGACATGATTATTATTTTAGTCGTAGTGAAAAGAGCTTAGAAAGTCGTAAGAATACTATAAGTTAGTTATTTAGTATAGTAAAAGGGGGAATAGTATTCTTATGCCATTGAGATAGTATCATGTGGATAATATCTCAATGTAGTCTATCTCGTTCCCCGTGTCGTCACTCCATGTCTCATGAAAATAATAAACATTTGTTAATTTATTTTTAGAAATATAACCGTATTTGTATTTTAAAAATTAGAGCTAGTAATCATTTTAATTAATGCTGGATATTTCATTTATTTATTTCGTTGAACTGAGCTAGAACCCGTAAAAATATTTTAAACAGTATAAATAAATAATTTTGGGAGAGAACGAACGAGAACGAACGGGGGGAGAGGTTAGAATATATATATATATAATGATGGATAACATATCTATTTAAAATCATCGTAAAGCTTAAGGCATTAGCAACTTGTTATTAAAGACTAGAGTAAAGAAATTTAACAGGTGGAAAGGGATACGTTTAACTACACGTTTACTATATATATTTTATCAAAAGAACAAAAAACCATAATAACAAATATTTAGCATACTTAGTACAGATTTAAATCTACTTATATAAGGGACTGGCATTAAAGAAAGTAAAAGTTCATGTAAATTAGATTTACCATTCTTTCTTTGTCCGGACGCATTTCTTGCAATGATGGTTAATTAGAACGTAGGCGCACATTTGGTTTTGATATAATGACATATTGGCTTTCAAAGTTTAGGGTTGGAAACTGGAACTATAGGCATATGAAAGTTGGACAACTGGAATCACAGCACATGATATTTCAGCAGGCTAGGAAGGTTTCATCGGCAGGACAGGGATCAGCTTACTGGACCTAGCCTAGCATTATCAATGTTTACAGATCACTTCTTAACACTGCACTCTCCAAATTTACTCTGATGTTTTCTCCTCTTTCAGAGTGGTCAAGAAGAAAAAAAATGATACAATACAGAATGATGTAATCCGGACGACGCAATCTGCATGATGCAATCTAACATGATGCAATTTAAAATGGCCAAAGTTTCCACAAATCACCTGGTCGTTGGTCACCTCATTTTGGACTCCACCTTCCTTGATTTTCTGGCCTTTAGCGATTTCACTTTTATTATCCAGTTGGTACATTGAAATGTTTTTTTTTTTTTTAAAAAAATAAATAAATCTGTATAAGTATTAACTATTTAAAATTAAGAATTATTCACACAATGAAACTTTCCCTTTCTCTTTAAAATAATCTTATATTAGTATCCAAACCACACACACACATGATTTATATATTTTATTACTTACAATATTTATCTAAAGGATTTATTTAATTATTTACATAAGATATGACAAACATGATTTACGTTTTGTGGCTTGAATGAACAAAGCCCCATTGCACAAAATAATAGTTTATAGCAAATCTGCTATACTAAGATTTGAAAACAACAAAACAAACAAGGAAAGAAAGAAAAAAAAACCGTGAAACTAAGATCGATCCTCAGATCGAACTATTTCAATATGAATGTAATTACAATTATATAGACGCTATAAAAATAAATGCTTATATATATATATATATTGTAACAAACGGGGTTCGAATACACGCGTATGTAATATATTACTAATTGCGAGTGATAATGTTGAGTGACTATATATGAAAAGATATATAGGTAAATAGTCATTCGAACCCTGTTACAAAGAGTGTGAATGTTAGGTGGGTATGTGTATATAAATGTATTTGTATATGCGAGTATAAAATGTGTGTATGTATTAACGGTGATGGTTACAAGCAATTATATACAGAGCTGTATAAGTTGTAATTGATTATTCGTATATATTTATCCGTTAGAAATTTTCTTTAAGTCTGGTTAATAGTGTTGTCGGTAACACATGTTTTCTTTGCTAATTAATCTTTTGAACATATGAAGATAAAAATAGAAATAAATCAGTTGCTGTAGGCGGTTTAGTGATAACTGGCATCAAGAGGTCCGAAAACGAGTCAGGTGGGTATCTTTGGAAAACAATAGAAGAATGGGACAGTGGCGTAGGGATATTGAAAGACAATTTTACAAAGTTAAAGAGTGAAAACAAAAGAACTTTTTGTGAGCTCGAGAGTGAAAAGAAGAAAAAAGAAAAAAAACACATCTTGGACTACGGAGTGTGGAGACGTATAAAATTTTCTTAAGAAGTTTAGTAATATTTCTCACCCAAAATGTCGGGGTAATTCAATAGTGCTAGTTTCGTTAACCGATCCAGTGGACAGTTGTCATGGAACCCATCTGAAGTGGACCTACGAATTTCGCTATACAAAGAGTTCTTGTTCATCGAGTGTAATGGCGACGAAAGATCTGTGAAATGTGACCCTTTCATAAAGTGAGTGAATCATCTACTCCACCTCCGGAATAAGCTATTCGATATACCACATTGGAAATCCTTGCCATCCGTTATATCAACCAGACCAGTATTCGTGGAGAAGTATAAATGCGGACTTGTCTTTGACCGTGTGAATGGTCGATGGTACTTAAGGTAATTGACGTTTACACTAAATATATGTTCAATGAATGCATCTTGGTAAAGAAACTAGTGTTACCTCAATATTAATTCCTATAATAAATCTCTTTTAAATAAAATAAAATAACAACTTTAAATAAACAGCTCTGATGTATAATTGCAGTATTTTGATGCGTGTGTGAATTATATAGGTGTGTATCAGGGTAAATGGGCTGTGCGCTTGAATATTGATATTTATATGCGTGGATAAATGAGATTTTATTGGTATTAAGTATGGTAATAAATAGAGTAAATGGTATGATAACCTTCAGGTTGGGTTATTAGATTTATAACGGATAAATTATCGGGCAGAATAGATAGACACATAAGATGTAGTTGGGTAGTGTTTAGCTTTGTTCTCTAGTTAGACTATAGTCCCCAAACCCTGAGACTGAGCTGGTAGGGATGCGCTACCATAAATAGAGGTATATATGTATACCCAAACCCTTATTTACGTTTTCGATGGGATAATTCTTATTCATGTGTAAGATTGGCGCATGAGATGGAATCAGACCATGCTCACAAATATCCTCACTCGAAGCTACGGGTAGACGCGTATAAATGGTGATATAAATATATTATATATATAAAGCTAGGTATTATAATATATATATATATATATATATATATATATATCACATGTAATAGTATGACTATTTTCAATGTATATTACAATGTGTGTATACTTATAAAACAATTTAATTTTAAAACTATACCTATTAAAACATCAACAAAAAATAACACAAAATACAATAATTAAATTATAATAAACTAAGAGAAAGAGAGTACATACTAGATTTTAGTCATATCTGTGTATGTATGAAAGCAAATGTGTTCAATAAATTACTCTCTTTCAGATAAACAAAAAAAAAATACATTTTTTTCTCTTAATCTGTGTTATGATGTAAATGATAAAGGTGAAATGCATAAAATATAATGTAGTGTGATGATAAATTTATAAATTTAATATCACAATCTTTTTTGTAGAGCCATTCTTTTGTTATGATTTATATTGCAGCAATTGCATTTATATTTTGAATTAGAAAATTAAAATTTGGTAAATAATGGTTGGTCTCACAAACATGATGAAGTGCTTTATTTGTATGTTCATATCAATTTCTGAATCTGTATTATCATTTTTTTTCTTGCAGTAAATGATTTAAAACCACTCTTGTCAGACTACTTTTTGCTAATCTCTGATGCAATACATTACTATTTGGATAATTTTTGTTATTTACTTCTCCAATCGCAAATTACTTTTTTCCAGTATTTATCAAATATTTATTATATTCTATGAATATAACTTTAGCAGTTTAATTACTAAAAGTAACTAATGCTATCATGAATTTATTTTTCATTTAGTAGACTCATGATTATCATTTCATCCTTTTCTTAAGTGTCATAGCATTGGCCAGGACATGAACTTGCAACCCAGGCAACTGCCTGCTAGTGCAAGGCAGTCTCGATGACCTCTTGACCACCAATGCAAGACATAATTTCATTTTTATTAAATAACTAACCAACTTTCACATGTTATTTGATTTTTGGTAAAATCAAATCAATTATATTCAGTTTCACATTCAAATGAAGAACTTGATATATTTGTTGGGCTTGTAATAATAACTGCCATTATTAATGATGTGCTTTGGGGTCTTTGTAAATTATGCATAACACATGTAGGGATGGAAGAGTGACTTTTGCTACACAAGCAAGTAAAACATATGCTTGAATTTTACAAAGTTGTAATTTTTCTTTAAATCCACTGAAACTACTGTTATAAAAAAGACAATATGAAAGATGACTGCATTAATTTTGGCTTACTTATTAATTTTGTTGCTTCTTGTTTGTTTTTTTTTAAGTATTAAATTAAAAATAATATTGTTATTATTTATGCTAAAATTTCATTTTAAAATACATCAATATCTTTCACATTAGCATTTCCTTTATTATCATATAAATTATGTATATATAAAAGAATAATAAGATTTTATGGTTAAGCTCTATGGTAACATAATAAAATAAGTGAAATTTTTATATACCAACATAAATTTACAAAAACATTTTCTAACGTTGGCTTAATCAGGATAACAAAGTTACTATTTATTCTGATCTGCAATACTCATTCATAATTTAGTAATTGGTTATTAAAGTTATTTATATGTTGCCAATACGTTTTAATTTAATTTGACAATTTTATTCAAATATTTTGAAAAGTAAAGGGTTTAAATATAAATTGATGAAAAACATGTTATGGCATATTTTTCTGTGCAAATATTAAATTAAAAATTAAATTATAACACTTTATATAAATTATAAATTAATGTATTCAAAATATTTTAATTAAAAATTACCTACCATTGAATGCAGACAGTTTTAAAACAAAAGTTTATTAATTTTACAGAAAAAGAGATTGTTTATTTGTGATAAGAATTTACATAAGAATGCAATAAAATTCACCTTTAATGAATAGCAACTTTGTGAGCGACCAACAAAGACAATGGTGTTGCTGTAAAATAAAATTACTATCACTAAAAATAATTATCAAAAAAATGAAAAGAAAATAATTTTAAACATTTTATTTTAAGTTATGGCTTCAGTTATAAAATAATTATAAGAAGTCTTAGAATGTTTGGAAATTTTTTATCATTTTTAAAAATTAAAATAAAAGACAAAATTTTAATAAACATTACAAAAAATTTATAATACTAATTAAATAAATCCCAAATTGCTGTTATGAAAGCATCGATATAAAATAGTTAAATATTTTAGCTTTTCAGAATATGAAGTTGTATTTCAGCACTAGAAATGACAAGACAAGCTTCATTTAATTTTTTTTAGTTCTTAAATCCATTACTCCATGACAGAGTTAAAGGGTACAGGGTGCCTAATCATTATAAATTTGTTTGAAAAATGTAAAGAATATATCTAATATCCAGTAAGTGTATGACATTTCCAGATCAATAGTAAAGTTGGTATCATGCTGAAAAGGTCAATGCTATTCATACCAATCTGATCATTACAAATTGTCTTAAGACACTTTTACCATATTGATACTAATAGCTAATTTTCAAAATTAGTTAGATAGTTGCATCATTAATGGGATAGCAAATTGAAAATTCCCCAATAAGACAATTTGTTTTCGTAAGTTGAATATCATCATTGATATTATTTTGGACTGTGTATAAATAATTATAATGACCTTTGACATTTTTACATCTGATTAAACAGTGTAAAATAAAAGTCAGAAGTTATCCTTTTAGAGTTAAATACAAAGCTTCTTTTCAGTGAATCTTCCAATATATGAATTCACAGTCAATTTTTCCATTAACAGTAACTGGGTAAATCCCCATTTAAACATCTCATTCTTGTTTTGCATGTTTTGTTTTCTATATATGAAATGACTAGGTACTTGCTAAAAATATATCATAAATAAATTTTGAATTATATTAATAGTAAATAATAACAAATATAATATTGTAATGGTCAAATTTGTACATTTGTGGAACAAAATCCAGAGTTTTGGTAAATCATCCAAAGGCTGATTGAAATGAGGTTACTGAGACCCCTTGTACAATGTAGCCTCAGTTCCTTTACCAATGTTCAAAGATTTACTACCTTGCAGATTACATATGTGAGGTCACAGCAGTATTTTTCTTAATCATGTACTAGCAGGAGCACATCAGTAAAACATGAGACTATAGGAAATTGGCATATTTAATAGTATAGCTACATATATAGGTGCAGGCATAAACATAATTTTTAAATATGGATTGTGATTCTTAATAGCTAATAGCTAATTAACCAATGATAATAATGATTCAATAACAATGACGAGTAAGGATAATATGTAATGATTTAATAATGAGCAAAATTGAGATTTTAAGCACAAGTTAAATTTAAATTAATTTAATGAAAGCCAAATATTTAAATAATAAAATTAATAAATGAAATTAATAATTGCAATGATTATAGGATTGTCTCACTCACATGTGAATAAGGAAGGATTCAATTTAATGACATTTAAGTTTTGGTTCACATGCAGGTGATGATTTTGGATATAAACATTTATGGTTTACTGAGGTACAGGTAGTTTTGGTTTACAGATATATATATATATATATATATATATATATATATATATATATATATATATATATATATATATATATATATATATATATATATATATATAATATATATATATATATATATATAATCACCGATATTTTGATGGACTAGCATTTTAAGTTACAGTTTTCATGAGACTAATCAAGTTAAGAATTAGTTTAGTTTGCTCATGATGATCTATGCCTAGTTTATGCTATATAATGGGATCTATATTTGCTTTAGAGCTAGCAGAAATGATTATTGGCATTTACAAAGAAACATAAATATTTAATATATTCTCTAGATAGCTTATATGCCTATAAAATTAGATTTGGATTCAGATCAAAGCTGAAATATGCAATTGTATGGCAGAATAAACTGATGATTGGCAGTCAGACTTCAGATACCAAGGCATATAGAAAATATACAATCTGAGTCCCTGGATCTCGAATGTGTGCTTTTTCATGGAATTTATGCCAAGTACTGGTTCCCTTAACACCATACCCATTGCTGTGAAATAGAGACCTTTAGTCCAGGTGATCAAACAATGAGTTTAATTTTCTGGAGTCTCATGCTCCAGTTCTATGGATGCAGAATGGGATGGCACTTACCCTATTCCCATCTGAAGAAGGTAGTTGTCTGAACTAAGAAGAATGGGGTATTCCTCAAAACATATGCACATGGAAGTGATACAGCAACAAGTATGTACACTGAACCATTTCTTAAGAACACATTAGCACTGCTGATTATAGTCCATCATTATATAGTAAAATTGGATGCTAAACAATAGTTTCCTTCCATGAAACTACCATAGATCAGTTTATTATATAGCATCTATAATTATGCTTTTAAGGAAAGCTTATGAATCTAATTTATTAAGCTATCTATATAGGCATTTATATAGTTCTAAAGAGGATTACAGCATATTATGGATAATTACAATTATATCTTCTAGCTTTATGCTGTATTTTATCATTTCAACTGAATATTAGTTAAATATTACATTTAAAGCAAATCTATCTTAGAGTAGCTGTAAGCTTTTAATTATATCTTAAATAAGACATTTTATCCATTTCAGAAGGGAGTTTTGTGCATTAATAAATGTGAATCTAATCGCTTCTCCCTAATGATTTAACTAAGAGTAAAACTTCATTCTGAACAAATATAGCATAAACAAATACATTATTGAAAATAATAAAATTTGGCATAGATTTAACTAAAAGGAAACATACATTTAGAGAGAACCATACATTTAAAAAGATTTCATGTAAGTGAAATCTGAAATTTGGCTTTGTTTTAGCTTAGTTTTAACAGGGAATTGAAATGAAAGTAGCTTACAATTTGACTGATTCAGTTTAACATAGATTTAACTTATTTATGAGAATTATTAATAAAAGCAAACATTATTACTAGGCTAAATTATGTAAGATACTTTAGAAATATAATTATCATTTAAATAAACCATTTAGAATTATATGTACTAAATAAATTATGATAAATCAGTTAGAATCAATCAACTAAAGCAAGTTAAAACTAATCAGTTTTGATAAATCAAAATAAACTAGAATCAATCAATCAGAAATAAATCAGTAACTAAATCAGGCAAGATTTGGGATTTAAATAAAGAAAATAAAATTTACATTTAACTTGTAAGTTTAGACATTTACTTATTTTGGCCATAATTGATAGGTTTAGCTAGCTTTTAGAATTTGATGAAGTTTAGTTTAGATGTTGAAATTGATGGAGAATTGTTACCACTTTAAGTTTCTTTGTTCTGGCAAGTTGGCTTTATCTTGAGGTTTTATTTAGATGGCATTGGCTTCTAATTCACCTCTCTCCCCATCTCATAGACTATCACGGGATCTAGAAAGCAAGGGATTGCCTTTTCTAGCCCATGATCATCATCATTACCAATTTATAAAACATTTTTAACAAATTGAAATACTTGAGTGCTGAAGTGAACACTTAAGACTCTAGTGAATCAAAGATGGCTGAAGCTACTTATATACTAGTTTACCCCTTAACCCTTGTCTTAGTAATTTTAGATCTGCTTTTCTAATTACCTGGCTGTATTCTTGGAAATCTCAGAATCCCTGCTGTCATTGATCTTTTTACAGGTCGGTTTTCCTTTGGTTAACCAGGATTTTTTACTTCTAAAATTTTAATTAGGTCAATATACAGCAAGAAGGATTAAATTTTATGAAGTCATAAGATGGAAAACATTTTGTTATATATGTAACTCAATTATATAATTTAGCAATATATGCAGAAAATATAATAATTTCAAACATTAATTTTCGAATAAATATTCTAGATAAAAAATTTCTAATGTTTTAATTCTATTAACATTATTCCTTCCCACATATATGTAGTTTTTTGTTACACATACAAAACATTTTCCATTATTTAATTACTAGAAATATATATGTGTGTACTTACTGATTTTTATACATATGCATATGTTTCTTTTACTGTATACTAAATATACACACACATACACAACCAGTATACTTAGGTTTACAATTAACATAATATTAGCATAATATAGTTATAATTTATGAGGATTTGGGTATACTTATACATAAATAAATACTACTATAGTATACAGTAGGTGAAATAGAAGGATAGACAGATCTGACTGTTTCAATATATAAATTAAGCAAAAATATTTTAGATTATATTTTAACCATTATAGCTGAAATTAAGTAGACAAAAAATAGGAGATACTATGCAAATTTCCAAGAAATTTGTATATCGATATTAACAATATATACAAAAAGTTAAAATTAAAGAGGCAATTTTTATAAACAAATTTAAAGATTGGATAATAATATAAAATCCATTAATATCATTACACCCAGTTCTTGAAAAATCATGTGATGTCTGTATTTGTTTTGCCTAATTTCAATTAATAATGATTACAATGTAATCAAAATTATTTCTGCTTAATTTATTATATTATTGTCATTATTATTTACTCTTGTTTCAGTTTAAAATTTATATATATATATATAAATAAAATTTAAAAATTCTATAAAATTGAATATTAGCAAAATAAATTTATACTAAAATTCTCTTATGATTATTGTTTGATCTAACAATAAATAGACCTTCTCAAATAAAAATTAAGTAAACACACACACACATATATATATATGTTGTCCATGTATTTATCATAGTCATTTTTAAGTAAAGTTTAAAAATAGATGTAAAAAAATTTTAAGGTTTAAACTTGTTAGATAAGAAGTTTATAAAGGGATTTAAATTATTTTAACGTTTTTTAATGTAATTTAAATAATAAAACTATTACATTATTTATTTGAAAGATAAAATAATTAATATTTATTATATTTGAAGGATATAATAGTAAAACAATAGTTTAATTACAGTATTAAATATTATATAATATTAGTTATTTAAATTCTTATTCTAAATAATTAGTAATTAAATTCTTCTAGACTGTTCTAAAAGTGTCATATATCTTGAAAGGGTGTATGTTTGTCTGCAAGCTTTCATGTGTTAGAAAAATATTGATTTGTAGTTTTGTTAGTAAAATTAGATAGATTTAAATGTTGCAAATATTTTTTAAAAAGAACAATTAAATTTATTGTATTGTTTAAATAATATTTTTTGCTTTAAAATTAATATTTTAAGTTATTAAAGATACTTTAAATTTGTTTAAATAAAGGTATTTAATATTATAAAAATGTTAAATAATTTTAATATAATATTTAAAATGGTGAGTCATAATTTTAAAAAAATATTTTGTAAAGAAAATAATTTGGTTTATATGTAAATTAATATTTGATAAGAAATTGGATAACCAATAAAATTACTAGATAGGATAAGTATAAATAGAGGTGTTCAATCAGTCTAATAGTATTAATTATTAATATTTTTTGTTTAATCTTGTTTTGTTTCTCTAATCTGGTCTTGATTAAAGTTGTAATTTTTTGAAAAATTATTATTTTTATTTAAAGATTTAAATTATAATTTTAAAATAATTATTTTAAAGTGCTCAATGTGTGAATAAGTTTAATTATTTCCTATCAGCAAAATTTTACTTTGAAAGTTGACGAAAAACTACAATAATTTTATGGAAACCTATAGTGATCATCAAAGCATCAGACCAATGTGCCTCAGATGCTATGAGAACTTAAACCATATAACTAAATAAAATTTAAGGATGTATATATACTTTAATATGTTTAGTATGTGTGGAATTGAAAGAAAATTTATATTTAATAATTTTGATAAACACTTATAACTATAAACTTTTTATATCTTATAAATATGCAAGGATATTTATTGAAAGTTATTTAACCACCTTTATATATTTAAAAAAAGAAAAAGAAGAATAAATGATATTATGCACTTGACTTGTGAATGTGGATAAATATATTTTATTACCAGTTTATTTGAAAAAGAATGGCTTGAATGGATATAATATATCTGAAATTTGTGCATAATAAGATTAAAAGAAAGTGACTTTTGAACTTTATACTTTTAAAAAAAGATTTACCTATTTGAAAAAATGATGAATGAACTATACATCTTAAAATATTGTAATATTTAAAGAAAAATGCATGAATTATACATTTTAAAAGATTTCCTTTATTAAAAATGAGAAGAATTGTGATATGATTTTTAAAGTTTATAATTATGTTATATAATATTGTCTGGATGAAGAATCTGTATAAAAACTATAACGAATTATTGATTAATATGTGCACATTTGAAAAAAAATGCTTAAGAAGTATTCTATGATAAATTATCACCTTTAAATATAAATCTATACATTTTGTTTAAAGAAAATAAGGATGAGAGTTGTCTGCTTAAAAATTAACTGATAAATAATATTATTTTATAAAATGCTTAATAAATTCTTTCTGATAAAAAATATTAATATCATTATATTTTGCTATAAAAACTCTCAACCAGCATGATAAAAATATACATACATGAAAAATATATTATTTAATGTGAACTTATATTACTGAATGTTTTCCCATTGAAATATTAGTTTTCCTGATGAATATTAAGGATATGGATTTAGTGGTGTATTTTTAAAGTAAAGATGGACAATATTTTGCTCAGATTTTTAAAGATTTAACTTTGTGATTTATTCAGTTTGTTGAGTGGTGGCAGAGAGAGAGAAGTTTTTGTTCAAACTTTTTTCCTTTGGCCCTTTACAAAGGAAAAATTAAAGCACTGTAAGAATGAAAAAATACAAAGAGTTGGTAGCTTTGAATTTTTTATTATTATCCTACTTTTTAGTATTAATATTTTATTATTATTATCATTAATAATGTTTAATTAATATGATCATTAGAAATATGTTCTTTAGTTTAAATATTGAAATAATTTTTCTTAATAAATAAAAAGAGAGAGGTATTAGAAATTTAATTTTCTGAAAGGTAAAATAAAATACCTATAACTTATTTGATGTTTAGATGACCAAGAAAAATAGGGGTTCACCATATATAATTCCAATAATTGTTGGATATATGTAACATGTTATGCATTTTACATATTTTAATATTTAAAATATTTTAATTGATATTTTATTTTATTCATCATATTGCTTGAGTATTAAAGTTAGATAACGTATACTTATATGATTGTGAATGCATTAATTCTTTTATGAATGTAAGATAAATATAAGGAAATGACTTGTGAGTTATCTAAAGATATTGAAGACATTTTTTATAGATGCTTGAATTGCATATATGTTTACAACATGATTATGAGTTATCTAGTATATTTTTGTGGATAGTAGCTGTTGTTGTTTTGTGAGGGTAGTTAAATATATGTAAAATTCCTCATTATACATAACTACATGGTATTAATTTGTTTATTATTATTGTTAGAAAGTGAACCTAAGATATTAAATAATTATAAAGTTGTATGAAGTGATGATTGATATAATTTTAGTTAATGTTAAATTTTAAAATGATTGTTAGGAAGTAATAGTAATTGATTTATTGTTTTTATAATAAATTTCATAAGTGGTTAAGTAAGGATTATTCTATGTGTGTTATAGGAAATGAAAGTATTACAAGATAGTTTTGTTTTATGAATGAAGTAGGGGTAATATTGTTATGACATTGAGAGTATGTCTTTCAGAATACATCCTCAATGTTAAACCATTGTACCTTGCTGAATGTCTCATGTGAAGAGGTTCATCATTTTGTATTAGTATTTTTAATCAAACCATATTTTAATTGTAATCAATTAGCTAGTTGTAATTTAAATTATTAGTATTGAGTTCATCTATTGATGAGCTCAATATCTAATTTGAACTCTGATTACTTAGTACTGTTGTTATTATTATTATACTTTAACTTGGTTAATTTAATTACTAAAAAATATTAATTTGGTTAGATATTATACATTAGGAATATATTTTAATCTAGTGATAATAGTACTTATCTTTAATAGTTATTGTTTACATAACTTGATTATAAATTATTAATAGTTAACCAGAAGGTTATTAGGTTAGATTGCATAGTTCAAGACTCTCTTCAATGAGGAGCTAGGACATTAGATTCAAAATACTAACTCAAGCCAAGAATTTATCAAATTCTTAAATTTTAAGAAAAGATCTAAATCTTCAGACAGCCTACATGTCTTCAAATTCAGCTCTTTAACTAAAGAAACTATATGGGCCCAAACTAAATTCAATGCTACCATATATTAGTAGGTTTAGCAATTTAATATAGCCAAAGCCCTAATAGCAAAATTATAATATTAGTAAAAATCAGTCACATGTCACATGAACTATACAGCTTGCATTACCAATATGTAATATGTAACTAGTCTGGGATGGGAATAATCATAGATAAAAACTTTGGGTACTTTCTCTTGTAGCATTTACTTTATGAAATTGTCTAATGCTTTTGTTAATAGTGTTCTGTGAAAATCCACCACTTTTCAGTTCTTTTGTACAATTCATGAGGTTCTTTTTGTGGTCTGATTCAAGTTTGCATAGCCTGTGATTTCTGTGCAGGAAGAATGTAAATCCAGCTAATTTGTGTGTATAGGGTGAGTTTAACTTGTCCAGGTATTTAATGTTGTTCTGGAGGTCTTCTGCTATGCTGTTAAGTGTTAAAGAAGTTTGTGCTTGCAGATATTTCTGAATATTCATTATTAATATTTCTGATGCTTCTATGAATATGTTATCGACATAGCATGTATATATTATATTTGGTTCAATTGAGTAGTACTTAGCCAATATTTCTTTTTTATGATAATTGAGAAAATTACTAGCAATAATCCCACTTGTTGGGAGGCCTATAGGTCATCCATCTTTCATTTTAAACAATATACCATTAAACATGGCCATAATATTCTGATTCATCCATTTCAAAAATTACACAATGAAATTCAGCTGAGTCTGTTGGCAATTATTATTTATGAGTTTAGGTTTTATAATGTCTATCAAGATTTTGCAATTAATTGAGCCATATAGCTCTGTTACATCTAGTGATGGGATGCTAAATTTCACTTTGATTTTGGCTTGTTTAATTTTATTGATGAACTCAAAAGATGATTTAACCAAAAAATGCCAAAAACTATTCTTTCAGACAACCATTGATTTATCAGTTTTGTGATATTGATATAATGCACTCCACCAAAGTCTATCATCAATCTTAAAATCATATTAGGTTTATGTAACATAATGTTTGCGAATATTCTTGGAGGTGTGGATGCAGATGGATATATGTGGTAATATTGGGCCTTTGAGAAGGCCTTGTCACAATGTACTCTAAGTATAAAATCAATTAATTTCTTTTTATTCAATTTATTGTTAAAATTGCCTATGTCCTCAAATTTCAAATTGCCAATTTAATTATTAATTTTGTCAATACAATCTATTCTCTTTATTAGAACAAAATTACTTTTGTCTTCTTTAATACAAATTATATTAATGTCTAACCTCGTTCCAAGTTCCAATATGTTACACACCTCTTAAGAAGGACTTTTATTGGTGAGGTTAACATATGATGTTTTTATTTCTTTAATGTTAATATTTTGTTTATTGGCAAGAAACCTAAACTTTCGTTTAAATTTACATGATAGATTAGCAGCTAAATTATCACACTTATTGACAAATTGCTGTGGGACAGAAATATTTTCACTGATTCTCTGCCAACATTTTATATCATTCTTTAAAACATTTCCACATCCCTTTATAATTAATTTAAGCAGGTTTTGCTGTATTTGCATTTTTATTCTATTATAGTTGTGTATTGATTGGTTAATTCTAATTTCACAACAATTAGGGATTACATAGAAATGATCACATTTTGGCAAAAACACAAGGCATAATATTTGTGTATACTGTCCATCTAAATTCATGATATTAAAATAAAACTCTTGTTTCTACTTCCCTTCAAGCAGTATGTTACAATTTGTGTGTTACACAAACAAATAAAGCTCAATATTAAAAGAATTATCAGGCTGAGCACTTTCAGGAAGCTTTAGTTCTCATATTCTTAGTCTATTTTGGGAGTGTCAGCAAGAGTTGTGATTTTAAATAACTGGGTAATAATTTATGCATATTTATTCAATATTTTTATATAATCCACTTTCTAGAGATGGAAAAGCACAATTATTTCCCCTTTATTGCATTGTCATCATTTGCAATGAAGCATGCTTCTTTAATTTTGCATTTAGTATTGTTGCACTCTATGCATAATGCCTTTGCTACTGTAAGTTAAAATATATGGCCCATGGATCTTTGGGTGAGATGAATATAGATTTATGTTCAGTGTTGTTTAGTGCTCTCCTATATAAATAGTTAGACTGAGAAGTTTTGATAATGATACTGTTTGTGCTATTTTATTGGCCATATATTTGAACCCACAGCAGCAAATACAGGGTGCACAGAGCACAATGATACTAAACACAAAGTAAAAGAAACATGATTTATTGCAAATGAAAACAATGCGATAAACCAAAAAGAATCATGCTTTCCCAACTCTAGAAAGTAGACTATATGAAGACATTGAAAAAATTTGGATAAATTATTATCCAGTCATTTAAAATTATAATTCAAACTGACACTCCCAAGATAGGCTATGAATATGAAAACTCAAGTTCCTGAAAGTGGTCAGCCTGATAATTTTCTTAATATTGAGCTTCACTTGATTGCATAACATGCAAGTTGTAACTTACTGCTTGAAGATGAAGTAGAAACAAAGATTTTATTTCAATATTATAATAATTCTTATGTAAAAAGATCTAAAAACAGCTTTTTTTTTTTTTTTTTAATAAAAATTACAACAAAAAAAGAGTCATTTATATTATTTTTTATAAATTGTCCACCCCCCCCCCACCCCTACCCCGTCTATTTGATAAGGTGGGGGAATTAAAATATAAAAACAAAACCAACAAAAGAACAAAAAAAAAAATTTTTTAAAAAGAAGTGAAATTTTTTAAATCCCCACCCCCTTAATTTTAAATATTTTTAAGTGAAAGCTATATATAAGTCATGTGACATCTGACTTGTTACTATTACTATAATTCTTATGTACAGTTGTATTATAGAATAATGCTTGCTGCCTGGTTCATGATGAATATCATCATCCTTTTTGGAGGAGAGGACTCTCTCTATACATATATGTGATTATCTAATATTGATAGGAAAGATCATATATTCAAAGAAGTTAGTCATGTACACTGAAAAATGAATATATAACAAGTGTTAGTAAAACATTTAACAAATAACAAAACTCTGTTCTGTCACTACTGTATGATTTTAATGTGGAACAACATCAAGATCATACCTTATTCCTTATTCAGTCAGGTAATGTCAAGCTACTGGAGGAGTGTGTAGACATAAATTTTATTTAATACAATAAAATGTTTATGAAATCTAACTCTTCCACTCGCTATGCTTAAAATAAACATTCCCATTTTCTGAAATATAAGCTTTCAGAATGTGGAAATGAAAGAAAAAATATGAAAAGTAAAAACAAGATTTTAAATAACAAATAAAATAAAAATACAAATAAATTAAATTAAATAAAAAATAAATCAATTTCTAGTCTGGCAAGCACTGTCCATCATGATCAAAGTCTATTCCTCCTTGTGATAGATCTTCTCAGGCAGTGTACTATTCATAAGTTTAATTGATGCATACTGACTCAGGAATTGTAAATCATCAGGGTTGTCTGGTTTTGTTTCCTTTAAAGAAGATGCATAAGATCCATTGAAGGACATCATCATCAACCAGTATTTAGTAAAGAAAGGCATCTGACACATCATAATGTTTCTATGGGCTTGAAGGTCTGGTGTTTGGCCTTCTATTAAATAGTTCTTTTAGCCAGATCACATTGCAGTACCCTCATTAATATGTATAGTTTTTTCTAGGGTTGTTTTTATGCATAAGGAAATGGCACAAAAACTGTCCTTGCTGATTGTTAGTGGTTACTTACTTATTCTCTTGCAATGATTGGATGTGAATTTGAACATTTGTTTTTAACAATTAGATCAAATCATTCCATTTGCTTGCATATCTTGGATTTTTTTAGGTTTGGGTTTATATTGACAGATAAAGTAAATTATTGTTTATTTTTATGCAATTGAAATTTGTTCTCAAAATTGAACACATCCATCCATCTTGCTTTGTTAAGAAAAAAGATAATACAATTGCTAAGATGTTGACTTTATTACATTGATGTAATGTTATTAAAATAAATATTTATTGGGGTTATCTTTTTATTTCCAAGTCTGGGTGTTGAGCAATATGCTTGACATTAGTCATTATCTTGTGTATTTTATTTATGTTCACATCATAATGCTGGTTAGTTGATGACTTACGGTACTTTTGGTTTGTTATATTGTCTATATATAAGTGGGTATATTTATTTTCTTAGTGTCTAACTTGAAACTTTATCTTTATTTATAACAACAAAAAAAAAAAACATAACTTGCTGATCACAGTGTTTAGTGTATATATGTGTGTTTCAAAAAAAGTAAGCAATTGTTTAACATTTGCTTGATTAAACTTAATATAGTGTAGATTAATGCAGGTGGGTTATAGTTTGTAAATACCCATTATAATACTAACATATCTTTGGAAAGTAAACAAATAAAATTGAAATAAAAATTGTCAGTTAAATTTATTGGAATTTATTACTTTATATTTTAATTTAACAACACAGCTTCAGGAGTTTGTATGCTCTCCATTCATTTTGTAAATGTTTTTAGGGGAAATAAAAAATTGAAATAAAGATTGTTAATGAAATTTATCAGAATTTTTTTTGTTAATATTAATTTTGTATATTTATTAAAAATATGATCTGCCATCTTGGTTTACCTGAAAATTTACAAGTACCATTTTTTCATAAATTTTATTTATCTATTGAGCTCAATGTATATTAGATGTTTTTCAATTTCTTTTCTTCTGCATTTAAAATCTTTTCACTGAATATTGAGAAATCTGGCCATTATGTTTGTAGGATCATGGTTTAACATATAAATGTATAAATTATAATAATTTAAGATTTTCTGAACTACAACAAGTTTTTCTTGGTCATACATTCTTGAGTCAAAAACCAAATAAATGATTTATTTATATGTGAAGTTCTTCAGTCATTAATCATATATTTTCTTGGCTTCATGTATCCATAATCAAAGTTAGAAGATTCTTCTGACACAAGTCCTCTTAATTATGCATAATCAATGTTCATATGTGTGCATATTTTTCCCTGGTACATTCCTCTTACAATCTAATGCTTCTTGACTTCTTTATTTTTTTATAATTATTGAATGTTAGTGTAGCATCACAAATAAATCTGACAATAATAGAAATAACTATATATTTATCTTTCATATACAGGCTAAATAAAGCTACATATTGAAGCAATGGATCTGAAGTCCGATCCATGCTTCACAGCCTCCTATAAACCTAATTAATATTGTAGGCCTGAATTAAGTTTATAGTCCAATATCAGCAGGGTTTTGCATTTAAATATTTTATTTTAAATAAATTCCATTCTAAGATTAGATTTCTGTTAATAAAAATTGCTTGTAAAACCTATTAGTTAAGCATATATATACATCAAGCGTATTTATATGAGTTAATGCAAAATTCTGCTGAAATAAAATGCTTATTTTATTAAAAGAAATAAGAATGTATTTTTCTTTTTAAATCTTGTTAAAATATTTAGTATGATTTGATTTTGAGATAGGCCCACCAACATTTTATAAAAGAATGTATATTTTTAATTAATTAGCCCATTCAAGGCAAATTAAAGATGGCCTTCTCTTTCTTTTTTAATTAATAAAATTCAAACTTTAAAGAAAGAAATTTAGAGTAAAAAAGTAAAAGTTATGTTTAGAAAATGTTACCTTGAAACAAAGGAGCAGGGGGGGCTTATCAAGATCTAAGATCATACAAACAATAGAATGTAGCTGACAAAGAGGGTATAAATAAAAGTGAGAACAAAAGACTTGGTTATTCAGAGTTTTCTTGCTGGCATTTAGATTTCTCTTTGGAGAACTCTTTCAGATTTTGCTTGTGGAGATTTTATTCCAAAAAGTTAGACAACTGTCGTCTTCAAATTCATGGAGAAGTTTGAACATGCTCAAGCTAAAAGTCATATGAAATTTGATGGATTATACTATGCTTGGCTAGACAAATAAATAGCTTTACCTATTACTGAGGTTCCTAAATACCATCCAAAATGTCATAGTATCCACCTAATAGTGATCTGAACTCTGTGCCGTGTCTGTAGGACTTTTCGTGAAACCATGCTACATATTTCCATTTTCATTGTCCGGACAAATACCTATCGACAGTTGGATCAAGCCACGACGATACTGAACAGGAGCGAGGAACCAGGACAGTAATCATATCTCTCCTCCATTGAACTATTTACTTTCTACCCTTTTGTTCATACCTTTCTTAATTGAATTATATTATGAATTATTTTATTTAATGATATTTGTAATGTAACCATTTTATTAGACTAGTCTTAAATATATATATATATATATATATATATATATATATTTAAGACTAGTCTATATGTTATGTATATATATATATATATATATATATATATAACAAAACATTGGAACTATATTTACAATGTTCATTATACCAATAAATAAATAAACAAATAAATACTAAATACATTTTATGTTATGACTGTCATCCTCAGTAGCAATTTGAAATTACAACTTATATATTAGCTTTGTTATTAATAGTTTATGCATATATTGTATAAATAAGAAGGTTAATAGTTTTATGCATTTAAACTAGTAGTAAAGAGGCAAACACTAGATTTATATAAAAAAACAATTTGGTCAAATAAATAGAATTATTGAGCTGAACTTATAATTTAATAATCTTTTGAATGTTGTCATTTCCCAAGAATGCTGAATATGACTTCCATATAAGAATTTGATAAAGTAATGAATGCAGCTGTTATATTTGCATTATAGATTTGAAAACATCTCGCATACAATGGGGAATACTGATCAACATATTATTTTTTTCTTTTAAAGATAGTTGCCTAAGAATTATTGAAATAGTTACGATTTTACTTCATTAACGCTTAAATAAATTAATATATATATATATATATATGTGATCTGCACATAGGTAATGAAGCTATTAATAAATTCTCAAAATTTTTACTGTCAAGCGCTTTCCGGACAGTCTACAGTTCCATATTCATGGCGAGTTATTCTGTTAATAACTGTAAAACTATGCAAATATAATTATAGTTGTTATTATGTTTTAAACCTATGAAAAAAAATATTGGAAAAGTCTGAATTTTCAAAAAAAAAATCAAACTAATGTTTTAATTTAGGTAAAATGTATCCTAAAGTGTTAACAATTTTAATTTTTAAAATCAATAAAATTAAACATATTGATTGCATTTACTAAATAGGAAGAGAAATCTGATAGAATTAATTGTAGATCAATGCTTACTGAAAGAAACACATGAACATTACAAGAAACTGTAACCAAAAACATAAAACTCACAATAAATCAAATCCTTATAGAAATCAATAGCCCAACCTTTATGCTTATGATTTAATTTCAGAGCCATTAGTATCTAATGTGCAATGCTAATGTGATGATCTCATAATATATAAAGTGTATAACTGATGACCTAAATAGGTGACATGAATATACAAGTCACTATTTATTCTCCATCTACAAAAAAGATTTATATATAGAAATCACTTAAATGATTATACAGCCTCTTCCCATTTGTGGAATATAAAGGAATAACTATCATAATTTATATAGTAATATTACAATAGTTCTTAATGTATTTAATGCTGCAACAGATGTCTAATAATTGGAAGGTATTCAAAAACCATGGAAATCCATGTTTATCCCATTGTACAAACAATGTTTCTAGACAATAGTATTAACTTCTAAGATGAAAATGCCCATGTATTCAAATCTTACTTTGAGGAAAATGGTATCAAAATATATCAATTGACTTATATATTTTGCATATGTATGATTTCATTTCTTAATAATGTGTGACCAGTCAATATTATCTATCATTATCTCATGAAGAACTTGAGACTTATGTAGGACACATTATATTATCCAATTTCAGCTCAGTAGTGAAATTTATGCTGGGTTAGTTGATAAGAAAATGCATTTGTTTGTAAAATATTTAATAAAAAAATACTTGTGCTACTCATAGAAACATAACATCAGTTTTGAGACATTTATATGTACAGAATCACACTTTAGATTTTGAGACCCTGAGCACAAATATGGAGTGGGGTCCCCAGTAAATAAAAAAAAATCTTTAATTTTTAATACAAGAAAAAAAAATATACATCATTAATTCTTATCTAAATAGTAATATTTAACTTATAACAGATTAATATTAATATAAAAGAAAAAACAAAATTAATATAACTTTATTGTCCTTGTTTAATTGCAACAAATTTATCTATTATTTTACTTAAATTTAAGTCTTCACATAATTTATTTTCTATGAAAAGCAATGTTAGGTTGGATAGTCTTTCTTGTGCCATTGTGGATCTTTTTATTATTTTAAACTTTGACAAACTACATTCGGACTTAGCAATGTTTATCGGTATTGTTAATAAAATTCTTAAGATTATACTTAAATTGGAAAATGTATTTACTGTTTAGTGAATTTTTTAAGGCACTAGCGCCCATTTGGCCGACATTAAGTACGCTTATTGCTTTTAAAATAAAAATGCTGATATATCAATGAAATATGCTTAATTAACTAGATTCTGTGTGAAAACAATTGAAATGGATAGTGCTTTATTTAATTAAATAAATTAAAAAAAATAATTATGTTTATATATTAGATAGTGAACAGAAATAATTTAAATACTATTATCTTCCAATAATTCAAAAATAAATTTGTTGTCAAACGTTGATAGCCTAGTGGTTAGCATAGCTGCCTTCAAATCAGCTGGCCCGGGGTTCGCTTCCTGATCAACGCATTTGACATATGAAAAAAATAATAAAATTGGTAAAATATTTCTTTAGTACGCATTTTAGAACACAACCCGCTTTAAAACGTTTAACAAGAAATAAAACAGTAGAGGTAAATATTTCTTTAAAATTGTATAGCGCTGGATGATGTCAATGTGGTCAGTTTTTTATTTCTATTTAAGCTGCTAGATAAACGTAGCTAGTTTGTCATTTAGCACGTAATATTCGTGATTAACTGGATTGATTGTAGATTGGCTATCTGAAAAAAAAAAAAAATGTAAATTTTGGAAGTTAAAAAGAAAATTTAGTTTATAAATAGCCCAGCTTCAAATCAGATTCAACAAGCAAATATCTTATGATCAGCCTATATATCATGTAATATCCTTTACTATACTTTTTTTAAAATTATAATTAAAAGCTATGGATTCAATTCCAGATATAATTATGTGTACTATTTTCAAGAAAACACTCATATACGTAAATAGTAATAATAATAATAATAATACTAACAACAACAATAATAATTTAAGTTCATAGCTTACAATAGATGGCACTGTACTTATTTTTATCAAAAATTAAAATTGTTAAATTATACATTAAAAGCATTATCATTTTTTCTAGATAAAATTTACATTTTTTTTTAGAAAAAGAAAATTAACTCAAGAATAATAATTCATGTACTGTAACTAAAATAATGCTTATCTAGAAAACTTATAAAAGTTTTAATAATTAAAAGTTTAATTTTGCATGCTTTAATTACCTTTACTAATAACACTTCAGAAATTATATTGTTCGCTAAGCATTAAAAAAAAAAAAGATTTCAATGTAAAATTAAATCAAAATTGCTTTAAATTATTAAAAATATTATAGAAAAATTAGTAATACTTCCAAAAAAATTGATTTAGTAAATCATTTATAAAAATAACAAATAAAAGATACCCATTAACTCAGATGTCTCTACTACCAATGCTATAGGTTGCATCATATTGCAATCATATTTTTTATTCTGCATTTAGTGCACCAGCACTTATTTAATCAGTTTGGATTAAACTTTACTCTATCAAATAATAGATAAATATCCACTTACTAAACACAATTATGTTGCAACATATGTTGGTTATAGACTAACTTTGTCATCACTTGGGTTATATAATTTCATTTATTTTGATTTACAATATTCAATCTCACTTTTTCCACAACTTTGATACTACCCACTTCAGATAAATACAGTAATGATTAGTATTAATCATTAACTAAACTAGAGATTGTCTCTAGGCCAGATATAAACTTCAAACCTTAATTCAAATATATATTCTTATTTTTTTACTTTAGGAAAATATTGGAAAAGTAACATAACTTGTTTCACTACTTCTCTCAAAAGTATATAATCAAATATTTGGACTAACCCTTCTGTTTAAGTTATAATTTTAACTTATTTTATTCTGCATCACATCATGGTAGAATTTGACATATTTCTATTATAGTTAGGAATCATATCTTTAAAGCTAAAAATAACTCTGTGCAAAGCTACAAGTTTATTATTATTATATAAATACACTATTTATCAGCTGAGGTTGGAAAAATTATTTTCTTTAAAATCAATTTATAACCCAGAGTCAAGCTTTCAACATTTATTATTACTAAGAGACTCCAAGTCAATGGCAATTTCTAGAAATCATAAGAATGGCAATGCTCTTGAAATATTTGCTATCTGTTTCATTTTTCAGGTCTTCAATAGTACAATCATTACTATATTAATGGAAGCCATCTTATCATTGATATCTGCTTTCTACTTCTTGTATTAATGAGTATTTCTAAACATTACTCTCCTTTTAATAAATCAGGTTAGTTTATAATATAAATAAAAGTTAAGCCCATTTCAATCTGATGATTTGTTCTTTAAGAAAAACTTTTTATATACAATTCAGAATATTCTAAAAGTCTTTTCAATCGATTCTCACAATTTAAAAGCATAAATACTTTTCCATTGCGGTATCTATGTACACATTATAATACTAACTTTAGGATTTTCATAAAATAAAATTAAAAAAACTATGTAATTCAAATTTAAAGGTTAGTTAATTTTAATTTTAGAACAATTAATTAGTTTGTTAATGGCAGACAGATTACTAATAATCTTTGTTTGTTAAACAAATCTATTCTTTATACATATATGTCATAGGCTTGTATAATTTGATAAATGTAATAACTTTTTTCTTAATTTTAATAAATATGTTTACAACTATTAAACATTATTTTTACAAATAAATATACCTTTCATTCTGACAGATATAATATTTATAAAATGTAAATCAATATAAGATAAATCTTTTGTATGCTGAACTAGAGGTAAAATCCAGAAAATAGTGTCTAATGAAGTGTGACAAAAATCCCTCTATAACTTTTTTATTAATTCATACATTTTAGATAGTTTTTGAATGAATTTTTTTTAGTTCATTAGTATAAGGTCGTTTTTTGTGGCAACTAATGAAAAACAATATTTCAGTTACTATACTTTCTACATTGATTTCTTCCATATTTACTTTTTTATATTTTTAGTCAACCTTCTCTATCAAACTATTCTATTAAAATAAATATGATAGTTTTCATATACATATAATGACTTTCTTTTTTAAAAAAGCTTCAAATGTTTCAGACAAAAAAGTATTGCAAATCAATAGTTAGCTTGATTGCATATCTGTGGCTTGCAAACACTTTATCAACATTTTGATTCTTTTTGTGCTTATTACTATACAGTGTGGTTCCATCCTGAATACTTATATATTATAACCAAGGTATATTTATTTTAATAGAATAGTTTGATATATTATAACATGACTTTCAGAAATTACTAGCTCAGAATGCTGAATGCTCTTTATATTTATCCAGCAAGTGATGAATTTTCATAAGTACTGATTATTTGTGGCCACTATGTTCACCTTCTAACTAAACTTTTGCATTGACAATATTTGCATATTATTACAGTTACTGCTTTGACTTGTGATTGTTGTAGATAGTACTTATTTCTAAATGTTTTAATTCCAACATTAGTTTTTTTTTTTTTTGTTTCTTTTTTTATAGATAGAGTATACGTTTTATTTATCTCATATTTTTATTTCATATGACTTGTAATTATACAATATATGATAGATATTCTTTTTGCATCTGTATATTTATTTTGGTGATTGATTGGTTTACTATTTGAGTTCTTATATAAGCTATTATTTCAGCCTTATTTATTCTTTTTTGAATGGTACATTTTTATTTGTACAGACTGTGCTCTAGTAACAGCTTTTATTTTTATTATCTATTATAATTAATTTTACAAAAACTTCAGGATGATTTTCTGTGGATAGTTGCTTTTTCTTTTGTAGTAAGAAATCTACTCTTCTTAGCAAACTCTCAAACTTGGACTAATGTAAATTTATTGCATTTTTTCTTCAAATTAAAAATAAAAGTAATCATGGGCTCACCATTTCTAAAAATGTTTCCTCTATTATCAATTGTAAAATCTATATCACATTTAAGTATGTATTTTTGTATTTTTTACTATTAGCCCACTGGCATGCATCAACCAATCCAGTTTATTCTGGTACATTTAATCTCTAGATAAGAATAGTTACTTTCCCATTGACTGACAATTAATGGATGGTTAACTGGTTTGTTAAATATGTCTCACGATAGATAAAAAAATTATTTTATTGAACTCAGACTCATATTCCAAGTTATGGTCAGTAATGGAAATGTCGTAATCATTATGCTTGAGAATCTTTTTTAGGAAAAACTTCATGATGAAGAATTTTATGATTTTCATATGCCTAACTATATAAAATCTAGATATGCATTTTATAAGATATATTAAAGTGGTTGTTTTAGTTGCATCATCAAGGACTATTTCATATTCAATATTTTCTTCCTTTAATATAAAAGTTGTAACTCTGTAAGTGTGCCATATGTTTAGTCAATTCCTTGCTACAATTTCCAGTTTTTGGGGAAAATTTTTTTTTCATTGGAAAATGTTTATTTTCTTTAATATACACAAAAAATGGATAACAATTTCTATCTGTCTCTATTTAAAAATTATATTAAAAAAAACAAATTACGTGTTTGATATATTTTTGTTACAAAGATGGGTCATCAATGCAGAATTAGAAAATATTTCTTTGTACATCATATTTTAAGCTTTATACATAAATATATGTAATAGTTTATGTACATAATTAACCTGCTCAAACTGTTGACTCTTTTAGAAACGTTATATTCATTATGTATGTAAAAAAGCTATACCAAAATTATTATTTAAAGTCTACAGATATTTATAAAAGTAACATTTTATTTGTTATCAAAAATAAAATAAAAATATTTATTTGACTTTAATAATTAATTAATTTTGCTTCTAATATAATTAATATTGCAACAATCTTCAAGTAATAATAAACATTATTTTAAATGGCTTTTAATTGTGTATCAGTTGATACTTATAAACAACATATTATTTATTATAATAGTAAATAAAAAATAGAAAACTAAAATATCCTGTGTGTGTGCATGACTTAGTGCAGAAATAAAGTAATAGAATCAAAAACTAAACTTTTTTGGTTTGTGTACATGATTGTGATAATGGTATTTTTTTTTGTAATTACATGTTGAATTATTTTTATTATCTAATATTAATTGCTAAATATTTTTTTTGAAGAAATCAAACCATATTTAAACTTACTATGATACATTCAAGTGTTCATAATAGCACAGAGTTAGTATATAACATAATGCTGTGAGTGGTATTATTTTCCTGTTTTTTACAGGTCTTGCTGTCTTGAGCAGTGATAGTACTGACATGGGAATCGAATCAGGGACGGTTAGATTCGTGAATATTGAATTTAAGGTGATTTTTCAACAATTAGGCTAATCTGTTAAAGGCAATAGTGTGAGTAGATATTTTATATACTTATCTATAAGTATCCTGTAGATTTTATTCACTTTTTCTTAAGGACAAGTTTAATGAATTGTTTCCAAATATTATAAAGTGTCATATTATATTGACTTATAGAGTTATTTACCATTGACATGTGAGCAGGTTTCTAAAAATGTTTTTTTTTTTTGTACAAAGAAGAACATTTAAAAAGAAAAAAATATTTAAAAAAAAACTTTAAAAAATCTGCTCACATAAAAATGGTAAATAATCTCATTAGTTTGGATATCATTCATTAAACTTGTGTTTTAAAAAAGTTAAGAAATCAAAAAGATCCTCATAGATAACAATATAAAATTTATACTCACTGCTGCCTAGTCGGTTAGAATTTTACCTTAAATATTATATTCATAAACTTAAAAGCCCCCAAATTTATTGTCAAAATACATCCATTAGTGAGGCCACCAACACCTGAAGAAAAAAGAGAATCCTACTCAAAAAGTTGTATTGTATACTAACCCATATTCCATTGCTAACACTTGAAAGTAATTTAAAGTTTAAATAAAGTTTGAATTTAAAAAAAAATAATAATAATTAATATAAGATGATTGAAATAGTTTCCAACTTAGAACTATTTTATTAATTCTCAGCTTAGTAATGGAAATTTTACATGCATGCAGTTTCATTAATTAACCAAAAAAATGTTGTGCTCAACATGTCATATGAGTATTTGAATATAACATGGTCTCTGAATTACTAATAACATGATTACATATTATATAGTGGAAAAAATAGCTTAATAACAATTTATATTTACAACTCCATCTCTGTTTTACAAATATATACTCACAAATCATGATTATTTAATTTTTAATCAATTTTCAATGTTTAAGCTTTAACACTGGAGCTCTTAAGACTATTGAAATGATTATTATAGCTATATAACCAATGTCTAATCTTAAAAAAGTGTTAACTTTGTCATTTTTCCAAAGAAAAATCAGATACGATGGAAGATCAGATTTAGTTTGAACCAAATTTTTATTATGTATGAATAATTCATATGACAATAAAATTATTTATTTATTTACATCTTAATATTTTTTCAAATCACAATCAATTTAGAACAAATCTATTTTTAATACAATGGACAACAAAAAATGTAACTTAGAAAATCTAACTTTTTTGATTCTAAAATTTTACATAGCTTTTTGTGCAGATGGAAAACAGCAGTATCTGATAAACATATGTTTAGACTAATGACTGCTTATTAATGTTGTTATTATAAGGGGTGCACATCTAGTTTAATGATAATTAAACAGAAATGAATTAGTAAAATATTATTTTACATAATGTATAAAAAGTATATACAAGCACTTTAAAACATTGGTTGAAAAAGCTTTTAGTAGCAAATGATAAAATTAAGTTAATCCAGGCTAAGCACTTTCAAGGCATCATCCCTCATAATCATAGTCAAAATAATAATCGTCAAATGTATATGTAAATTAATTAGCTTGTCCAATTTCTGGAGATAGTGAAGTATTTGTCACATCTATTAATTGTGTTATTGTCATTGATAATAAAATAAACTTCTTTTATCTTTCCTTTGCAGTTGTTAGCGTCAGTGCACACAATTTTGGAGTTGGAGAGTTCAAACCTATGGCTGGCCTGCTTCCTGTGTTCAAGGAATATTGAAATGCTATATATATATATATATATATATATATATATAGCATTTATTTATATATATATATATATATATATATATATATGTTTAAAAATAAAGTGTCTTGCAACTGAAGAAATTAACTTTTTTTTTTCAGAGTTTAGTTTTCATATTCATAGAAAATCACAGAAGATAATGTTGACAAAATTCTAATTGTCAATTTTAATGATATGTTATAACAACTAAAGATGCTGTCCAGGTTCTTTTTTATGATTTTTTTAAACATTATTATATATCAAATAATACATTTGATTTAATTTTCATTGGTCTTTACACTATTATCATATCATAATTTATAAAGTATACAATCTACAAAAATATTCTATTGTAATACAATCGGGTAAATTGATATACAATTTAAATTAAACACAGATGAAAATAATAATAGTGATGGATGTCCTTTACATGAAAAAAAAAACTATATAGTTCATATCATACTACTTTTTTCACATCTTTATTTTGGCAGTTTTCAATTCTCACAACTTTTCTTTTATAAAACAGATATCAAAATAATAAAATAAAGTAACAGAACTGAGAATAACTCAGCAATATTAGATATTTCATAAAATATCAGGATCATAGCCAATAAAATAATATATTATTATTATTATTATTATTATTATTATTATTATTATTATTATTATTATTATTATTATTATTATTATTATTATTATTATTATTATTATTATTATTATTATTATTATTATTATTATTATTATTATTATTATTAGTAGTAGTAGTAGTAGTAGTAGTAGTAGTAGTAGTAATGTAGTTGTAGTAGGAGTAAGAGTCATAGTAGTAGTAGTAGTAGTAGTAGTAGTAGTAGTAGTAGTAGTAGTAGTAGTAGTAGTAGTTTTATTTTATTAATGCTATTATTACTATTAATATCAAATTCACCACTTGTATAATATCCTATATAGATGCAGTTTAGGATAGTTGAATTGTAAAATTATGTATGTATATATGTACAATAATTGGCCTTGGCAAAAAGTACTCAAAGTAGTGTGGATAAATTGATTATTATTATTATTATTATTATTATTATTATTATTTTATTATTATTATTATTATTATTATTATTATTATTATTATTATTATTATTATTATTATTATTATTATTATTATTATTATGTTTCAAAGCAAAACTTTATTGAGTCTAAAAAGTTACAGAGTCATATATTGATTTTTTACAAATGAAAAACAAATTACAACTTTCAGTATATAAGTCTTTATCTTTTCTGCATCCTTTTTTTTTCTTCTTGTTTTTAAATTTGGTCTTCTATTTAGTTCAGTTTATGCTTGCATTTTTTTTTTTTTTTAAGTTGGAAAAAATGCTGATGTTGAAAATGTCATCATCTATCTTATTGGTCTTTATATTTCATAGACTGGATCTCTGTTTCAAGTGTGACCATGTGGCTGCAAATATATATTATTATTATTATTATTATATTGCCTAATGATTATTTGTTTTAAATGCCATTTTTTATATTTTATAACTTCAGCATTTTAATTTGTTATCAGTCATTTTGGGAGCTGTAAATGACAATATAAAACTTTAAAGTTTTTGTATTATAAAAAAATGTTAAAATAATATATTGTCATTTATAAAATTGAAATGCTAGTCAGTCGAAATGTTGAAAATAAATCATTAAAAAAAGAACATCAAAAACAAGAATATTGGAATTAATTATTTTTAAATAACATAAAAAATTAATCCCTTCAAATGCAGAGAAAATAATAGGGAAGATAACTAACTATATAAGGTGTGCAATAATTTATCAATGGGAATGTATTTATTTTTAGTTACAAAAAGAGTTAGGATTCATGCCAGAAAGTGCATTCAGCAATCTATAAAAAGCATTAGTTACATAATCCTAAGCATCATAATAAAATAAGTGGGAATAACCATAACACTGAAATTAACTATTTCTTAAATTTATGTCAAAATGTCTCTTATAATATCATATTTCAAAAACTTCTAAATGTGCTTGTTTTTTTTTAATTTTTTGTTGTTGCTATCTTTTCTTTATAGTTTAAAGTGTTTGTGCTTTTTATTATTAATATTAATGAAAATTACTAGTTACATGGCTTTTGCATGGTAAAGCAGCACCTTTGTTCAAACTAAATGCTAGCACTCCAATCTTCATAAAATAAAATAGCAAATTAAAACAAAATAATATCCATATGTGATTAAAAAAAAAAGACACAGAAACAGTAAAACATTCAAAACTTCTAATTATTTACACTATTTTGTATTAACTCTCCTGATTTTAGCAATCATAAATTTTTTCATGTGATTCAGGTTTAATTATGTTAACTCTAACCAACATATTAATTAGTTTAGTACTTTTAGCTTCATTTGGAATCTCTGATATAAAATTAATTTATATTTTATGTTAACAAAGTTAGCATCTTGAGTATTCATTTACTAATATAATATTTACATTAATTCATGATTTAATTTCTTATACATCATATTTTACATGGTATACATTATTATATATATAAAATACAGTTTGATATCTAATATTACATATGCTTATCTTTTCAGCTATTAACTGAAAGGAGACCCTTTGATTCCTCTTGGAGGCCTTAAAGGAACCGAGCAGGGCAAATTCCTAATGTCCACTCCATACATTCTTATCGTTGCAGCTGTTATTACTATGTGATTATTCATATAGTATACGAACATGGATGGGCTGCTCATCAACACACATTAGGCAGCGGGGTGAGTTTATTGGCTTTTTACCTCTGAGTTTAAGATCAAGAAACACCATGGTCTTTCTTCTCAGTGCCTGATAAGGCAGAATGAATGTTTGTGTAAATGATAAATATTTTTCCAATACATATATACAATTATGACAGACAAAAATAAAGCATGGCCCTTATTCCCAGGAGGCTGTAAAGTCACCAACCAAGGCAGCGGTTGGTGGCCGAAGGCGGAGGGTGCTAAGAATTCCCTGATTGTGGACCCAGGCTGCCATTTGATGACGACTTTTTATTTAGGTACTTACAACTGCAGATCACTTTCAAGTGAAGGAAGATTGCAAGAATTAGAAGAAGAATTGTCTTATATTAAATGGGACATTATTGGACTTTGTGAAGTTAGAAGAAAAGGTGAAGAAACAAATGATTTAAAAAGTGGACATATACTCTATTATAAAGGCACACATATTGGAAATACAAGTGGAGTAGGATACATTATAAATAAAATGTGGAAGAACAATATTGTAGAGACTGATGGTGTATCGGACAGAGTTGCAAGATTAGTTATACAACTTAATAGCAGATACCAAATGCAGATAATTCAGGTTTATGCCCCAACAAGTTCTCATAGTGATGAAGTAGTAGAAGATTTTTAGATGGATGTACAAGAGGCTTTTGATCAGAGTAAACAACATTTTAAAATTGTTATGTGAGACTTTAATGCTAGAATTGGTAGACAAATGAAAGATGAAATTGCTGTAGGTAATTTTGGTTATAGTAATAGAAATGAGAGAGGAAATAGACTTGTGGAGTTTGCAGAAAAAGAAAAACTTTATATTATGAATTCATTTTTTGAAAAAAATGTTAAAAGGAAATGGACATGGAAGCATCCAAATGAAGGTACAGCAGAATTGGATTATATTTTGACTAACAGGAAATACATATTTCAAGATTGTAATGTTCTTAATAAATTTAACACAGGAAGTGATCATCGATTAGTAAGGTGTAAGGTATGTGTTAATATAAAGCTAGATAGACAGAAATTATTGAGAAAAACAATATTTACAGTTGATATTCCTAATCTTCAGAAACATTCTAATGAATTTAAATTAGAACTTTCATATCCAGGTATTGAGAGAAGTCATAGAAAGGACAAATGAATATGAGTTGTCATTATGTTTTGGATTTGTAGATTATGAAAAGGCATTTGATTCTATACACATTTCTTCAGTGATTAAAGCATTGGATCATCAAGGTATAGATCCAGGATATTGTCATATTTTAAAGAATATTTAAAAAAATGCAACAGCAACAATTAGATTACATAATGATACTGGAAAAATCAACATTGAGAAAGGTGTAAGGCAAGGTGATTCCATATCTCCAAAACTTTTTACAGCAGTGCTGCAAGAAGTATTTTGTGGATTAAAATGGGAAACTAAAGGAATGAAAGTAAATGGAGAGTATTTAAGTCATTTAGATTTTGCAGATGATGTAGTTGTTTTTGCAAGTAATGCTTCATTGATGCAGGAAATGTTGCAGGAGTTAGCAGATGAAAGTAGAAAAGTAGGACTAAAGATAAATGTTAAAAAGACTAAAGTAATGTTTAATCGATTTGCTCAAAATATGAAAATAAAGATTGATTATGAAGAATTAGAAGAAGTTAACAGTTAAAAATACCTAAGTCAGATTATTAATACAGATGGAAACATAATGGAGGAAATTAATCTTAGAATTAAACTTGGTTGGAGTGCTTTTGGTAGAAATAACTTGATACTAAAAGGAAATATGCCTATGTGTTTGAAAAGAATGTTTTTTTAACAAATGTGTTTTACCAGTTCTTACTTATGGATCTGAGACTTGGACACTTAATAGAAGAGCAATACAGAGACTTCAGACCACTCAAAGGTGTATGGAGAGATGTATGTTGGGAGTAACAAGAAGAAATCGAAAACACAATGTATGGGTAAGACAACAAACAGGTGTTACTGACCTTATTGAAAAAATTAAAAGATTGAAATGGAGTTGGGCTGGACATATTGCTAGAAGAAATGATAATAGATGGACAATTGAAATTTTAAACTGGATTCCAAGAGATTGTAAAAGACCCAGAAAGAGACCACATGTGAGATGGATGGATGAAATAAGAAAATGTGCAGGGGTGTTGTGGAAAAGAGAAGCTAAAGATCGGAGAAGATGGATTAAACTTGGAGAGACCTTCATCCTGCAGTGGATTGATAATGGTTGATGATGATGATGATTATGATACACTATTATATATATATATATATATATATATATATATGATGATGATGATTACGATACACTATTATATATATATACACACAGTTCAATATCTATGGGTTAAGAATTTACATTACATTTACTCAAGAAAACATATAAATGCAATAACATCTTTTTTAAATAATTCTCTTTATTAATTCTGTTTTCCTTGGATATAAACCATCATGTATTTGAGTTATATTATAGATTAATTATGGGATTTTAAGAAGGTAACAAACCAATCAGTAATCCAAATCCAAGGGAACGCAAATTTAATAAAACAAATAATTATCTTAGTATTACAAACAATTTCAAAGTTAGTACTTGAATCAACTCTAAAATGCTATATTTTAGAATTTGACACTTTACCACACTATATGGAACACACAACTTTTGTAAATAAAAAATGTGAATGATAATCATAATTACATGGTATACCCAACCTATTTCAAAATTACCTTAATTATTATGAGACAATATTCTTTTATATAAGTTTACTAAACCCTGAACTCCACCTGATCTTCATTTATTATTCTGGCTTGCACTCAATGATGCTATTGTATTGGAGAATTTTGCCTCTGTGTTAACATAAAGAATGGTGATTACATGATGTTTAGTGGACAAACACCCATCCTACCCAATAGAATTATCATGACTATGGTTATTAAAGAACAAAGACACCAACATGTATAAACTCAGTTTATATATCTATGCAAGTAAATGAGCTGGAATTGAAAACATTATTGTGTTTTTATTTTGGACTTATAGCTTTAGAGTTAACTAAAAAGGTAGGATTACATTAGACCCTAAAGTCTAGTACTGTGCTTTCAGATTCAAGACTTCTCACTGATGAAAGCCACAAGGCTAGACACTAGTCTAGGAATATTGGATGAGTAGACACTAGATGGAAATTTTATGAACAAACCTTTTTGCATTCATTGATTACTCTGCCTTGTACTGAGTGTTGTTACTGTATGGAGAGTTTTGCCTCTGTGTTAAATAAATTTATGTTAAATAAATTATTAATACTATAGTATTGTATCATTTTAAATATAAATGAGAATATTTAAACAAAATAATTTGGAAATATAAACATTTTCATTTTCATATAAATTTTATTAGTTATCATGGCAATGTGGCACCGATCTGTTTCATTTAGCATAATGATAAATATATATTTAGTATATTTTGAGTAATTATCACAAGACTAAGTAAAAAAATAATCGTCTTATAGTTAAATAAGAAAATATTTATTATAAAAATATATTTATAACAATGGAGTGATTGAAAAATATAAACATTTTTTTCCCCATATAGGTGTTTTAAATATACTGCAAAATGACATGCCCATTGATGAAATGCTTTTGTGCGCTGGACAACCTGCTGATGCCCAAGCAATGACCCTACCTACTTAATTAAAATTGCATTATCCTTACAATCATTTTAAACTTTTCATTCAATCAATAGAAGAAAAAAGCATCTTACTACTATACATATGAAATAAAATACCATTTTTAAAATACACAAGTATAAATTCACAATGTCAATATAAATGTTTACCAAGATATGTTATTTTAAATGATTAATGCCTCAAGTTATGCGTCTGTCAAGTTCGCGTTTAATTTTTTAAAAGAAAAAGAATAGAACAGAGTTAATCAAACAAATTTTCTAGACAAATAAATCTGTCCAATTTTAATGGATTATATTTCAATTGGTTACAAACAAAAACTAACATTTCATTGAGCAAAGCATCTTCCCAAAAGTTCTTGCTATATTTTCTCTCCCAGTGATTAAAATAATAATAATAACAACAACATATATATGAACAATCCCTTTTAGCTTCAAGCTTAACCAAATATTACTGGAGTATTAAACACAAAATAAAACATGCATAGCAATGCTTAATGACCAAAGAAACATATTGTATTGTATTTTTAAATTTAAAAAAAAAACAAAAAAACATATATTTTCTGTTTTCCTAATTAAAGTAGTTAACCTTCAGCTGTTTTGTTTTGTTTTAATGTAGACTTTATTAGATATAACTATATATTTGAAGAAGTTGTTTTTTTGGCCAGTTAAGATGATTTCGTTTAACTAAAATATATAGTATTTCTAAAGAACTTTTCTACATGAATTTTAAATATATGAAAGTGCATTGAAGAATAGTGATTAGTACAAATGATTGCTGTAACAATGATCTAAAGTTTGAATCTAAGAAATAGAAGGTTTTCCATGATTTAACAAGTTTAGAATTTTTATTTCACATCCGTAGTTCATAATCATTCATTAACAGCAAAAAATGATATTTTGCTTTTAATTAAAAGCAGTAAATATTGTGTAATAATCTGAGTGATCAATATTGAAGCATTAGATATATTAATATAATACTCAATTGCAAATAGAATATCAATCAAATTTCATCTGCTGCCCCGATTTTATATGAGTAGCTAGTAAAAGTAGATATGTTTTTATTTTAATTTCAATGTGGACTTTGATATTAAAGGGTAATAAATTGATTATGTGTAGGTAAATGAAGGTTTAATTTCTTATTAGCTAGAAGAAAAAAAAAGTAAACTTAGGTTATTCAGACGAGTGTCAACTATCTGATTATAAAATCATGGCAAAAAATATTTGTTTATATAATGCAGCTTTTATTTCTTATTAACAAAAGATGATAAAGACTGTATCACATGGTCACTTATTTTTTTTGGGTGATGTTCTGTAAATACTGAAAGTTTATTGTAGTGAAATAGAATGGTATTCAATGTTTGCATTATATTGATATTATACCTGTTTCTTGATGCATTATATTTGTCAAGAATATTACTAACTCTTATTTATTGTTGTTTGATGGTTCTAATATGATTGATTTAAATTGGGAACCTTGAGAATGTTCTTTATTCCAAAACATGTCCTGACAAAGTCAATCCATTTTATTGCTTTTGTTCTCATCTTTTTCTACATTTAATATTACTGATTTTTATGCAAATTTTTAATGAATTTGTATTATATTTATTTATAATATAGCTAAAACAATAAAATTCTAATCTAAATAATTGTGCTTCACTTTTCTTGTTGTTCTTAAAATTCTCAAAATATTTATTACAATTACAATTCAAAAGCATTAATATTTTTTATTCTATCTTAATTTTTTAGTATTTAATTTTCATATTAACAGATAATCACAAAAGCATCAGATTTTGGATAATTTTTATTTTACTTTTAATCATAAGTTCATACATGTCATAATTGTCTTCTGGGTTTTTTTTCTCATATTTTTTTTTTATTTCTGTAAGATATTTAACTCTTGGTAAGAGTTCTTGAGTTACTCACAACTAAAACAAATAAATCCCATTTTAATTTCTTGAATAGAATTTTGGTGTTTAAATAACACATGATTTGTTAAGTAACAATAGGAAAACTAAATACATTTCTCTGAATAATGAATTTAAATATTAAAACTGAAACAAATTATTTATTAATTTTAAAAAAATGTATATATAAAATGCTTTCATTATCATGATATTCAACAATTTTTGATCCACTGCAGAAATAAATCTCTCTAAATTCAGTCTAGTTTTTCTAATCTTTAGTATTATTCTCCATATCACAGTAGCAAACTTTTTATTTTATTCATCCATGTCATATGTGGTATCTTTCTTGACCTTATCTAATGTCTTGGAATTCACCTTAAAATGTCAATCTATTATCATTAAGCAGTATAACTAACTTAACTTCAATTCAGTCTCTTGATTCTTTCAGTGCTGGTAGTAATAGCTTTTTGTTCTATCGTCAATGTATTTTCTTTTCAATCCCTTCTTGTCACTCCTCAGATACATTTCTCTATGCTTTATTGAATAGACTAAAGTCTCTAAATTACACTTCTATTAAGATATCTGGTAAAAACATTTAATGAAAACCTTTTTCAAATGCATAGACATATTTCCTTATAATATTAACATATTTCTCATTAAAAGTATTCAATCTAAATTTATTTCTATAATTAATTTAATATGTTAACTTTCCATCTATATCAATAACCTGAACAAGATACTTTTGTAGCTGTTAAATTTTTATTGTTAATCATTATCAATATTTAACTCTTGGAACATTTTTTGAAGTTCTGAAGCATTATTTGCAAAAACAATTACATAATTTTCACAATTAGATGACTTAAATAATCTCAATTTATTTTTGTTTTCTTAGATTCCCATTTTAATACACAAAATAATTATTGTAAGGAGTCTCCTATATATTCTTCTCAATATTAATCTCATTACCACTATGTAATTTAATTATTGCTGTTGTATTTTGATAAATACTTTTCAGAATATGACTTTATCTTGAATCTATATTTTCATGATCCATTGTTTTAATCATTGTATATATTCTTATAGAATCAAATATCTTTTCATAATCTAGAAATCCAAAGCTTAATGGTATCTCATGTAATTCACTGTACTAAAAGCAGTTTTAAATTCAACTTGTATTTCAGTTGGTTAAAACCCAAGTTTCTCACAGATAGATTGTGATAATCTTGGTAAAAAAATTGTATATCACTGATAAAATATTGATAGGTCTGTAATTTTTAAAATCTCAATTATCATTTCTTTAAATATCAATATTACTACTGCATTCTTCCTATCATCTGTTAAATCTTTATCATTTAAACATTTGATATATAATATGACCAACAGTTTTTTCTAATTCTTTTCATGATTCTTTTAAGATATTGATTATCATTCCATCAATACCTGGAATTTTTCCTTCTTAATAAATTTATTTGCATGTATCATCTCTTCATTTAAAATGTTGGACAATTCAGATGATGTAATAATTGTGAGGAGTACTTTCATTTCTTGTTATTTATTGTTACATAATTCTTTATAGAACTCTTCTACACTGAGTTAGTATTTACTACACATTTCATGATATATTATCTTTTTGAGGTTTTTATTATTTTTTATAATATTCCTTCCTATTTCACATTTATATTTTTTTATATCATTATTAATACCTTTTCATATTATTTTACAAAACTCTCTTTATTCAATTCTTTAAATTCCTTTTTTTCTACAAGGATTGTCTTATCTCAGCAAAAAAAAAAAATACTGGTAAATTGCTGCTTCTTTAAACCAGCAATTGTTTTTGCAATTCTTAAGAGTGTATCAGTTATCTTTCTATTGATTTTATTCAAACCTGGACCATGCTTAAAATTTATTCAGATTTTAAAACTATTTATAAATTCTAATTTAAATTCTTTGAAATGTTTTTAAAAGTTAGAAATATTAACTATGAATACCATTTTTCATAATAATTTGAATCTCTCTCATTTTGCATCAATGCATATTTTATTTCTCAGTAATAAATGATTACTTTCTGTGTTGAATCTATTAAAAATATCACAATCTTGGAATGCATATTTTTTGTTACACAAACTATAATTCAGTTCTTCTGTGCTTTCATTTGGATGCTTATTTTAAGCATTTTTCTCAAAAAAGAAATTCATAATATAAAGTTTTGTTACAAACTCCACAAGTTTCTGTACTCTCTCATTTCTATCACCATAACTAAGTTTACCTATATCATTTTCACCTGTCAATAATTTACCAATTTCACACAAATGTTTCTCATGACAATTAAAAATGTTGTATGGTATGATTAAAAACATTTTACACAAACATGTAAAAAATTTACTTCTCCATAGCAATAAAATTTGCTGGATCATAAATCTAAATTATCTTCATATGGTATATTGTATTAAGTCGAGTAAATAATATTGCTACTCTTTTCTCTACATCCTCGTATTCCACAATGTTTTTTTTTCATCTTTTTTATAATGAATCCTACTCCATTTGTGTTTTCAATATTTGATCATTTGCAGCAAAATATATATTCACTTTTTAAATTGATTATCTCTTCATATTTTCTTCTAACTTCACAATGTTCAGTAATATCCCATTTAATATTAGACATTTTTTCTCACAATTCATAGAATTTTTCTTCACCTAAAAGTGGCCTGATGTTATAAGCATCTAAATAAAAAAATGTCATGACACATTAGTTTGCATCTGCAATCAAAAGATTCTTAGCTGCCTTTACCTTTGGCTGCACATTGCTGCCTTGATTGATGGTTTTATAGCCTCTTAAAAATAGGGGTTATAATTTAGCTTTGTCTATCATCATTGTAAAAATTCATTTAAAGACATTTATTCTGCATTTAAGAATTCTTATCAAATATTTCACTAAACTATAAGATCATATATATCATGCTTATAATACTTCTTTCATATACACTTCAATGCAAAACAATTTTCTTAAAAAACTTCTTTATTTTCCTTACAGTTTCAAAAAAGTTTTAAGAAAATTGTTTTGCATTGAAGTGTATATAAGCATATATATATATATATATATATATATATATATATATATATATATATATATATATATATATATATATATATATATATATATATATATATATATATATATATATATATATATGCGCAAAGAAAGTAAAAAGAGAAGAATAAGAGAACTATTAGGTTAACTTAGAAAAAAGATCATGGTGTTTATTTATCTTAAATTCAGAAGTAAAAAGACAAATTCACCACATATGCTGGTGTGTTGAGCAGACCATCAATATTTGTATACTATATTATTAATAATATAGTAACAACAGATACAATGACAAGAAAAGACAGAATGGTCATTAAAATTTGCTTTGCTTAGATTTTAAAGACTCACAAAGAAATTCCACATAGTCTTTTTTTCAGTTAATAGAAAACTTTTTTCCTGTAGTTATATTATTATGGTATCAAGAAAAATCTAAATTAAGATTTCTGTTGTCTCTCACAAAAAATTTGATTCACCCTGCCACTAATTATAATACTTAATATTATAATGAAATTTTTATTATTACAATCTATTGATTTCATGTATTTTACATATTATAATTTTTAAATATCTGCAAGTTATCTCTAAAAAGTCCCCACAGAATTGCATTTCTCTGCTATAGTCAGAATCTCATGTTTAATTTTGGTGGAGTAAAAAATATTTTCAAGGTATAATGTACCTTAAATTTCATTTTTTATAGCAAGCTCATAACCAATGTAGAAATGCATGGAATATGAGTCAGTACTTAGTTATTTTATGTACGGTGTCAAACAATCATCAGGTAACCAGTCAGTTATTCAGTGACATTCTTCAAGTATTTTGTAATGCATGAGAAGATATCTAACTTTACTCATTGTTTGTAATGTTTAAGAATTCTACTTACATTGTAAATAAATCATATTTCATAAATGTAAATTCAATAGCAATATGCTTTATCAGAGTGCTTTTATTTATACTTCCAAAAATAAGCATGAACATGATATCTTTTCAAGAAATTTTATATAAATACCAACTTTGAATGCCCATGGTTTCTTTAATTGGTTGCTCTAACAATTTTTTTTAAGATTTGATGTAAATTAAGCAAAACATTTTAATATTATGTAAATAAATTTCTGAATTTTAGTAAAGCTAAATTATAAATTTACATTTTTAATTTTATCTGTAATATTTTATAGTTTTATGGCTTCAAATATATATTAACTGGAGTGTCATCTGAGATAATAATTACCATTCTGTTTATTAGTTGCTAAGTATGTTGTTCAGCTGAACTATATTAGAGGTTTGTCAGACCATGAAAGTATAAAGAACCTTAATGTCAAATTATGAATCAGCAATTGTAGCAGTTTCAGCAGTTGGCTGGGGTAGAATACAAATAATATTTGTTTTTGTATTTTTTTTAATATTAAATAAAATATTTTTTTAATGTGTTGCTTTAACAATTTTTTTAAGATTTAATGTTATTATGTTTCATGACTGGTACAGAGTGCCTGCCTTAATAACAAATTACGAATTAGCATTTGGGACTATTTCTGCAGCTGGAAAAAAAACCTTTAATGTAAAATATATAATATGTTTCTCTAGTTAAGAGCAACTCATACTGATTTTTTTCCAGCATTTTTATTTAATGATGAAATTATTTCTTTCACATAAATATAGTGGTTGTGACATTATTAGACAAACATTCATTCACTAATCAGACATCAGAGAAAATACAGATTTTATATACAAGATATGTGTCTGAATCAAGAGAAATAATTTTATATAGCATTCCTTTCACAGAGTAATACATGTTGATTTTGCATTTTAATGATATAAAAGATTAATAAAGATTATGGTGGAGCTCCAAAATTGAGATTTTATCATAAATTAAGTCATGGAAATGATAAAAAAATGAAAACTACACTGATGATAGTCAATTGTCATTGTTTGCTGTATTATTGGGCTGATTCTGATTAGAAAATAAAATTAATGTATTCATGCTGATTATAAAATTAATTTGAAAAATTATTTGTTTAGCATATAAAAATTTTAAAACAGCTTATCTTCTAACAAAGTATCATAAAGGAATCAGTAGAAATTCCAGTCAGACAATAGAGTCACTAATGGCTTTTCTAAGTCTTTCAATTTTGTGCTATAGTCACATGATATTTATCAACTATGTCATTTACAGATAGTATTTTTGTATATTTTCATAGAGAAATGATTCTTAAATTATATTCATGAAGTAAAGTGCACAATGCTTATCAGCTGTTTTGACTATAGTTATAAGTTTCCAGTTGGGATTAAGATGATCAAATTCTGATGGCTTGTTGTTTAGATAATATCTGAGTATATTGCCTATATTGGGCTAGGATTAAGATCCCAGTCCTTGAAATGATTTTATATTTTCTCATATTTTTATTATTTCACTTTTGCATTTCATAAATAATCTCTTTTTTGAAAACAATATTTTTTTATATCTTGTATTTTAAAGATCATTGATGAGTATATTAAATGGAGACAATGAGAAAATCAGTGATAGACTATTTACTTGGGGTATCATGTATTGTTACTTGAATTTTTCTTTTGAAAAAAGTTTTATTAAGAAATTTAATAAACTTCCTGTGTTTAATCTTTTTAGAAATTTTTATATGATTTTCCAAGAAGAATCATAAACTGATATTAGACAAATAAAAATATCACTATTTTTTTGACATATTTTCAAAGATTTTCAATATTCATTGTTAAAGAGAAAGTTTTTCACAGCAGCTTTTTTCTGTCCAATCAGATCCTCTCTACTCAATTATTGACAATTTTTTGATAATATGGTTAATTTCAAGAAGGTTGTAGAAAACATGTAATAATGTTATTGGTGAAATAATTTTTGATTATTTTTGGGTTTATTTGGTTTGAAAACTGCTATAGTTTGCTTTTAAATATTTTTTGGAATAAATGCTTTATTAATAATGCTATTGAACAGTTTATGTAAAATAAAAACATAAACCAATTTTTTGTAGTCTAAAATTTTATAATTATATTTGATTTAGAAAATATTTTGCACAGAATAATTAAAAATAATAATTAGTTTCTTTAAATGTCACATAATGTTATAGTTACCTGAAATGACATGTTGAATTTTGACACAGCTTATCTTTAACTAAAGAGCTTATTGCTCTACCAAGTTAATAAAAACAAACATTATAAAAAAAATAACACTCATTTTTCAATGAGAGTTTAGAAAAATTTTAAAATTTAAATTAATTTAACTAATGTAAAAATTAGATACCTTATATATATATATATATATATATATATTATCCATGTAAACCAAACTAAATTGAAGTTTTATAATAGATCTTTTATTAAATTATTTTTATGAATATATTTTATATATATATATATATATATATATATATATATATATATATATATATATATATATATATATATATATATATATATATATATATATATATAGCTAATATTTTTATAAAATTATTTTATTGTCATTTAACTTTTGATGAGGGAACAGAGTATTCTGCTCCCTTAAGCTTTATTTACATATAGTTCAGTCAAATAAAGTATTATTAAAAAACTGCAAAAAATAAAGTTCTCTTTTTATTCATTAGAAATATATTTTAATTACTAAAACTAAAAGTATATTATAGAATTTCCATATTTGAATTGAAGTAAAAGCATAATTTCGCAATATGGTTTATAAAAACATTTCGTTCAATTAAATTATAAATGCTAGGAATGCTAAGATAAGAAAAGCTTAAATTTTAATTTTTATTATAATATTATCTCAAACAGCTTTTAATACCTTGGTGTGATATCACATTCATAGCAAATATTGATAGACCAAAGGATGGGAAGTTTACATATGATGTAAATTTATGTAAATGAATTAAATTGCCCACTTTTCCAAGAGGGAAAAGAAGGATTTCTTTTTACAGTTTGAATTATTAGGGATGTGCCATGCCTTTTTTATTTTGTTTTTAGAATCATTTTTTTATGCACATGATGCTGGTTGATGTAGACTCAAATGTATGGCCTAGTGTGTTTTGGTATTACAGAAATATGAATTTTTGGTCTGGATTCTTTTAGTCCTTCGGTAAAGATATTGATGTTGGGACAATCTTGTTGCTAGGCTGGTATGTGATTCTCCAAAATAGATTGGATAATATCCAGTTTTAGTGGAAGCAATCTTGTAAATAGTGTAGGGCTATGTTAGGTACAGAGTTTGTTTTGGGATTTGGTAATTAATGTATTTATCAATGGTGAAATGCAGAGGCTGATCCTATATGAATCTGTACATATTTTATTTATATTTCTGAATACTTAAAAGATATAGGGAAGAAAAATCCAGGCATTGTTATCAAGTTGTATAAGTCTAGTTCTGATCTTGTTGTAAAATCTGTTGAGATATTAGAGAGTATCATAGATTTGAATCCAACAGAACAATACTCAATATATTTTTTAATATTAGATTTTTGGTCTGATTCAATCTTGCATAATTTAAAATTTCTATGTAGAAATGTTGTCAGACTGGAATATTTGTGTGAGTAGATAGTTGTGTATTTGGGATATATAAAACCTCTAAGTTTGATGGGTTTGGTTAACAGGGTACTCACTTTTTGGATGTATACATCAAGTTATTTTATTTCTTTAGAGGAATCTTCTTGTTTTATGTACTGGATAAATGCAGCTTTCACTGTGATCTTATGTTTGTTTCTGTTAATTTAAAACTCTTGAGCATAGATAAATACTTCATGGACATATCACATATTTATTATTTTAGGTGTGTCTTCTAGATATTTAGGGAGTACATATATTTTATTGCAATTCAGAATGATGCTGGACATTATCCCAATTGTTGGTAGTACCATTTGCCAACTGTTTTCCATCATGTAGTATTGTCTGTGGAAGAGAGCAATTATATTTTGATCAAATCACTTTAAACTGTCAATAATAAAACATTTTCTTCTGTGGATAATTAGAAGTTGTGAGTATTCACTTCAGTTACATGTAGAAATACTATTCTGAATTGGTTTTAAATGGTTATGATTTTGCTTTTATTGACAAACTCAGATGAATATTTGATGATAATTGAGCCATATTCTAATTTATTGGTGAACATATACTCAAACCATCTGCAATGCAATTTACTTTGGGGAAATCACATGCCAGTCTATCAATAAGACTGTCCCAACATCAATTCCTTTACATAAGAACTACAAGCAATCCAGACAAAAAATCCCTACTTCTGGAGTACCAAAACAAACTTGATCACACATTTGAATGTACATCAGCCAGCATCATGTGCATTGAAAAAAATGATTGTAAGCACAAAATAAAGAAGGCATGGCACATCATTAATAATCCTAACATGGTAAATAAAGTGATGCCCTTCTTCCCCATCTCTAAAAAGTGCACAATTTAACTCATTTATGTAAATTTACATAAATTTGTGTCATATTTATACTTACCACCCTTTTGTCCACCAGTCATAGCTATCAGGCAAAGAAATTAAAGTTATCTTAGCATAATATTATAACAAACTTTGAAACTTAAACTTTCCTTATCTAAGTGTTTCTAGTGTTTATAATTTAAATGAATTACAATTTGTCTTCATGTACTCATACAATTCTGAAGAGATGCTTCAATTTTTATGCTAAAAATAATTTTATTTAATAAATAAATAAATAAAATTTACAATATTTTATACAGAAATTAATATATGAAAAATCTTAGTAATAATTAAAATATTACCAAATTCACAACTTCCTTTATTTTGTTTTAATATCTTATATAAATACAATTTATCCACTCTACTTTGAACACTTTTTTAACAAAAACTTTTTGTTATACATATACACATACACAATCCCATGTTTCAACTGTCTTGCACTATTCTTCAGAGCTATGATATAATGAAAAAAAAAAATAAAGTACATAACTATATAAATAATACTATAAGCATGTAAAGAATAAAATTAATTACACATGTATAATTTATATTGATTCTATATTGTATATTATTTTATATTAAATGGATTATTAAATGGATTATATTGGTTTGATTATATTTATTTCAGTTTTATTATGCATTATTTTATTTTATGTTTATTTAAAAATTAATTTTATTGTTTACATTTTTATAGTACTATTTATATAGCTATGGACTATATTTTATTTTGTTCATTATATCATAGCTCTGAAAAAGACTGCAGGTCAGTCAAAATGTAAGAGTGTGTATGAATATATGTACAATAAAAAAAATTGCTAAAAAGTATTCAAAGTAGAGTGGATAAATTGCATTTATATAAAATATTTAAAATACACTTCAAATAAATATTTATCAAACTTTCTAAAGTCTTTCAAAAATTTAAAAAAATATTTCATTATAAATCTATCATTAAATCAGCTTTTTACCACACATAACACATAAAGATATAATCACTTGGTTTTCTATGTTATCATCAAATATGTGATAAAGCAAAAGTAATTCAGTAATTATCTATTCTTTTGCCATTTATAGTAAACTTAAATACTCTGTGATTACCAAATAGTAGTGCATTTAAATTACTAGCCATAAGTGAGATTTGATATTCTATGCTGAAAACGATGCAATTGTACTTTTAACTTCCAATTTATTTTTCAAGAAAATTCAGATTGGCTTGCATTCTCTCTTTCAACTTAAAATTAACATGAGGTTTAAAAACAAGTACCAGATGCATACTTATTTTACCTCAAAATTTGAATTGCAAATCTTCATTAATGAAGATAAAAGCCAAAACTGGTTTATAGTTCAGAATTTAAATGCATTTCCATGGAAAAAGAATAGACTGCTCTTGTTTTATTATATATATTATAATGGTCGGGGTGTATTGTAGTCTTACCGTATCTGACATACAAGGGCACCACCAGGCCATTTGTACCTGGAAAATTTATATAGTAGGCAGATACTTAGTGTTAAGATTCAATTTTATTTTATTATAGACCATTATCCCATGACTCTATCTCTAGGAGTAGCTGAGATTTATAATCTAAATTCTTAATATATATAATTAAGAATGAAAATATAAAAAAAATAAAAAACTACTGACAGTAATATTATGCAAAAAAACATTTATTATCACACATATATAAAATTGAATTGGAGGAATAAACATTATTACTTTTGTTTAGTTTGTATATTTATTATATTTAAATTTAAGTTTAGTTCACACAGATGGAGATTCTTGTTTATACATTTTAATCTTTTGATAAATGTAAATATGCTACATAGATTACACACATAAAACTTATGAATCCATGCAGCTACTTACGTCTAAGTTTAAAATTTAAGCTTTAATATTTTTACAAACCAAATGAGCATGTACATATATATATATATATATATATATATATATATATATATATATATATATATATATATATATATATATATATATATATATATATATATATATGCACAACTTCCACCACGAATTATTCTAGTTCAATTATTATTAATTGGAATGTATAAAAAAGGTTATACTCATCTCATTTAGTTTAACTAATAATTATACTTATTAATTATAAGAAATAAATTAATAGAAATGACTGTTTTACAATTACATATAAAATATTAATAATTAATTTAACTTTCCATGTTGGTCAGATAAGAGTTCATTATTTAAACTTGATTAGGCCTTAATTGTTAAGAAACGATTTAATGTTCATTTAGTAAAAGTTTATAATGATTAGAGTTCATAATTTATAGTTTATACATTACATTACTAGTGCTCAAGGTTTCTTATGACAATTCCCATGAAGTCTTTTATTATTTATACTTTCTGTTCATGTCGTAGTTATCAATCCGGAGGTAGCCTTAGCTTGTTCAATCCTGGAACTATTTTATTGCAGTACCCATATGATTCAGAGTCTGAAATAGTGCCATTCATATTTCAACAGTCTCTTCATTTGAAAACAGCAAGAGGATGAAAAGTGCATCTTTTCCCTCTCCTATTCAAGAAAAAATCAAGCTGAAACTGTTCTTAATTTAAATATTTTTATTTTTATACTAATCCTTCGAATTCACTGACCATGTTTTCCTGTTCCAGTGGTTTTCATTAGGGTTCAAGTGTTAGTTGACCACAATCTTTAAAAAAAAATGTATATCTCTTATCTGATCTTTAATTATAAATTTTCCCCAAAGGTATGTTTATTTTCGATTAATTAAAACCAACAATCATTTCCATCTTGAGTTTTAACCCAATAAAAAGTAATTTCATTATTGTACATTCTTAAAGATATATATTTTTATCTTTAAGTTTTTGCTTAAAATTGAGTTTTAAAATACTCTTCTTTTTTTAATAGTTTTCTTTTAATAATATTCCATCTGTGCGAGTTATATATGTATATTTTTGCAAGCTTTTAGTTTTCAATTTTTAATTCTAACTTTTATTTAATAATTTTTATTTGCAAACTTTTTTATTTTTAATTTCTAATTTTATTTATTAGAATAATGTAACAGCATGTGTGCCCATTACAATATATATATATATATATATATATATATATATATATAATAATATATATATATATATATATATATATATTATTAAGCAAAGGTATTAAGTACTATAAATATATTAACTTTTTTTTTCTTTTTTTAAAAGAAATAAATAGTAATAGTTTGCTTTATTACATTTTTTTTGGAAATATATTTATACTATTGACAAATAATTTTGGGTAGCATTTGCAATAAACATATCATTCTTATTCAATTGTTGATTTTCTCCATATGAATCATCTCTTCCTTATTTTTACACAACAAAATCCAGAGAACATTTAATATATATATATATATATATATATATATATATATATATATGTATATACACTATAGTTGAATATATATATATATATATATATATATATATATATATATTCAACTAGAGTGTATTAACAATTGTCACCTATTGCATAATAAATCATAACAATATTTATTTTTCTGAGCCAGACTTTCGATACAACATGTTTTTAGCAAATCAATATATATACATAAAGAATGGGATAATATGCATGCTGAATTCATTAAAATACATTTTAATTTGCTAGAGAAAAATAAATTTATTTTTAGTATAAAAATCAAATATTCTTGATCTTTTTTCCAATTTCGTAATTGAGTTTGACTTACAGACCACATAATCATTTTAAATCTTTGTAATTATTGTTAAACTAAGCAATTTGTAGCAATATTAAATTTCTGGAAAATCCTTAAATCAATTACAAAAAAAAAGAATAAAAATATAAAAGGTTTTCAATTAAAAAATATCAAAAAAACTTGTATCAAACTTATTAGTCTTTATAAAATAATTATTACAACCTGATGAAAATAACATTTTAAAATTGTGTATCAATTTATGAATTATGTCATATATACATATTAAACATTAAGTGCAACAGCTAACTGATTATTATATGCAATTGTCTTACATCAGATTGCTGACATTCTATTAGTTTGTTAAAGCATAAGGGTGTAATGATGTAATTATGAACTCTTCTGCCACAGTTTTTTTTTTTTAATTTTCAGTGAAATATGATTTTTTTATTGTTATAAACAAAATATCCTGAACACTCTGTACATATTTTTGATGAAATGTCTAAAGTTTTTTTTTTTTTATTGCTTGCTTGTTTTAGAATGATTCTGTACTTCTCCCTAGTTTCTAAAATATTTGAGCATCTATCTACTCAAATAGTAATTTGAAGTTCATAACAGTTTAACATGCTTTCTATGAATGTCTAAAATTGTCTTAATTTTAATATTTGTTACTACTCAAGAATGAATGCCAAAATAAATATTTTTCACATAATCATTTTTCCTATTTAGTCATGTATACTGCCGACGACGTACTTTTTTTTTTTTTAACTTTCGATGAAATTTGAAATGTTTTTATTTGTTCTCAACAAAATATACATCATATATTCTTTTGAAATGTCTGTAAGTTATTTATCACATTGATTTAATCAGCGGTGTTTTTTAGTGTCAAAAATTGCCCTAAAATTAAATTTGTATCTTGAATATATATATATATATATATGCAACCAGCTCTTTTTAATATATATTAAACAAAATGCCTGTAATATATTTCAATTACTACATTTCTCAAACAACTAATCATTCATTATCATTAATCTAATCTATAAAAACAAGCAATAAATAAAAACAACTCGTAAAAATTTCAATTTAGAAACATTATAAATATTGTATATTATTTTAAAAATGCAATAGCTAAAATTATGCATAATTTAATTACTATAATCTTAAAATCAGTATAAACAAACATAATATATATATATATATATTACATTTTTAAACAGTGCTTTTTGACAGTCTTAAAGTATGCTTCTCTATTAATATAAAAAGTACACACATATTTCACTATAGAAAGCTGCTGATTTTTTTTATTGTGTGAAGTTGTATCTCCATCCTCTTTTTCTCTACAATATGAAAAAATTGGAAAATTGTGTGTGTGTAGTTTATTTACTCGTCAATGTTATATCATTGATATAACGTTATATCATTGATATAACGTGACAAAGATGACTTTTTCTCCCCAAGTTGCTGTAAAATATCTCACCCTTCTTTCTTATCAACTATTCCAGACCTTTACTTATCTTTCTACAGCTTTACAGCGAAACTATGTAAATGAGATTTTTTACATTTCAAAATTGAAAATGACTTTCACATTTTTTTTGAAACATAATCTATAAGTTAAAAAAAAATCAGAGATTAAAAGAGAAAACTGTTTGAACAAATAAAATATATTTTTCTTTTTTTTTCGGACCTTCCAGACACACATATAAACTTAAATTCATTTTTATATTTATATATTTACATACAATCTCATATTTACACCAAACTACCTGCAGCATATATATATATATATATTTAAACTACCTGCAGCATATATATATATATATATGTTTAGGTATGTATGCATTGTCTATAATTATATTTTCAGCATCATACTGGCGAAATAGAGATTGGTTAGACAATTAAATTCTTAAAACTAAATCTCAAATAATTATAAACTATCTAAAAAGAGACCACATAGACAACAGAGGTGTGAAATAAAAGTTTGCTACCTTGCAGTGAAGAAGAAGAAAAATTATTAATCAGAAAAACTGAATTAAATTTGAAAAAAAAATCATTTTGCAGTGAACTGACAATGATTAAAAGTAATGATGATAAAAATAGTCATATAAACTTAAATAAATAAATATTTATCAATAAATCTTAATCTGAGCCATTTGAAACTTCAGTAAAGTGATTAGGTATGTCTATATTTTAATCTAAGGCTTAAATATTGGCAAAATGCTATAAAAAATTTTGGCAGCATTCAGCTTTTTTTAAGGGACATGTCCCATCAACAATCCAGTTAAAAAAATTTGCATCATTTATGATTTTTCCAGCACTTATTCCTTAAATACCCCAACTAGATCTTTTATTTATTGAACAATAAATGAATATAATAGATTTTTTTCTGAATAAAAAATAAACCAATAAATACTTTCATCAATTGGCCCAATAATTAACATTATTTTGCTTTAAATGGTCCTTTGTGATGTATAAAAAAGTGTTGAAAAAAAATCTTTGTCTTGCAGTGGGTTATTGATGGTTGTTTTTTTAACTATACCCAGGGAAAAAAAATGTAAAAATACAATAATATATATTATATATAATACTGTATTGTTTAATTTGCAAAGTGAAACATTAATTTGAATTGTGTTATAACTATCTACTAGTATTTCACTAATTATCATAATATGCTTATATAATATGGTAAAGTATATTTTGTACTGCAATATTTTAAACGAAAATATGTAGGCATAATTTAAAAACACTATTATCCATGGGTTATTGTCAGAGATAATAAAATATCTAAATTTTTTGAAATGAGCTGTGTTAGTTTGGTGAGTATCTACATGTGAATAATATCTCACAAAAATAATAAGACATGTTTTCATCATCAATGCATTAATACTTCTCTGAAAAACCTTCCTTAAATTATCTATTTATATAAGGAATAATAGTAGATTTTTGTCTAAACTGGCTATAGTCTGAAAATCTAAAAATATTCTGACATTTATACGAAAGTTACTTAGCTACCAGAAAAAATGTCTAATTTTTACAAGTTTGAATTTTAATAGTATAACATAATGTAATACACACATTGAGACATTGTTAGAGTTTAGCTATGCATTACCTTACAAAAACTATTTAACTGTTACCACACAGATAATATATTTTACCTGATTCCACATCACAAAAAATATTTTTTTAAAGATGTCATTATATTTACCACTATCAACAAATGAGTTAATCTTGTGGTATCTCAATGTCTAGAAAACATTAAAAGTAATTATTGGATAAGACCTTATCTCATTTTCCATGATACAGTTTTGCTACTATATGATATTAGCTAATCATGGCAATGTTAAGTATAGTTATTATCAAGATTTCCAAAATTTCAGCTCATTTTTGTCAATTCCCCAACATATAGATGTACATAAAATTCAATGAATGTCTGATACAAATATGTCCATTGTCCAAAACTATGGCATCTTGACTAGACAATTTTTATAAGATAGTTTCATTATAACATTTGTTCCCAGGAAAATGTATGATGGTCTTTCTGGTATGATGCAAAACAATTGTCTCATAAACCAAAATTTCTTTATGACAAATTTCTTGCCAAAAAGGACATTCACACATCAGACATTCAAAATTTTAATTTATTAGTGATATGATTTCAAAGCATTAGTTAAATAGTCAGACACCACAAAAATTATGGAACTACTATAAGATATTCATCACTAATCTAATAATGCTAATCTCCCATAACTTTTGGATTTATTTTAGTGAATGAACATTGTATGAACTTTGTTTCTCAGAAGTTCAAACCCTGGAAGCAATAAATCAGAGCTGTTATCTATGGATCTTGAGTTCCAAATTCTCCCACTCTATCCCTTCATTAAACTATATAGAATATCTTTACTGAATATAACTGAATGATGACATGGTTTATCATAATCCAGAGTAATAATCATGTTATAATCAACTTTCTGAAGTCACCAAATGCAAATAGCTTTTACTTCATTATACATTTTGCACATCTATATTCATTGATAATATATTATAATGATTGACTACTGTGAATGAAAATTTTAATGTAAATAATAAATGTCCTTAAATAATGCATAATTAAAACTTTTTTTTCACTGAGATAGATGGGCACAAACATGTTCTGAATTATATTTTATTGCAGCAAGAAAAAATTCAATACTATCATTTGGTTTCTAATATTGAGATCTTTTTAAATCCAATGTAATCAAGATTGTCAACATTAAATACACACTCAAAATTGAAGTCTATAACACATTTTCCATAATGTTTCCAATCACTTGATTTAAATATTACTAACACTCTGTAAGCCCATTCTAACAAATGAGTGAGGTCATTATTCTTTACAGATATTTGTCAAAAGATATGAGAGGTCTATATAAGAAATGTTTAATATTCATATCACTTGCCAATGTTACTTTATGCAATATTACATAGAACATTAATAATTATTTGTTTTAGTAATATGTTAGTACTTAATTATTTTGTCCAGCAATAATTATATGAACATTAAGAATGTTTACTGTGTGTGCTGGACAATATATTTTCATTATCTGATTAATTGTTTAAGTGTTTTAAAAATTCAAAATATTTTTCTAAATATATTCATTTGTTGGTATTAAGACAGAGTTTAATATAGCACAGAATGTTTCAATTGGTGTCATTCTCTTCTTTCAGTTGTTTCTGATTGATACTAACATAGGAATTATACATGCTACTTTCAACTTTAGTAGAACTAAATTCAATGCGATGCTACCGTATCAAAGACAAAAATCTGTATACATCTTATACATGAGTGTAAAAGTCATAGATTCAATTTCATATTAGCTATTATTAGAACAGCAGGAAAATTATATAATTCAAAATATTATGTGTTATACTAATATGTGTGTTATTACTAAAGATTGAATGCGTTTGAAAAATTATAAATAAAATTTGAATTTCTCTATAAATATTTAACAATTTAACAAGATATTGAAAATAGTCCAACATATATGCAGATGAATACTACCACCATATTTTTTTTTTTTTTTTTTTTTAAAAAGATAATATTTCACGTTTTAAAAAAATGTAAAATTAATCTTATATATCAATTTTAATGTATTTTACCATTTATTAATTTATCTAGATAAGTTAATAATTTTCATATTACAAGTTGATGGATACATCAAGAAAAAAATAGTAATTTAATCTACTTGTTATATCTTTTAACATATTTAATTAAAATTTATGTAAATACATTAAAAGATATAAATAAATTTAAATGTAAATAAAAAGGTAAAGAATAGAGAAAGAAAAAAAATATTTTAAAAATATACATATTTAATAAAATTGCATTTTTATTATAGAAGAAATGTTTTAATTACATTTATATAATAAGATGATAAATTAAGACATAACAAATAAAACAGCATGACGATGATACTATTCTTGCTAAGCAACTGATTTATTCATACATAATAAACATGTGGATCGTATGTTTCTATTAAAACCTTACTTACATTTAGATTTATATTAACCAACATAAAAGTAAATTATATATTTATGTTTTAAATAAAAAAATGTTTTAATAAATCCCAAAAATATTTAAAAAAAAAAAATTAAATTGTATGCATATTATTTTCATATGAGATTCTCAAGATTTATAATTTATATATTTAATTGTTAAAACATTTGCTTCCTTATAAATGTGAGACTAGAGAGGAGTATTTAGAACATTTATAAATGGTCATCTTTTTTTTTATCATAATCACCATTACATATCTGGTAAAAACAGATCTCATGCATCACATCAGGTTACCTTTTACAAGATCTTTCTGTCTCTTTTACTACATTAGTTATAAAGGTTTTGATTTCTCTCTCTTTGATCAACAGCCAACTTTTTTCTTTCTATTTTTTTTTTTTATAGTTTTTATGTCTCTAAGTTTATTCTCAACTTATTTTCTTTTTCTATTTTTATTTTTCAAAAACATTTTTCTTTTGTTTATTCTTTTCAATACTTCTACATTAACATTAAGTTTATATCAGATAAATTGGGATCAGAATAAATAGAATAAAACAGGTTAAAATATGTACAAACAAGTTCATTTGGTGTCAAGACCTACTGGTTGTTTTGAATTTCAGATTATTAGCTTGGATAATAAAAAAAAATACTATAAAGACAATAAGTAGATTGTGATTGCAATATTGTTCATCACTTATGATTACCACTATTTAAAAATCTAATCTGGGAATAGATAAAGCAATATCAACTTGTGTTCATTAATCATAAAATTCTAACAATAGATGACTAAATAAAATAAATTATTGTTCTTAAAACATTACCATTTTTTTTCTAATTCATTATGTTTTTCGTTTTTTCTCAATATTCAATTTTAAATTCTTCACTTTTTTCACTACATTTCCCCTAATTTTTCACACATTTTATTAAACAATTTTATCAAAATGTTTCAAGATTTTATAGTTTAAAACTTTGCAATCAAACTCACTTAATGATTAGCACTGACAAAGTTACCATTATTTCTATCTTACAGAAACATCTTATCAAATTTGCTAGGATCCAATTTGAAATTATTTGTTTGCAAAGAGTTGTTTTTTATTGCTAATTATTAGTAAATTCTTTGATAAATGGCCAAAAATTATTGATAGTGAGCATGACACAATATGTACAATACTGCAGAAACATTTGTGTCCAATCTATAAGCATGAGGATATAAGAGGTGTTGATGATATATATTACAAAAGATAATTATTCTGCTGAACAGACACCTTGATTTGTAGATAACTGATGTTTTTCTTTTATATTGTTGAATGCATATTATACAAAATCTTTGCTTTTATCTCAAAAGATGTAAAAGATCTAAAAAGAAAATAACATGATTTTAAAAAAATGCTGATTAATGTGGATTTACAAAGAGATGTATTGGAGAAATTTGATTAAATTAGGAAGAACTTCATACTGAATTGAATGATAGTAATCAAAAATAATCTCATCACTCTAAAAATGAAATTTTAAAATTAAATAATAATAAAAAATTCTGTATAATAAGAATAAAATAATAAACTAAATGAAGCAATACTTCAGAGAACTTAGACATTTTATATTGAACAAAGAATCATGTTTTAGATTCTTTTTATTTAACAAACTCTTCTATCACATACACATTAATAGTATGTGGGTTCATGAGGTTAAAGGGGTTGAATTGACTTTAATTGAGATAAAAATGTCAATTTTTTAAATTTAATAGAAATTTTATTCTAAGCCTTCAATTTGATGCTTGTTCATGAATTTAAAGATAGCCGTTTGTATATTTTACTTACTTTTTGCCTTATTTATTAATGTACAATTTATTCTTGTGATAACAATGTAAAACTAGCCAAAAATACTTTTAAAAATTGCAATACAATATATAAGTTTTTACGGGTGATAATAAACTTACAACAAAAAATAAATCTACTAAATGTTGATAGTCAAACCACAATTATTAAATGTTATTCAAAACTGCTTTTTAAAAAAAGATTTTTACTCATATCTTCTTAAAAAATAATTGAAAACTTTGTTTTTATAATAGTTTTTATTGATTATAAAAATAATTGATTAATCAAATAATCATAGAAAGCAATGTTTTTGGATCAATATTACTTTCTTTGACTGGAAATTGCAATTTACCCTTGTATATTGTTCTCACTCTTCAACTATATTGACTAGTTCTTGGATATTGATTAATCTGTTAACTTGTTTTCATTAAAAATGTGTCTGCTTTTAAAATTTTAATTTAATATCCACTTTTTGTATCAATTTACTTGCAACTTTGAGTATATCAGTAAATGATGTTTAGATATCAGTAGCAACCATAAATAGCAGTTTATTCCTCTTTTCAATAAATAGGGTTTATAATACTCCTCATCAAACATTTGTTGTAAATATAATAAATATTGGAGATATATGTGTTGCAAACATAAGATCTTTCACAACAATAATTATTATTGTCTAATAATATTTATTACTTAGTTGAATAGAATAAATATTAAGTGTTCATCATCTTTAAAAGCTATCGTCATGATTTCTGCACAATAATTTTATACAACAATAGTATTATAAATTCCAATGTGTTGAAGCTGAAACCATAATTAAAATAGGACATGTATTTCATTTTAAAGAATTTTTTTTCTGTATGTAAACATGCAATACATACTCTCTCTGAATTTTTAATGAAATTACTGCATGATGTAATCAATATTGTGGCTACTATTAAAACTTTTTGTAATGTAAGGTGAAAAATATTATATTGCTCTTTTTCACATTATAATGTTTTGGTCCATATGTAATATCTCATGAAATCCATCACCAATGGTCTGTGTAATCTGATTTGTGAATCTGCTTGTGAAGTGTATTTATAGATGATATTTTTTCATCTTGTTTTCAATGACAAATTTCTCTGTAGTTTCTTCAATAAGCTTTAATTCACCTTTTAATAAAAGTAATATTTTTTTGTTAATTTTTTTTTTCTAAAATAGTTGCAGTCTAATCATATGAATTGTCTAAGGAAGTAGTAGACTTCACTAATAACACTTTAAATGCTATGATTTTTTCAGCTGCTTTTTAAAGTTTTCATATTAAAGTGGCTTAAGTATTAACTGAAGAAATTATTTAAGTTTCCTTTGTGGTTTATTATATATCTTCATTTGATCTCTTTTAATTTTAGAGAATTTAATGTCTGATTTTATTATAATTATTTACTATATATTCAGATAACATTGATTATTATTAGGTATTTAAATATATGACTAACCTGAAACATTTTTTTATTTTGGAAAAATTGTGACATTGTAGGTAACTATGGCATTGTTTTTTTTTTTTTAAATATTTACTTCCAGACCTTATTAATAGCCTACTTATTATACTTTTTTCATAAATATTTATTCATTTTTTTTCTATTGACATCTGCTTATAAAAGATCATCATTATACTTCATGTTATTATTTGTCATCATTATAACATTATCTAATATGTGCCTGTTTATTAAAATATGGTGGTTTGATATTTATAGAACTGAATCTCTAAGCATTTTGAATGAGCTACAGCTGATTCAAAATTGTTCTTACACGATTGTCTTCCAAACATTTTTGCCACTTTATTTTAACATAAACGTTTTAGAAAGTCACAAAGCACACACACACACACACACACACATATATATATATATATATATATATATATATATATATATATATATATATATATATATATATATATATATATATATATATATATTATCTGAGGACTTTCAATATCTGTTTTCTTATAATTTTTGAGCACATGATCCCTAATTGGGTAGTAGATATTTACAAAAGAATGAATGCTTTTAAATGTTCATTATTAAAATTGGGTACAATTTACTTGCAAGTAAAAATAAGTCTTATTGTTCTGCAGGTGCATTAGTTTTCTTATATAGTGAATGAATTTGAATAATAGCAGTCTCATGGCTATATGACATTTAATCATATATTTTGAACAAATTGATGGATGATATTATTTGCACCTCATTGCACTTAAGAAATTATTCCTTTGTTTAACTGCCATAAGATTTTTATATTTTTTATTTAAAATATTTTATTTTTAGAATATTTGCTTTAAATTTTTCTGTGCAGATGACTGACACGAGTGGTAAAAAATATGGCAATTATATTTTTTGAAATTCCTTATTTGTGTTGGCCACAAAATTTCTTTGAAAGTTTTAGTTATTTGGTTTTGAGTTCAGAATTGTAAGAGAAATATATTTCATGGCATAATATTATCTGATAATTCATTTCTACTTGCATAAGTTATTCTAATTCTTAGTAAATCTTTTTCACTTTATGGCTACAAAATATAATTTATTTTCTGTGACTTCCATATTTTATTGTAATAAAATTAATTTTATGATATTCCTTAATCATATGTGGTATCACATTAGCTTTTCAGTGATTATAGTTTTGAGATGTTATTTTGTTTCTACTGATAGTAATTTCTTTGAAAATTAATTTTCTAATATTGATGCCCCCTTTATCACAATTTTGATTCAATATTAAGCTACAATAATTGTTATTAAACTACTAAACATCATATGATCACCATTTCTCATGCATGCTCAAGCTGTTAAAATAGGAAAAACTCTCCATAGAGTAATGCTACTTACTGCAAGCTAAAGTAACCTTTTTTGTGTCCATTGATTAATCTGTTTTGCACTGAGTGACACTATTATATGGAGAATTTTGCTTTTAGTAATTGTAGATAAGCTATCTGAAACCTAATATTTTATCAGATAATCAGAGCACATTCCACAGGCATGATCTTGAAATTAATGGCCATTGATCACCATTTAATTTGAATGAAATTATAATCTACTTGATTTTTGTAAAGCTCAATTGTTACTATCTAAAAGAAAGTCATGAATTATGGTGTTAGGATTTGGTGTTCATTATTGTGTTTATTTCTACAAGGAATTATATGTGCCACTCTCCTTCTGAATATTTCATGCAAATTCTTATTTTTCTACTGCAATTCTTAGTTAATCATTAATCTTCACATTTTTGAACTGAAATCTCCCAATGGATTGGATATTTCTTATATCTTAAAAACTTTAATAATATATTCATGTGTCAAATAAACATTTTCAATTTTAGAAATTTTACACATAACAGGTTGGCAGATAGACTTGATCTATGCCAGAGTGAGTATTGACTAGATTGTAAGTCTCAATGAAATGAGATTTTTTTAAAAAAAAATATCATTCACTCCATTTGATTGAAAGCTAATGTGAGACATTTGCCACATGGTTGGTTGAAGTAAGTGATCACTTTTCCCTTATTCACTTTCTAATACTCCATAAAAGTCAATATTTTGTTTAGTTGCTATTCAATAATGTAAAATTTTTCTATTATAATCTTTTCCATTCTGGGTATGAATCACCCTCTTAATTTTAAATGCTTTTTATATAATTTATCAATAGAATATAAAACATTCATGTGTTGGTCTTCTAACTTTTATGCTCAGTCACAAGTTTCATATTAACTGTATGGTACTGAACATTAATTGAATTTTGGAATTATATACAATATTGTATGTTTTTTTATGATTTACATTGAAAAAAATACGTAGGTAGTTTCTCCTGCATCACTCAAACTCATTAATTACACCCAGCCCATTCTTCCATTTTAAAAAAAGTGAAGGTCCTGCAATAGGATTGCCTGTCCAAATGCATTAATTATTTTTTAACATATTTCACAAATTAGGTCACTTATATGCTAATTTTCACATTAAATTGAAATCTTCCCCAAAATAATTGATTTAACTGTATGCCAGATTTCTATAGATAACTCGGGCTTAATATTTGAAGATAATTCAGCTTTGACGTTACCACAACAACTTTCTAATATTTTTCCAGTTGTTTTTTTTTTTTTTTTGTCAGCAATTCAAGTCTCTTTTCTAAATATTGACTTCTCAATTAATATCCCCCCTTCCTCCTATTTGGAAAGATTTAAAAAAAAAACATTCTTAATTTAACATTTTTGCTATTGGTGGAACTTTAACATTTTTTTTCAAATCAGTGATTGTAGTGCCTCTACAACCATCTTTCTACCTTTTATCACCCAGTAAATGACTTGTGCGATCAAGTTGAAATGTTAGAATATTAATATTTAAATTTTTTAACACAGATGAACCCACAAAATATGTCTTTTATATATATAAACTATCATCACTTATATTTTTATAAAATTCAATTTTGATCAGTTTATTATTTTACTTCACCATGTACTAATAATACAAATATACTCTTCAATCTAGCTTTTTTCTATTGCAACAATTATCTACCATAACAATGATGATCAAAACAGCTCAATGTCATAAACATGTACCTCATAAACTCATATCTGTGAGAACCTTGTCATGTATTTCCTTAATAAATAATACTAATAAAAATATCTTTTTTGAACAAAATGAACTTTATGCTAAAATCAAGGTGACATTTTATCTCCTCATTACTATAGATCTACATTTAATGTTTATAATTGTAACTCCTTTTATAAATTACCTCAAATAAAAAGATATTATTAGTTGTCAAGTTTCTACATTTTTGGCTCAATGAAACTATATTTATTATCACATTGTTATGAATTATATCTTTTTAAATGAAGCTAATGCATGAAATATGCAGTGTGGCTTTTCTGATTGCTATTTAATTGAAATTCAATGTTCATTAATAGTACTTACATTTTAATATAGTTGCCTATTCCATCAATGAAGGTAACAATGGAATTTTGCCAATAAAGTATCACATGATTTTTTCTGATTAAATTTGAGATCAACTACATTTTGTTTCAAAAGTCACGAGAATTTTTACACATAAGTCAAACATTGAAAGAAGTCAGGAAAAGTCATATAATATTTACTTTGTAAATGTTGTTTTTTCAAAGTGTACCACCAATTAGTACAAAATTGAGGTGTTTTCCATATATAGAGTTACTGCTGTAGTGTCAGTTATATATATATATATATATATATATATATATATATATATATATATATATATATATATATATATATATATATATATATATATAAACCCAAAACTGTCTAACACTATACAAGCAAAAATAAAAATGCAAAACCATAAAACAATACAATACTAGATTAAATTTTAAAAATTTTACCAAAATCCTTACACAACCATGGTTTCATCTACTACAAATAGATCTTCTCAAGTGAAAATCAATCTAAAGGAAAACATATATATATATATATATTCTCAAGTGAAAATCAATCTAAAGGAAAACATATATATATTTTCCTTTAGATTGATTTTCACTTGAGAAGATCTATTTGTAGTAGATGAAACCATGGTTGTGTAAGGATTTTGGTAAAATTTTTAAAATTTAATCTAGTATTGTATTGTTTTATGGTTTATATATATATATATATATATATATATATATATATATATATATATATATATATATATATATATATATATATATATATATATATATATATATATATATTGTAACAATACTCATAAGGGTTTAATATTAAATTGGACAAATTTGGGAAAAAAAAATTAGTAACAATAATTTAAATCAAACCGCATATATAATTATGTAGCATTACTAAGGAAATTCAATATGGTAATCATATTTTCAAACAAGTAAAAACTTGTATCAAAATTTAGAAATAGCAGCCAAATCCAAAGTTTACCAAAAATATTCATCAACCAATTTAATTTTCTAATCTTACAACACACTGAAAAACATTTTATCATTAACTGTCCATTAATAAATTAAATAAATCGATTGTAACAAAATAATAATTCTAGTGATTTATACTTGATTTTAAGAGTACTTTCAAATGAAACATACTCTACATTTCATATTTAAATGTGTGTGAATGTGTTCATAAATGTTTATGTTTAAAATAAATAGTAATTCAAATTTTTAAAAGAGAATAGGACAAAACATTAAATTTAAAGTTAAAACTACTTTTTTGATATGGGTATTATATGAATATTTTATTTACTATGAAAATAAAAGTCAGTAATTATATTTTAAGCTTTATAATAAATAATTTTATTTAAAATGTTTCATTTTGTAAAATATAAATTAAAATGGCTGATTTTGCTGCCTGTTCATGGCAAGAAGGAAACATTTTATTATTTGAAAAAATGGTCACTATGCCAACTGCATCCAGATTTCATTTACAAATTGCATTTGAGTGGAATAAGTGTTTGAATTAATATCATTTATGAATCACATGCTATGACTGTATAAAAGGAAGTTCATTCAAAAATTTGAAGTTTTATTCTGTTGGAACTTATCCTGAAAATGTATAAGTTGTAGATTTTAAATTTGCCATTGTGACTATCTTAGTGTCTAACATGTTTAGCTAAAGAAACCATTAAACATTCACTTTTGAGGTGGAGGTGAACTTAGTCATCATGCTCAAATATTATTTATTATTGGTTTCCGCACTTTAGCCAACACCAATAGACTAATAAACAATTCAAAAAATAAACTTGATCCCAAATCAACATCTCAAGTGGTGTACCAGATACAATGCCCTCAGGCTGGATGCAGAGCCTCATATTATGGGGAAACAAAAACTACCATTACAAACAGAGCATCCCAGCACATATATATGTATAAAAATGCACTGAGGAGTCTACATCAGCATTCTTGGAACATGAAAAAGCTACTGAACACAGATTTGAACCCACCAACCCCAGAATAGTGTGCAAAGAGAAAAATGACCATAGGTGCAAAATAAAGGAGGCATATTTTATAAATAATGACACCCAATCAATTAATAGAGAAGACACCTGTTTCACCATTTCAAAGAGATGGACAAACTAATTCAAACAATATTTTAAATAAAATACTGAAATATCTAACTAATTAACATAAATTTGAATACATCCCCTCATCACTATCAACTGCACACAGCTATGAGTATGAAGCCATGGAGCTTTGAAAGTGCTAAGCTTTAAATAAGTTATTAATAAATATAACTTCTTTAATGAGCGTTAAGCATTTAATTATTGATATTAAATAACATTATAGTATTTAAATATTTACCTTGTTATATGATAAAAATTAAATTGGATTTTTTTTGTCTAATGTAGAAATTATAAATATTCATCCAATATGTTCAAGTCTTTAAATATTTTAAAACCACTAAAATGCAACTCTATAATAGATTGTATTTTTGTTTATGATTCACCATTGGAGTTAGAATTCTATTTTGTTTACTAATTGACAAAAGTAGTTTTTTTTTTTTAAAAAAAATGATAATCAGAAAACCATCCTTCACTTATTAATGGATAAAACAGCATGAAATCTAAATTCCTTGGGAAATGTTACATAATTACCACTAAGATTTACTCAGGATTATTGAAAAAAATTTGTTGCTGCCATTCTAAAAAAAAACACCTTATCATAAATGGAACTAATTCAGTTAAAGGAATATTATTTAACCTGTTTATATCTTCATAATTATATTTGCATGTTGTAATGAATCATATGTTATATAATTTAAAAGAAACCAAGATGAAAGAAGAAATAATTAATGTGATAATAATAAATGAATATTTTTACTTATTGGATCCTATAGTTAACAGTGTATATAGAACTTGGATTTATGTTATACATGAACCTATTAATGAATAATATTTTATTAATGTATTTATTGCCATGTTTATTATAAATATTTTAAAGTTTATTTCATATGTAATGTTTTTTCAATATTCTTGTCATCCTGAGCTAATGTAGTATGTTTAAAATATTTTAATTAATATTAAAATGTTTGTGTATGTACTTATTGTTAAAGATAGATTACTATTATTATTATTATTATTATTATTATTATTATTATTATTATTATTATTATTATTATTATTATTATTATTATTATTATTATTATTATTATTATTATTATTATTATTATTATTATTATTATTATTACTTATTGTTAAAGATAGATTACTATTATCATTATTATTATTATTATTATTATTATTATTATTATTATTATTATTATTATTATTATTATTATTATTGAATATTCATGTTGTTTTCTAGATGTTTTTTTATAGCTGTTATCTTTACCATTGTGAATTATAGTGTACTTACAATGGTCTTTTGTTATATAGATGTATTTTGTAATTATAATTGATGTTTTAATAATTTACTCTTAAAATAATAATATAAGAAAATAATTATAAATAAAGGGTTACGTTCTTGTCTAAAGATCGCAAATTGAATTTATTGTTTATGACCTTCACATTATATAAAATGTTGTGGTCATGTTGGCATTATATGTTCCATAAAGAGCTAAAATGTTATATTCAGAAATAAAGGGATAAAATCTGAATAGATGTCAATGTAGATGTAATGCTCCTGTAGAGGTGATATTTAAGATCTTATAAAACTGAAATAAATCTCCTAATGTTTTTTTTATCATATCTAGCAACACATATAATCTAACATCATTTAATTCTATCTGGTATTACTTAGTAACAACACCTATATTTAAATACATTTTCAGATAATATGATTAAAACTATTAATGTCATTTTATTTATATTTATTATTATTTTAATTTAATAATTGTTTGTATTAATGTGTTATTAACAAAATTATTTCTTTGTTATTTGTATTTAATTGGATGCAATCACAAAATGCCCATTTGTATTCAGCCATATCCTAAGAAACTTTGTTCAAATAAAAGGTATAAAAGACTTGTTATTAGTAATAAAATTAAATCCCAGAGAAATAAGAATATTATCCTTGCCACATAAATCTTTGATAAATAGTTAACATCTGGTAGCATACAAATTGCCGTCAATGCCATGAAACCCTGAGATATTTTATAAATGTTAATGTTCATATACAGTAGTGTTGTAATGGACTTATTACTGTGGAACTTGATTTACTCATTAGATTTCATTAAGTATTTTTGGAATAATTCAGCTAAGGTTTGTGTCACCATCTTTTGATTTGTAACCATCTGTGTATGATCAAGCTAAAATGTTGCTATAATTTTTATCAAAACCATATATGGATGACACCATAAAATATATCATTTACACCTGTAAACTATAAAATCTTTGGTTTAACATTGAAATTTTAAAATACTAATGCTTTAATATTATGATATCTTGATAATTCATAACACATCTGATTAAACGTTCTAATTGACATTTTAAAACGTTCAGAAACCATGCTGGAAATAGGCAGCCTGATAGTTTCAGCTACTGGTTAGCCATTAAAAATGTTTAAATTATATTCCCAAGTAGCACTATAAATGATGGAATGATCATGTAATGAGTAAAGTGTAAAAGATTAGACTGAACAAAATAATATTATATGTATATAGGTATTCCCTTTGATAGTAGCAGCACATCAATAAACTTATATATTTTTATTCGCCAATATAAATTATACTCAACATTTCAATTTTATCAATCCTGTTTTATCTGAATTTTTTTTATATTCAGTTTTTCTTGACCTGTTATTATTAACAATTTATTATGAACTAAAATATAATTGAAATATTGTTCAAAATAATCTTCATTGATATCTACACATAAATAATAGTGTTTACATATAGGTAAGAAAAGTTTCAAGATTATATAAATTTTTCATCAAAACAAATCTTTTAATCTAAAGAGCAAATACTCTTTTTTTTTCTTCAAACAGAATTGTTAGTTTTCATAATGTAAATTGATTAGTACCTGTAAAAACCCACAACTTTAAAAGCTTACTAAAGCATTAATAACTTTTAAAAATTGATAGTCTGTCTTTATTCTATAAAATCTTTTTTCTGAACTTAGTTCTATTATTGTAAGAGAAAGAATGAAGTCCTTCATCTAAAAAAAAGTCTGAAAATAGCAAATAGAGTGATTTGCTTTTCTTATTTCAACATAAGATAATATTGACAGACATAGAATAACTAAAAACATTACTAACAAAAGACTATGCTTTGCATCATTAAATATTATCAGTTTACCATAAAAGAAAAACAATTTGAATCATTACTCTAGTTTAGTCCTTTCATGGATATTTCATTTCAAGTTTTCAAATTTAAATATATATGTTGTAACGAAGATTTTCACGGGTTGCATATATAAAGAAACATATTTTGCGGGATCATCCGTGTTAAAAAATTTAAACATTGATATACCAACTTTTCCACTTGATCACACAAGTCATCCACTGGGTGATAAAAAAAAAACGTCACTATCTCAATATTTAATTTTTTTAATACGGATGAACCCGCAAAATATGCCTTTTATATATATAAATTAAGTTTGATATCTGTATTCATTTGAAAATATATGTAATATTTAAATCAATATATATATATATATCAAAATCCAGTAAAATTCAGGCAAATTATATTATTTTTAAAAGTACTTTTGACTATACATCTTGTAGTCTTTATCAACTATATAACATTGAATAATCAAAACGAGACAACCTTTCACAATATCCATAGTTCAATTCAGATTTCACACAATTCTGTTATTTTAATATTTGATGATTGCCGATTCATTAATATTTGGTGATTTTTTGAAATCAACATAGCTTAAAAATAATATAATTTATGTGAATTTTACTGTATTTTGATATATATATACATTGATTTGAATATTATGTATAATAGACTAACATGAAAAATGGTGACATGAATAAAAATATTAACTTGTCAAGTTTGTTACTAAAGTTCATGTCCAAAACAACTAAAATTTTCAAGTTGATGAAATTTTTCAAAGGCAGATCCAGTTCTATATTTAACATATCCATTTATATAGTATTGACAATTTAACTGTTATCCAGTAAAGAAACACTGTTTTAAAATGTGTCTATAATGTCTTTTTTTTTTAAATAAAATGTTGGAGTGTTATGGGGAGTTAAAAATATTGACAGAGTAATAGATTCAAAGCTAAACATTATCAAATCTATTTTTATCTGAGTAAATTGGCTAATTGTAAGAAATTAAACCATCAAACATCACATGTGATCAAACTATTGCTTGGGATGTAAATATCATATAATCTGTTGAGTGACTAACTATACCATTATAATTATTTAATATAAAATGGAGAAGTTTAAAGCAATATGGAGAAGACATATCTGTATTTGGGTTAAATTAAAAATATAATTTTCTTAAAAATAATAATAAAGAGTGATATAATACATATTTATATGTTCTAAAATATTTACCTAGAAATACTATGAACAAAATTTAACAGAACAATCTTTTTCTTAGTTTTACATTTATATAGAATGATATGAAACATATAAATCACACATTGTACTACATAAAATTGAATCATTTTTTTCTTCTGCCCTTAAAAACTAGTCATAATGATTACATTTTCATAAACTGTGCATCATGTGTCATGTTTCTTTTTCTGTATTTATGTTATTACTTATATATAATTTACTATTAATAGGGTTTATTTTATAGAAATAAAAATAGGCGGTGTTTACATGTTATAAAAAACAACAAAACTTTTTGATATTAAAGCAGACTCTAAAACTTATCTCCTTTATCATGAATCTATTTTTGTTGGTTATATTTATCTACTGTCTTATATTAATAATATGCACTTTCATTTAATAAGTAGTTATTAAATGGATATATATATATATAACCTACACTCCCAACACCGCTCATATACATTACATGAGCGTAATGGCCAGGTCCCACTTCTATTAATGAATAGAACAATATAACAAAATATATAATACAAAATTATTACTGAGACTCTTCAATTAAGTCTATGTTCAGCTCAGCTCAGTGGGAGGCTATAGGCAGTTCATAAGATATGTGATAATAAATGAATAAAAGAAGAAATATTACAAAATATTTCATATAATGTAAATTTCTTTGTTAATTAATTTTATGATAAAGAATCATAATATTTATTTGGTACAGTCTATTAAAATATACTTTAAACTTAATTTCTTCCTTCATCCAAGTATAACATATATCAGCTTGCTATAATTATATTCTGAAACAATTCTATTTCTTGGCATATCATAATCTAAACATCTACTTTAATGCCAATTAAGAAATAAACAATAAGATCTCAGGGAATTTTAACAAACACAGTTGAATTAAATAAACTACATTGACCCATAAGTTATAATTCTAAAGTATGATAAAAGGTAATGAGACAAATTGACTAACTATTTTACTGTGTTTCAGTAATAAGATAATGACAGAAATAGGACATTTTAATCTCATATCATCATCTAACAAATATACTGACTTGGCAACATTTCTAATACGTTTATCAAGTGGCAAATGTTCTTTTATAATGTTTGGATTAAGAAAAATAATATTGTCAGACACTAGCAAATTTAATATTATAACTCTAAAATAATATATCTATTTTGTAATAGATTTATGAAATGTGGAGATCTGGAAATGGAAACACGAATGTACACAAGAATAACTCAAGACACAGTTTTTAAGATTTTAAATAACTAAAACAAATCATTTATTACAATAAAATAAACTTAGTTTAACATGATATTTACAAATGGACTATTTGTCTTACAGATTTTTAAATTATCAAATAAACTTTGAGCATCAGTTTGGGATTATCCCTATTATCAAAGCAAATTAACAACAAAACTTAAATATCCTGACTTCGAACACATGCTTTGCCTACATGTTTCATCTACATGACAATAAATAAATAACATGTTATATTATTAGCACAAAAAATACTTTTGGGAGGATATTTCACTTGATTAACAAAATAAATCAAATTAATTATATTTGGCTTTCAACCAAGCAACTTTCTCTACTTGACTAAATAATCACATTCAATTACGTATAGCTTTCATGCATAGCAACAAAATCATGTTTATTCTGGTGATTTGATGATTTATAACCTTTATTTAAATAAATACACTGTATTTTAAAATATTTATTTCCCGTTTTAATCTCAATAACTTTGTACTTCTATTTAAATGAATATAATGTATTTCAAAAAAACATTTATTCCTCATTTTAATTTTAATATCTCTATACTTTATATACGCAATATTATTTATATTACGAGAGTGTGTGCATGTTCAAGCAGCAATAATATAAAACAATCTTTTCTATAAACTCTCCATTCATCAAGAAAATATCATACAATTATTTTATTTCGGACAAAAACGTAATTCATCAATGAAATAAGACACTAATACTACATCAAGAATTAATCTAACAATTTATCTGGCCACCTATTAATTAACACATAGCTATATTTTCATGACTATACATACTATACATTATAGGGGAAATCTACATGAGGAGCAGATAAACTCATACTGAACACTTCTACAATAATTGATCTGATTCTAAATATACTGCTGGTGGAGAACAATTCCTCATCACCAAGAATCTAAGAAAAATGGCACATATATTCCTAAGCATCATTTAATCATACTTCAACAATAACTCATCTACTTCTAAATACATTATTGGTGGGGACTTATTCCTCATCACCAGGGCCCTAAGAAAACATCACTTCAAAAAAATATAATTTAATCATATGCATATGATATAAACTAGGCTCTACTCATGGAAAATTATTAACATATACTAAATAAGCAAGATCTTTTATCCCTACAGACATTATAACTCAAACAGATTTCTTTCCATTCTCATAGCTTTTCTAAATATCGAACATTATAAATACATGCTGGCAGATAAATACATACAAATAACATACCAATCTGTTCACCTCAGTAGAATATGACCACATCCAAAATTTCTACATAAAATGTTCACAAACTCAACTTTATGAAACAAATGTCATAATTGTGCAAAACAAACACACACCCGCGAACAAAACTATATATAAAATTAACTCTAAATTACACACTATGCAGGCATCATGGTAATTAAATATTGCATTAAGGTATAACTTTTAATTGAGAATAAACTTTAGGTTACTTTTAAAATTTAATATTTATAATTATTATGAACGAACTTTCATATCTTGAGAACTATTTTTATTATACATTCGTTGATTCAAAAAAAAAAATTCTCACTTTGAGATAATAAAGTATGCAAAATAAATATAAATATCTCTAATAATATATTTAAAAAAATATTTCTTTCTTTTACCTTCATAAAAAAACAATAAGACCTATTTGAACACAATCTATTTTACCAGCATATTCCTCATTTGGATATGCTTCAGAGACAATCTAGAAGGTCAAAATAACCCAAATCATAAATAAAACATAATAATAAATAAGCCTATCTACCTATCATGTAAATTAATTATGACAATCAATAAAAAAAAATAAAGAAACAAAAGTTATTAGTTTTGTAACTTAAAACAAAAGTTCACTTGCAAAGCTCTGCTCCAGGTTTATGAAACAATATAGGACACATTCCAAACTGAATTTAAATTAAAATAAACTTCTGCAGAATAACTTAAAAATATATAATCATAACTTAAATATGACCCAGCACCTCCAGTGTTCATAGAATATCTATTTGAGGTACCAAATCACACATAAGCAATTAATTTCTCCTTTATTATACTGAAAGTATAAGACATTCTCCATTGTAGTTCAGATTAAATACGCAATTATCCTTAGTACTTTCTTGAATAGCATTTAACATTTTATAATTTAATATATGCACAGTTTATTTTTGATTATTTCCAATTAAGATGCCATCACTCATTAGTAATTCTTCAATTAATAATATTTTGTTTTATTTTCCATGTTTATCGAAGAAAACAAAAATTGCCCGCATTTCTATCCTTCCATTCAATTTAAGCAAATACTTAATTTGAAGTAGCTCACATTTACTTCCTTCATTTAAAATACTTATTATTTCCAGAAATAACAGACAAACAAATACTGTCATCTCTTTATGAAGAATTTAAACATGGCGTGATTTATCAAAATATGCATATCCTTAATGTTATGTTTAATCCTCACAAAAACATGACACGGAAAATAGTGAAAAATTAAAATATATTCTGTAAAATAGTTCTGCTTGCGTTTTCCAGATATATTAACAGACACTCGTTGGTTAATGATACTGCAATAATATTCATGCAATTTATTCTTATTTAAAATGACAATTAAGTGAAGTAATGTAGACTGGATGTTATTAACATACATTTTTAAAAGAGCAATAGTTATGAAGGGGTTAATTCAAAATGTTTAAATCAAGGAGAGTAAAGTCAACTGACTAAACTTTTTTAAAATTTTAGAATTGCATTCTAATTAACTTTTCCCATAATAAATTTCTTAAGATCGTTTTGAAGTTTTACTCCAAAGTCCTTTTTAAAATGAATTTGACTTCAGCAACTAGTTTTAATTTTACAATAATGAGCCACTGTTTACTGGCTACAATTACATTACATAAGCAAATTTTTTACTGAAGATCTTTGTTAAATAGCTCTCTTTAGCAAAGGTCATTTCCTTCACAAGGTTACTCCCACACTTCTCTTCTATCTCAGCTAATTACATATTCAAAAAAAATCTTTTCTAAAAAAAAAATCACTTTGATTTTTAGAACTAAATGAAGACAAATAATAATAATAATAATAATAATAATAATAATAATAATAATAATAATAATAATAATAAGAAGAAGAAGAAGAAGAAGAAGAAGAAGAAGAAGAAGAAGAAGAAAGAAGAAGAAGAAGAAGAAGAAGAAGAAGAAGAAGAAGAAGAAGAAGAAGAAGAAGAAGAAGAAGAAGAAGAAGAAGAAGAAGAAGAAGAAGAAGAAGAAGAAGAAGAAGAAGAAGAAGAAGAAGAAGAAGAAGAAGAAGAAGAAGAAGAAGAAGAAGAAGAAGAAAATAAATAGCTTTTACAAAATTGAAAGAAAAATGAATATTAATTAACTATTAAACAAAAATGATTAATAATTTATTTAATTTTTTAAAATAATCCATTGATTCAACTATCTATTAATCATTGGAAAGAAATACATATTTGTTAAATTATTTAAGATAATTACTTTAATTTAAATGTTTTTATTGTGAATGTACTATTGTTTGCTGTTATTAAAGATGAAATTGAAATGAAACATAACACAGACATATATGCATGCACATGTACTGCAACCTAAATTTAAACTATCTTAACTAAATATAATTGAAATGGCTATTACTTGTTGACAAAAGGATAACTATTAATGAATAAAGGATTTTTTAAAACCATTCAACTAATACTATACTAACATAAAATAACTTTGCATCTTTCTGACAAAATGTATCAATTCCATTAATAAACAACCCCTCTTCCTTACATTAAATACCTCATTAACCACACTAATAATAATTAATACATATAAAGTGCTCAATCTACTGCATAGGCAATCCATATCTAAGCTTTAAACAATTTCCAGCAAAAAAAATTAAAATTTTAAGGCTATTTCATTTTTTTAATATAATATAACTATTCAGTGCAGATACAAAGTAGCTTAAACCCTTTTTCCCATTCAGATGGTTACAAATCTCCCATCCTTATAAAGAAAAAAAATGAATTAAGTAGCACTGTTAGGTTACACTAATCATTATTAAACAACACAAATATAATTAATTTACACTTTAGGAAACTATGCATACAGAATTTTTATATTCTCACATCTATTAACTATCTGGTATTTTAACTGGATATGGTATTAAGCTAAGAGCATTATAGGTACCTCTTAAAGCTTGCGTTTATATTCTTAATTTCTTTTCTTCTAACAAATCTTTCTACATGAGGATTCACTCTTACTGTCTTAGACTTAAAGGCTATTCCTTTCTTTGTTTTTAACTTTCTTAAGAGTATTTTCATAAACTAAATTTCTTATTACTCTTTTGAGTTTGAACTTGGCCTTTTTAAAGCTTTCTTCTAGATTAGTAACCTTTTTTTAAGACAGTCTATACAAAATATATGTGTCTCCTTAAACTTGCATTTAATTTTTAGCTTATCAGTCTCTTTAACATGATTACAATATTCCATTATTTGTTCTATATTAGGTATTACATGTTTACTACCTGCGTATAACATTTTTCTACAAACATTCCTCTTTATATTACAATCTACATTATTAAGAGCACACTCAGAAACTATACCTTTATTTTTATCTTTAAATTTATTACTGGTAATATCAGTAATCTTTGCTAATTTGCTTCTCAACATTTATGGGCATTTCATGCCCAAAGAAGACACTCCTAACTTCATTAATCTAATAATATTATCATTTTTATCACAATTTTTCTTAAAATCTTTAAACACATTCATAACATCCTTCTTATCCACTTCTAGTCCTTTATTAACTATCTCTTTAATCTTTTGGTATGCTTTTAATTCATGACCATATAAACTTTAATTTTTATGAACCAATTTAGCAATCAGTCGACCTTTATCCTTAAGTGGTAGTACTATGTTATTATCATTTAACCTACTCTGATGTAGTTGATCTTTAAGATCTAATCCTATAATTTCTGGTTTGAATATCTGGCTACTAATATTTTCACCAACCTCCTTCTTTTCTATACTTTGACTTTTACTATCTTGCATTTCTAACTTCACTTCTGATAATTCTGACTCTATTTCTAATCTCACTTCTACTTTTATTTCTGATTCTAGTTGCACATCATCTGATAATTTCTCTGGCATCATTTTTAGCATTTCTGATTCTACCTCTAATTTTGTTTCTGATACTTTTGGTTCTATTTGTTGGACCTTCTTTCTGAACATTCCTTTTATTTCTGACATTATGTCTCTAAAATCTTCTTTTATCACCATACTATTTTTTATCTCTAACATTTGTTTATCAAAATTATTTTTCATCTCCAACTAATGTTTATTAAAGCACTTATTTATTTCATCAATTAATTTGGAGTAATCAAATGCTCCTCCCAGTGAGACATTTTCTGACTTACTATCTTCTTTATTCGTGAAGTTTATAGTTTCATTTCCCGAATCTATATCAGGAGACAATACAATCACCACTGGGGATAAGGTTTCTTGGAACCCACCCAAATCTTCACATATATCAATCTCTTCCATTGTACTTTATATTTTATACTTATTAATATCTGCAGACAAGGACAAGGTACATCAGCTTCACTCCCCCTCTCAATCAAACAACTTAAATTTCCCATCATCACTTGCAAATACAAAAAGTTATTCTAGTATGTTTAGTTGTGTTATTTCATGCAACATTCGTTTTCCACATTTGATAACAAAATTATTGTACTGTATATTCTGACAATATCGATCCAAACACTAATGAGTTAGCTGGATAAAATCTCTATATTCACCAAAACTCATACTGTACATTAAATTGACTTCTATATAATAATGAAGACAACACAATTTTAATAAGCATGATTATTAAGTTACGTTCTATGCACCATTCAAAACTTAACTAATATTTACAATACCATACAACTTTTATTTTCAAATTTTATATGTTGGCTGTATACAATATAACCCTATCAGACACACATTACTATAATTATCAAACCCACAAAAACACAACTTGTCCTATCTATGTCACAATATATCCATACATCAAACACTGGGAATCCTGAAACCAACTCCATATCTAATCATTGTGACCTGACACATCAAATATCAACAACTATTATTATAATTATCCGCATTAACCAATCATGCAGCTACATTAGACCACCAGAAAACCTAATATAATCATCATCATTGGGCCTAATACACTGGACAACAAAAACCAGTCCTATAGTTAATCATCTATTAACCAATCAGACCACTATGCTGCATCAGAAAACCTCACCAGGATCATCATCAGTCAATCAATTGATCATGCCACAACATTGGTCATTCATAATATTTACTCATTATTATCGGTCAATCAACCAAAGCTACCACATTGGTCATACAGAACATGTATACTGAGATCATCATCAATAATCGATCATGCCAAGTTTCCCAATCATCAACCAATCAATGTCAATCGATGTCCAAATTTGGCACACCAGAAAATGCTAACAAATCTGAAAAATATACCAAACTACTCGATGCCAAGACATCTGGGCACCACAATCCAACCTAGACTATGTGTAGCTCTACTACACATCACACATCCACATTGGTCACCAGAAAACCTAGTCCACTCATCATCATTGCACAATTGATTGAGCTACCACTTTTATACAACAAAATCTGTATTGCAATCTATCTACTGAGATGTCAAATATATCTCAAGCCACCATAATGGGCATCCAGAAAAACATAGTCTATAATCATCACCACTGTGACCAAACATGTGCCCATCAATCCCTAAATATGACCACCAGGCCACAATGCATCTACTGATGCCACAATGTGTATATCAAGCCACCACATTGGGGGACAGAAAACGTACTTCTCATCATCATCAGTCAATTAATGCCCCAAAGTCGGCATGCAAGAAAACATATCCTATAACCTACACTACCAACACTACTCATATACATTACATGAGCATAATGCCCAGGTGCCAGTTCTATTAATGAATAGAACAATATAACAAAATATATAATGCAAAATTATTACTGAGACTCTTCAATTAAGTCTATGTTCAGCTCAGCTCAGTGGGAGGCTATAGGCAGTTCATAAGATATATGATAATAAATGAATAAAAGGAGAAATATTACAAAACATTTAATATAATGTAAATTCCTTTGTTAATTAATTGTATGATAAAGAATCATAATGTTTATTTGGTACAGTCTATTAAAATATACTTTCAACTTAATTTCTTCCTTCATCCAAGTATAACATATATCAGCTTGCTATAATTATATTCTCAAACAATTCTTTGACTTGGCAGATCATAATCTAAACATCTACTTTAATGCCAATCAAGAAATAAACAATAAGATCTCAGGGAATTTTAACAAACACAGTTGAATTAAATAAACTACATTGGCCCATAAGTTATAATTCTAAAGTATGATAAAAGGTAATGAGACAAATTGACTAAATATTTTACTGTGTTTCAGTAATAAGATAATGACAGAAATAGGGTATATTAATCTCATATCATCATCTAACAAATATACTGACTTAGCAACCTTTCTAATATGTTTATCAAGTGGCAAATGTTCTTTTATAATGTTTGGATTAAGAAAAACAATATTGTCAGACACTAGCAAATTTAATATTATAACTCTAAAATAATATATCTATTTTGTAATACATTTATGAAATGTGGAGACGTGGAAATGGAAACATGAATGTACACAAGAATAACTCAAGACACAGTTTTTATGATTTTAAATAACTAAAACAAATCATTTATTACAATAAAATAAACTTAGTTTAACGTGATATTTACAAATGGACTATTTGTATTACAGATTTTTAAATTATCAAATAAACTTTGAGCATCAGTTTGGGATTATCCCTATTATCAAAGCAAATTAACAACAAAACTTAAATATCCTGACTTCAAACACATGCTTTGCCTACATGTTTCATCTACATGACAATAAATAAATAACATGTTATATTATTAGCAAAAAAATACTTTTGAGAGGATATTACTCTTGATTAGCAAAATAAATCAAATTAATTATATTTGGCTCTCAACAAAGCAACTTTCTCTAATTGACTAAATAATCATTTTTCAATTACATATATCTTTCATGCATAGCAACAAAATCATGTTTATTCTGGTGATTTGATGATTTATAACCTTTATTTAAATAAATACACTGTATTTTAAAATAATTATTTCTCGTTTTAATCTCAATAACTTTATACTTCTATTTAAATGAATGTAATGTATTTCAAAAAACATTTATTCCTCATTTTAATTTCAATATCTCTATACTTTATATATACGGTATTATTTATATTACGCATGTGTGTGCATGTTCAAGCAGCAATAATATAAAACAATCTTTTCTATAAACTCTCCATTCATCAAGAAAATATCATACAATTATTTTATTTCGGACAATGTCGTAATTCATCAATGAAATAAAACACTAATACTACATCAAGAATTAATCTAACAATTTATCTGGCCACCTATTAATTAACACATAGCTATATTTTTATGATTATGCATACTATACATTATAAGGGAAATCTACATGAGAAGCAGATAAACTCTTACTGAACACTTCTACAATAATTCATCTGATTCTAAATATACTGTTGGTGGAGAACATTTTCTCATCACCAAGAATCTAAGAAAAATGTCACATAACTTCCTAAGCATCATTTAATCATACTTCAACAATAACTCATCTACTTCTAAATACATTATTGGTGGGGACTTATTCCTCATCACCAGGGCCCTAAGAAAACATCACTTCAAATAAAATATCATTTAATCATATGCATATGATATAAACTAGGCTCTACTCATGGAAAATTATTAACATATACAAACAAGCAAGATTTTTATCCCTACAGACATTATAACGCAATCAGATTTCTTTCCATTCTCATAGCTTTTCTAAATATCGAACATTATAAATACATGGTGGCAGATAAATACATACAGATAACATACCAATCCGATCAACTCAGTAGAATACAACAGCGTCCAAAATTTATACATAAAATATTCACAAACTGATAAACAAATACACACCCGCAAACAAAAATATATATAAAATTAATTCTAAATTACACACTACGCAGACAACATGGTTATTAAGTATTGCATTAAGGAATAACTTTTAATTCAGAATAAACTTTAGGTTACTTTTAAAATTTAATATTTATAATTATTACGAATGAACTTTCTTTCATATCTTGCAAACTATTTCTATTATACATTCGTTGATTCAAAAAAAAAAAATTATCACTTTGAGATAAGAAAGTATTCAAAATAAATATAAACCTCTCTAATAATATATTTAAAAAATTATTTCTTTCTTTTGCCTTCATAAAAGAACAATAAGACCTATTTGAACACAATCAATTTTTACCAGCTATTCCTCATTTGGATATGCTTCGGAGACAATCTTGAAGGTCAAAATAACCCAAATCTTAAATAAAACATAATAATAAATAAGCCTATCTACCTATCATGTAAATTAATTATGACAAGTAATAAAAAAAATAAAGAAACAAAAGTTATTAGTTTTGTAACTTAAAACAAAAGTTCACTTGCAAAGCTCTGCTCCAGGTTTATGAAACAATATAGGACACATTCCAAACTGAATTTAAATTAAAATAAACTTCTGCAGGATAACTTAAAAAATATAATCATAACTTAAATATGACCCGGCACCTCCAGTGTTCATAGCATATCTATTTGAGGTACCAAATCACACATAAGCCACTAATTTCTCCTTTTTTATACTGAAAATATAAGACATTCTCCATTGTCATTCTAGGTTAAATATGCAATTATCCTTAGTAGTTTCTTCAATAGCATTTAACATTTTATAATTTAATATATGCACAGTTTATTTTTGATTATTTCCAATTAAGATACCAAGACTCATTAGTAATTCTTCAATTAATAATACTTTGTTTTATTTTCCATCTTTATCGTAGAGAACAAAAATTGCCCGCATTTCTATCCTTCCATTCGATTTAAGCAAATACTTAATTTGAAGTAGCTCACATTTACTTCCTTCATTTAAAATACTTATTATTTCCAGAAATACCAGACAAACAAATACTGTCATCTCTTTATGATGAATTTAAACATGGAATGATTTATCAAAATATGCATATCCTTAATTTTATGTTTAATCCTCACAAGAACATAACACGGAAAATAGTGAAAAATTAAAATACATTCTGTAAAATAATTCTGCATGTGTTTTCCAGATACATTAACAGACACACATTAGTTAATTATACAAGAATAATATTCATGCAATTTATTCTTATTTAAAGTGACAATTAAGTGAAGTAATGTAGACTGGATGTTATTAACATACATTTTTAAAAGAGCAATAGTTATGAAGGAGTTAATTCAAAATGTTTAAATCAAGGAGAATAAAGTAAACTGATATACCTTTTTTAAAATTTTAGAATTGCATTCTAATTAACTTTCCCATAATAAATTTCTTAAGATCCTTTCGAAGTTTTACGCCAAAGTCCTTTTTAAAATCAATTTGACTTCAGCAATTAGTTTTAATTTCACAATAATGAGCCACTGTTTATAGGCTACAGTTACATTACATAATATTCAATTTTTTTACTGGAGATCTTTGTTAAATAGCTCTCTTTAGCAAAGGTCATTTCCTTCACAAGGTTACTCCCATGCTTCTCTTCTATCTCAGCTAATTACATGTTCAAAAAAATCTCTTCTAAAAAAAAAGAAATCACTTTTATTTTTAGAACTAAATGAAGACAAAATAATAATAATAATAAGAAAATAAATAGCTTTTACAAACTTGAAAGAAAAATGAATATTAATTAACTATTAAACAAAAATGATTAATAATTTATTTAATTTTTTAAAATAATACATTGATTCAACTATCTATTAATCATTGGAAAGAATTATATATTTGTTAAATTACTTAAGATAACTACTGTAATTTAAATGTTTTTATTGTGAATATACTATTGTTTGCTGTTATTAAAGATGAAAATGAAATGAAACATAACACAGACATATATGCATGCACATGTACTGCAACCTAAATATTAAACTATCTTAACTAAATATAATTGAAATGGCTATTACTTGTTGACAAAAGGATAACTATTAATGAATAAAGGATTTTTTAAAACCATTCACCTAATACTATATTAAGATAAAATAACTTTGCATCTTTCTGACAAAATGTATCAATTCCATTAATAAACAACCCCTCTTCCTTACATTAAATACTTCATTAACCACAGTAATAATAATGAATACCTATAAAGTGGCCAATCAACTGCATAGTCAATCCATATATAAGCTTTAAACAATTTCCAGCAAAAAAATTTAAAATTCTAAGGCTATTTCATTTTTTTTAATATAATATAACTCTTCAGTGCAGATACAAAGTATCTTAAACCCTTGTGCCCATTCAGATGGTCACAATATATATATATATATATATATATATATATATATATATATATATATATATATATATATATATATATATATATATATATATATATATATATATATATATATATATAACCATTAAATGTCAGTATTTTTAAATCATATAATAATAATTCAAACAAATTTATTTAACAAAGTATTCAGAATTAAATAATATATTCTTTACCAGAAGTTCTTTTGATTGTTTAACTGACAATTTTTATCAACAATTAATACAAATGATGGATAATGCAAGTTTTTATTTTCTGTACATTTGTATTAATGGTTGATAAAGATTGTCAGTTAAACAATCGAAAGTACTTCCGGTAAAGAATATATTATTTCATTTGAATACTGTATTAAATAAATTTATTTGATATCTATGATATAAAGAGTTTATTAAAGTTTTTTTTTCCTTTTCAAAATAGAGCAGTCTCAAAAATGTAATAACAAATTCCAACATTCATTTACAAAAATATTTTTTGACAGGTCAAAAGTATACATCAGTACAAAGCAAAAAAGCTAAAATAAATTTAACAACAATTAGCATGTAGAGATCATTTATGGAAAAAAAACTAGTTCTAAGGTTGTTTGTCAATTATTTGTAGCTTATACAAATGAACATTTGTAAATATATTACAAAATTTAAAATTAAATTTTAGAACAGTTAGTGACTAATGATAATATATTTTATAAGAACAAGAAGTAAAACAAAAAATAATTCAAGTAATAAATTATGTATTTACTTCATTATACTTAAATGATTTAGGAAATTTTTAGACATTTATATACATTAAAAGTGAGAAAGCAATTTAATCTTATTTAGGATAAGATTAATTAATATTAAATTTTACTTACTAGCCCAAAGATTATATGTAATTTAAACAGAAGGGTTTTATACCATAAATGCATGGACTGTAATTATTGTCATAATAGCTCAACAATGTCTTGTTTAATATTGAGAATATTCTCAAATCAAAACACAAGATACATACTTTTGAAAAGATAAGAGTGGCCATCATGTTTGACCCAAATTTATTTATATAAGCCAATCTAAAAATGTCCTAGTTTAAGAGAGTAAAGATGTTTCTTTATTCACTTTACATCCAATAATTTCTTTCTATATATTAACATTTATGAAAGTTTTAAATTTACTACATGTTAAATTATGAACTATTTGAAACTTTGTAATATTTAATTTTGTTTACTAGCACATGGATTGTATGTAATTTAAATAGAAGGGATTTACATCCTAAGCACATTTAGTGCAGTGTTGTTATAACTGCTGAATAATGTCTTATTGAGTACTGAGGATAATTTTTTTGCTGTTTAAATTTCTTACAATCTATGTAATAGAAAATAAAATTGAATATTATATAGTTTCTAATTTATAATATTACCACAATAAAGTGCAACATTTTGTGAACATGATATATAGAAAGTAATTAATGGGTATAAAGTAAATAAAGAATCTTCTTCATACATACAAACTAAGTTGCTTTAGATTGGCCTACATATCTAAATATAGATACAAAAAATAAGATGGCAACTTATTTTTCTAAAAATCTATAATCTTGTTCTTTAGTTTAAGAGTATTATCAATACTCAACAAGACATTTTGGAGCTATTTTAACAACATAGAACATATGCACTTAGGGTGTAAATCTCTGCTGTTTATATTAGATAAGATTATTCATAAATGTTCACTTTAATTAGGTGTTAAATGAGATTTTTAGAGCAGTTAACAATAGAATGAATGTCATAGGTATTTATTTGTTTATTTAATCATAAGTATATTATTTTTTTTTGTTTTTACAATCTTTATAGAAATAATTTACATATTTTTATATTACTGATATCTTAATCACAATTAAAGTGTGCAGTTTTATTTTTAAGATTTTAAATCTCACTTTCTTAAAACAATTTTATACTTAATATGATTATTAATATGATACATTTTATCAACATTTCTTTTTACATCCTAAAATTTTTATTATAAATACTCATTTACACTTTCATTTGATAATACAAACTTTTTATTTGGTTTGTTTTGTATTGGTTAGTGCAATAATAAAGTGGTAGATCTGGAGGTTAAGGCTTTGGCCCAGCTCTTACTTCTAGTGAACTTCCCAGCAATAAAACCATTTAATTATTTGTTTTATTTATTTGGAAATTTAGCCATAGACAGTTTAATAATATGACAGAAAGATTGTGATTTTATTTACGAGATATTGCTCATATTTTTCTGTCCTTATTCAAAAAATACTTTCACCTTGATTATTTTATTATATATTACTATTTTGATTTTGTATTGTATTACATTTATATAATTGTTATATTGTATGTTTCTCAAAAGAGATTTTTAATTTTTAAAATTAACATTTGTAAATTTGGTAAATACTATGCATGTCTCTTCACACAAGTTTCATCTTTTTTGAAGTTATTTATTTTTTCGACTTCTACATCACTATAATTAAATTATATATATTGTTTTTCTGTAGGGTAAACATTTTTTTGACTTGGAATTCACTTATAAATAAAAAAAATTCTGCATAATATTTTATCTTTTTTTCATTTCTCATAATTATGTTTGGCTTATTTTTCTAATTAACTAATATAGGGTTCATTGTATTATTTTTATTTTAAGCACCCATGGAAGATTTGGAGCCAAATAGCACCATATGCAGCTGGGATACTCTGCAATTCCTCATTTTAATGTATATATTTTTTCCAATCTAATCAAACTGCAATTTTTTAAAATATTAATATATAATCATTTGTACACTTGTTGTAAATGTAATATTCACCCTAATTTAATAATGCATTATTAAAAAAATAAATATTAAAGACCCCATAAATAACAGATCATAAAACAATAAAGCTGATAAAATATAATAATTATCAAAAGTTGAAAATAAAAGTAAAAAAAATTGAATATTCTTAAAATTAATTTTAAATTTATTCATAAATTGTATATTGGTACAATAGTTTTAAAAGTAAAATATCTTTAATGTTTTAAATTTAATTTATATCTATTTATGAAAAAAATAAAATACAGAATTACCTAATAGTAATTAATAATAACAGTCTTTTTTATGAAAATGGAAGACTTTCAAATAATGAACAGAATCTAGATAGAAGTAATTTTAGTTTGTTTTTTCTCAACAAAATAAATATTATTTTTGATATAATTTATTTTTAATTAATTATTTTAATAATAGTATTGATAAAGAATTAAATTCAAAATAAGATAATACCTGACTTTGATTGTGTATATATACATGCACTTATATATATATATATATATATATATATATATATATATAATATAGATATATATATATATATATATATATATACATATATATTGTGCCATTACAATTTATAGTAATGTGCATGTAAGAAAATGTAAAACCAAAATCATCATCACATTTTTATATAACAATAAAGGAAGCTGTAGGGCATCCAAGTTTAAACCCTACAAGATCCAGTTTTAAAAGCTTTAGACAGAAAGAGAATGGGGCCACAGTTATATACTTTAATTGTTTGTGTGTTGATAGAAAGATAATACACACATTTAAACTATTCAATATTTAATTTTTCTGTTAAAAATCAAAGTTATAATGCATATGTATAGGCAGTGTGTGTTATAAAAGCTATTTAGTTAGCCACTTTTAAAATTTCAGACATTAAACTTTCTTTAAAACTAACCTATGCTTGATCAATTTTAATATCTTATACTATACTTCTATTTTTGCTTTTCTATAATTGTAATTGAGATTTAAAAGCTAAGGATTTAATTTTAAATATTAGGATTATAATTACTAAGCTAGCAATTATATTATTGTAATGACAGTTTATGAATGATTTGAAATGATAAAGTATGTGTGTACATTACATACAGAAATTTACATTTATTAGATATTGAAAGAAAAAGAAGGGTTAAATCTGTCAAATTATTTTTTTTTTTTACAATTTTGTGTTAAATCAGATATCTATTTTTGTAGCAATTTTGTTTTTATAAATGATTGTTTGTTATTTTGGGAGCTTAAGCTTGGTGGGAACTCTAATTTTGAAATTGTCTCATCTTAAGATTAAAGGAAAGAAACTCCAATTTTAGATATTACAGATATACGTGAAAAAGGAAAAAGGATTGTCTATTTTTTTTAAGACAAAAGTGTCTGAAAACCAGGTGTGTGATTTTTTGAGTTGGTCAAAAATAGCAATTCACACTATCACTCTAATTGGGTGAGTTGACTCAAAAATCGGATATAAAAGCAGTCTGGAAAATCGGTTGAGCGATTAGATTATTGTTATTATAATATATTGTGAGAGAGACTTTTTAAAAATTATTGAAACTAAAGCAGACAAACATTTTTAGTTCTGCTAGATAGTTTTTTTTAAATCATTTTTATGAAGTTTTGAATGTTGAAAATATAAGAAATGATGGGGTAGAAAAATTAGATATGTGTCCCATCAAGACCTGACCATCGTGGAGCTGCAGATCATATAGGAAAGAAAAGATGTCTTGTCTGAAAAATAATATTCTACACCTTTCAACTGACCAGATAAATAAGATGTTTTAGCTGGAAAGAAGAAAACATTCACCTGCATTTGAAAGAGATCAGAAAGATGAATTAATCTACTGATAAATATTAATCATCAAGTCCAATTAATTGTTCCAGCAACTGAGTTTAAAACCCAGGAAATTTATAAACATGAAAACAACTGTTGTATTTCATCCACTAAAAGATTCATGCTTGACAGGAAGAGAAGAAAAATTAATATAAAGATTTCCAAATTGTTCACTAAAGCAAATAACCTCAATAGGATCATCATCATCAAATAATTATACACTTTAAGAAAGAGATTGTTTCAAAGAAGCACATAAATTTTTGCTGCCAAAGATAGACATTAAACAAGAGAAATTTGACTCATTAGAAGTCACTACAAAGAACTGGTAGTATATTTTTTTGATATATTTTCTTTATGATAGCAGAGTCTTAATAAAATTTTAGCAATAAAGTGGTATATTTTATTTAAAGAACTTTTAAAGACTATTCAGATCGATTAAAACCAAGAATGTCTTACTAATAATAACTTTGAGCTTCATAAATGATCTTGAATGTATCAAAATGATTTGTTTATTAATTTACAGTTATGAAATATTAATGTGTAAAATAATTTTTTATATTATTATTTTGGTTTTAAATAATATTTTATTATGGGATAAAACACACACCTACATAATAATATTTTTACATGTGTATAATTGTGTGCGAATGTGAAGTAATAAGCAGTGTTAAAATATTAAATTATTTTGTTTTAAGAAAGTATAGCATTTCAAAGGTAGAAGGGAGGGGGAGAAAATGATTTAGAACTTGTTCGGTAAAACTTGCTCTTTATATTCTACTAACATTTTTTTTTTACATTCTGCTTACATGTTAGATTTATAAAGTATGTGTGCCAATGAGTGAATATTTTTTTTTGAAATACTTTTTTTGTGGATGGAACATTTTAATAAATCGGTTACCCAATTTAATACAATATACTTTTGAAATACATTTACGGGAAAGGGGGAAGAATTGAAAATTTAATGTTATGATTTTAAAACAGTCGATTATGATTTTTGTTGTTATTGTTAATATAAATTTTCATGTAAATATAGAAATTTTTATGTATATGTTAGAAATGCAGTAATAAATATTAGTTTATGTTAGTAAACGAGGCATATATATTTCATTAAGAGTAGTCTTTATCAAGTGTGATCATTCATCATCAATGGTTGAATATTAGTTGTTTAAGATATGATTAAATATGCTAAGATTAACAATAATTATGAATTTTTTTATAAAAATTAGGTTTTATGTTTAGGCTTAGTCCTAAAGCTGTGGTTGAAACCATTGTCATTATCATTATCATCATAGTCATCATCACGTTAATGTTTAAATGTTAAAAGGCCATAAATAAATATTGATTTCATAGTATTTAGTGATTTCTTAGTAATATTATAACCACCATCCCATCATCTATTGTATGCAAGGATGAGTGAATTGCCATCCTAGATTAATAGTAATCTGAGCTAGTAAAACTTATAAAAAAAATATTGAAACACATTTGTTATGCTAAGGTCTAAGAAATGATTTATGTCTAATGAATTCCACTTCAGTTTAAAGATGTTTTATGTTACCTAGGTATTTACTTAAATATTAGTGCATACAGTGCTATGGGTCTAAAATCAAAATCATACATTTTGTAAGAAATAAGGTACCAAAGGGGATTCAAACCCGGTACATGTGAAAGGTTATTAGATATAACTGTGTCTAGATTCAAATAATCTAGTGGCGCCCTGATAGACCCTATTCACTTGTTGTTCACTTAGACATGCACTTAACATCAAACCAAGAAATGAAAGTGAATAAAATCTACTGTCTGTATACCTGAGCAGATATTTTATTGAGTTTCTAGTGTACTCATCTCACGTGATTTCCATATACCTGAGTTATAATAGTTGTTATTAATAATTTGTTTATAATTATTGATATTGTGATCTCTTGAGGAATCTAATTATAGAAGTATGTTTCATTTAATCCAATGACTCTTAATATGATTGATAACTCAGTCAGATCTTTTTGTTTAATAGCCACTATTCAGGTATTCTTCTCATAATTTAAAATAAAAGCTACAATGCTTTCCATTTATTAAATAAATATTTATATTTGAATCGTTTCTTAATTATTTAATATATTTGGATCGTTTCATCATCTTTATTAAGTTACCATGAATATAATGTTTGAATATTTGAGATTTTAATAATATTTGGATTTTTGACAAATCCAATGATATTTCAATATACAATTGAATTTCTCTTTAATATGTTACAATTGACCTTTTGAGCCTAGTTTATTAAGTTACAATATATATATAGTGTACCGGTCAAAATAGTATGCTCACTTAACAAGATTCAAATCCTAAGCAAAAGTACCTCGAATCCGATCATGCTCGAGATACACAGGTCTGGAGCAGTCCTGAATTCTAACCTATTTGCTTATTCTTCGAATCTCTGACTCAATGAACAACAATTCTGATGACACAGTAAAATTATTTTAAATCCGTGCCCAGAAGCAAAGCAAAGCAGTAGAGCATAAGATCAGAATGATGATGATGATCGAGGTCGGAGTAGCCCAGTTATTACATTATCATACTTATTTATTAATGCTAAGCTCTTAGCTAAAGAAAATAATTCTAAATATTAACTAGAAACTACTAATTCAATACAAACCAGGATTAACATGAAAATATATATTTAATAAATGCAGAAAACGCATATATATGTTACAAAATTGTTTTCACGCTTGGAGTGATTTTATACATTATGAAAACTTGGGATTTGTTTTATAAAATCCCCATTACACCAATTATTTAATAGATACCATTTTATAGAATGTGTTATAAGTTGTGCGGGGATAATATGCCACAATGTGGATGTACAAAATAATCTACAAGATCGGAACAGATTCGGATTACAGGAAGATACACGATAATTTAACGTTAATCATTTTGACAAATAAATATAAATTTACAGTCTCAATCATTTATTTACAATCTTAAAATCATTACATATGTTTGATAAGCATTGTTTGGATATAGCGTCTCTAGAATAAGTATGCATAAGAAACAAACAATGTGCAATATTTACTAGAATAAATTATACAAATTGATTTGCGTCTCTGGGAAAACAGTTTTTAGATCAACATACTGAACGTATTTTACGAAATGAATCTTTATCTTTAACACATCATTGCGACTTACTAAGATTAGACAGACGGATGATCAAATTAAAGAGCACAGTAACGGTACTAGCATACAATAACGAAAATAAGGCCTCATGGCGATTATGGATATTTTATCATTTAAAAGAATACTTTGAAACGAACTTAGATTGGATATATCCACGCCTTCTGGCGGAGCGATATCAAGAGAGGGTCTGGGTTTGAGAGCCCAGAATCTGGATGCGCTGTCTTCTGCAGCACATAAATATCATAACCCTCGTAAACTTTACATTTCCACAGGAAGCATTGTACCTGATTGTGAACGATTCTGAGAAGTAGGATGGGAGCTTTAGACGTTCCCAATGACTAAACAATCAAGAAATGGAGAAGATAAAATATCAGAATAATGGAAATGTATGCCAGCAACATTATTGGACATGAATATAAGTTTTATAATATAATTTTCAAACTTGGAAATTGTCTAACCTCTTGCGCAATAATCTGTTTTCAATTCTGAGTCATTTAACTAATCATAATGAATAATAACGCTTCTATTTATAATATTATTAAACTAACAACATTTATATTTAAAGAATCGATTCCCAAATACATATTAACAGGTAGAGTTTGCCTTTCAGGCACCAGCAAAAAGGAATGGATTAATTATATGAAGGTTCACGATCTTTTTAAAATAGAAAATTAAAGCAAAATTCATCCACAGTAAAAGTTTTTAATTTACTTTAAGAATAATGAATTTAAAATGAAACCAAACTCGCGAGCAATTTCTATTTCATATAGACAAAACTTTATTGATAAGTTTTAAATAAAGCCCACCCTTTTCCCAAGTAGAACAATTATTTTCCCCCTTACTTGCGAATTTAGCGATTTTGGCACATTAAAGAAAATAAATCATATCTATACATTAAACAAAATACATGAAATAATAATGGAATCGCACACATTTATATATAATTTAATTAAGCGTGAAAGGTAAGTTAAAATATATGATATTAATAAAAGATTACTGAGAGAGAGAGTTTAAAAGCAAAATTAGCAGAAGCTTATAAAACAATATATAAATTAAGATATGAAGGTTGAACTATAGATTACAAAAGTATTGTCGTATAAAGGCAGTTCTACGTTAAAAGGTTACCTAAGGAAAAGACAGCATAGCAGCATCATTAGCAATCAGCAGTCGGAAGCAATCATGTTGTAAGGTCGGCCGGATGGGACATGGCAATTGATAGGCAGACAGTTCTTCGAGAGAAGAAGAGATCGGTGCTAGATTCCACTACTCACGCTCCATCTACAGCACTTGTGTTGGCTTCTTAAAGGTAATTAACTCAACTGATTAAAAAAAACTCCTCTGCACTTAACTAACAACTGAAAGTAAAAAACTCCCCTTTCCTCTGTTCTGTGGTTCCTTTTATAACCTTTCAATACTGCCCAGAATTCAATTTCATATACCACCCTTATCTCTGTAATCCTTTTAAAAACAACATTTAATTAGTAAAATATTTTCAATAGATAAGGCTTGAAATACCCCTTTTAGCTGTTTTGAAAGATTTGAAAACAACTGATAAACGATTTGTTTTTCGATTGTAATTAAGATTTATAAGTTTTAGTTATAGACAACGATCTGACTAGTGATAAAGATAATTTCAATATTTCAAGCCTTCCCCATTTTTCTTTGTTGTTACATTGAATATACACAGATATAAAAATAATTACAAATATCTAAGCAAATGTATTTTTATAGCAATAAAACTATTGCTTTAGTCATAATATATATACGCATCATTCAAACTACTGTTTCATTTTTACTAAACAAAATTAATTTTACTCATCTTTAGAATGATTTGACATACAGTGTGTGAGTGAATAGCATATATTTATAGCAGGGTCTGAATTGCGGGCCCCATAGGAGGTTAGTGTAGATGGTTAAGCATGAAGCTCAATGATGATTAGACATTGACTGCTTCAATATATAGAAAGAGAGAGAGAGATGTGATAATCTCTACCAGTGCAAAATTAGAGAAGTCATTGAGATACTTAAAAGGCCAGATTGTATCAATAAACAAGATGATGCATGCAAACTTCCTCTTATTCAGAAAGATGTTTTTAAAATCATTCTTAATTTAACATTTTTGCTATTGGTGGAACTTTAACATTTTTTTTTCAAATCAGTGATTGTAGTGCCTCTACAACTGTCTTTCTACCTTTTTTAATCCAGTAGATGATCTGTGTGATCAAATCAAAACGTTGGTATATTATTATTTAAAATTTTTAACACAGATGAACCTGCAAAAAATTTATTTTATGTATATATTTGCTAAAGCAAATATAAATAAATATTATCCACATTTTTATTTGGCATATTTTTCTACTAACTAAAATTTTAAATCATAAAATTAAAGTACATACACCTAATATATACTTGCTGCAATTTTTTTTTCAGACAATTACAATAAATTAAATTTTTGAATTTAATCAAATTTATTACGTTTCATCATTAATTTTTATCACAAAAAGAATGTAATAAAAAATAAAACAGTAATAATTTTTATTTATTTATTAATATATATATATTTCATTTTTTTATTAATTTATTGAGAGATTTTGATATGTATAATTTTAAAATAATACTAAAAATATTCAGTACTTTATTTGTTGTTATTTATAATTTTTGTGTGCATGTATGTATATCCTATTTATATTATTGTGTGTTTAAAATGTACATTATTTACTTTCATATTTTCTATGAATTTTAGCATCCATATAAAAGCTTCATATCAAATGACTGGTAGCATTCATCACTTAATGAGTTCAACATTAAACTGCTACATAGTTTCTTTCAATATTTCTTATATTTCATTCAAAATAATGAAAAGGCTAAACCACTGGAGCTTGCCAGTCCTTATTTATTAATGTTAATAATGAAGATTTGAAACTATTCAGAAAAGCAAGAAATTATATTTAGTTTTTAAAAGGAACTCAAATGATAGGTAATATTAATTACTAAAAATAAAAAATTTCAAAATGGCCATAGAATTTTAAAAAAACAGCAACAATATAACTATTTTTATATCTCTTTTTCTTTTCATTTTCAAAGTATATCATAGCTTAATAAAATCAAAAAAAACATTTAAAATTGTAATAAAAAATGACAACTAAAAATCATCATCATCATCATCATTAACCATTATCAATCCACTGCAGGATGAAGGTCTCTCCAAGTTTAATCCATCTTCTCCGATCTTTAGCTTCTCTTCTCCACAACACCCCTGCACATTTTCTTATTTCATCCATCCATCTCACATGTGGTCTCTTTCTGGGTCTTTTACAATATCTTGGAATCCAGTTTAAAATTTTAATTGTCCATCTATTATCATCTCTTCTAGCAATATGTCCAGCCCAACTCCATTTCAATCTTTTAATTTTTTCAATAAGGTCAGTAACACCTGTTTGTTGTCTTACCCATACATTGTGTTTTCGATCTTTTCTTGTTACTCCCAACATACATCTCTTCAAACTCCTTTGAGTGGTCTGAAGTCTCTGTATTGCTCTCCTATTAAGTGTCCAAGTCTCAGATCCATAAGTAAGAACTGGTAAAACACATTTGTTAAAAACCATCCTTTTCAAACACATAGGCATATTTCCTTTTAGTATCAAGTTATTTCTACCAAAAGCACTCCAACCAAGTTTAATTCTATGATTAATTTCCTCCATTATGTTTCCATCTGTATTAATAATCTGACCAAGGTATTTGTAACTGTTAACTTCTTCTAATTCTTCATAATCAATCTTTATTTTCATATTTTGAGCAAATCGATTAAACATTACTTTAGTCTTTTTAACATTTATCTTTAGTCCTACTTTTCTACTTTCATCTGCTAACTCCTGCAACATTTCCTGCAGCTCTGAAGCATTATTTTTAGTTGTTGACAACTAAAAATATCTATTATTAAATCTTAGAAAGTGAAAATAAGCAATGATTAAAATCAATAGACATTAATATACTGTCACACATATTCCTGTGATTAGTTTCAAACTAATTAATTTTATTTATAGTAGAGATGCAGTTTTGAACTAATATTTATTCAATGGTTTTTGTATAAAATCTAGTATATTCTACTGAATGAAATTAAAAATTATTCATGAGAGATGGTTTGCCCTATTATTTAGTGTTCTGAAATTGTTCTACAGATGGCACTAGTGTCAATTGTTATAAGCTGAAGAGTACATTTAATCTAATGTAAGTTCAGAAAAATTGAAATGGTCTTATTTTTGTGTATATAAATTCTTAAAATTATAATAATCCGATTATTTATATAAATGCACACATAACCATAAAATTAACAAGTTTGTATTTATTATTAGATTAGCTTTGCTTAATTTGGTTTTATGTTATTTTGTCATTTTTCATTTTTAATCTTTACATAATGAAAAACAAATGTTGTTTTTTTTTTATTATTAAATTTTTTAAATAAAATATTGTCTACAATGTATCATAAAAATATCTTAGGAAAAAAAAAAAAAAAACTAAACAAATTAGCCTAGAAGTCTTCCAGACTCAGATAAGAAAATTATTTCAAAAATAATCCATCGAAATGAGCTATTAAAATAATTTATGATAAACATTAAGTATTCTCCTGTGTAAAACTGTGATAATATTTAAATTTAAACACAGACCGAAATCTTAAAGATAATTAAAAAAATTAAGCTGATTTATATCATAAAAAGTTTATAAAGATTTATGTACAAAATACAATTAGGATGCATCTGCACTCTTCTATTATGACAATTTCTAAAAGTATTAATTGACTAAATTTGAATTATGATGCTTTTAAGATTTTTTTTAAAGAAAAGAAAATCATACAGCTTCTGAAACAATTTGATTTTTCTTTATAAAACATATTAATACTGTAATGTTTTCATTATCCACCAGAGGTTTAGTTGAAAAAAAAAAGCTAATATAAATAATAAAGTTAAACTACCTATTTGTAATCAATCAATGTTTGCACATTACTATTTAAATAAATAAGTGCAAGAGTCATTCCCCCATCCCACTAAAAATTAATATTAGAAATAAATCAAGATTATTTTCAAACAGTAATAATAGTTTATTTTAAAAAGAATACCATCAATATATCAATAATAAAAAACATAACAGCATAAAAAATGTCTTTAAATATATAAAGAAAAAATTTTTTTTTAATTTTTTTAAAGTCAATCATTTAATCTAATAACAATAAAACATTATTTTTTGGACTTATAATTACTGACAGCATAGGAAACCTGAAGTTTTAAATTATATATTTCTGACCAAATGTGAAAAGCAGGCATTGTATGGAAGACCTAGGCATTATATAGATTGCAAAAAATGAGATGTCAGAGTAAGGAATTCTTATATTTTTAAATATTTTATGGACATTGCATAGAATGCCAAAAATATAATTATCAAAGTATAAAATACTCCTGACAATATGCATGTAATGTCACAAGGTGAGTTATATGACTTTTGACACAATTAAAAAAAAGTCAGTAATCACCTCTCTTCCATGCACTGCTGGCTTTGTTCAGTGGTAACAAAAATGAAATTTCATTTGGCCCTGCTATACAAAAAAAAGTTTGAACAACTATATTATCATAGCAGGAATAATTTCATGTCCACATGCAACAATGATTCAACAAAGAACTATCTAAAGTTAGCCACTGCATTTATAAAATGCATTTTTAACCTGAAACTATCTACCTAAAGTTAGTGAACAAAGTGAAAAATGTTAAGACTACTACTAAAATAAAGCATGCAAATTTTGGCTATTGATAGGTACTGACTCTTTATCATGTGATAGTTATAGAGCATAAAAGTAAAGCAATTTATTATGTTAAAGTAGGTATTAATGAAATCTAATTTTACATCACAGATTCTTAGTTATTTAATATAGTTTATTATGCTGAGTTGTTCATTTATCACACAAAAAGTGACAGAATGTTGAAAAAAATGTCAAACAAGTTCACCATGATATTAAATTGTACCTTCAGTTTTGTAAGCTGAGCCAGAAAAATTCAAAAGATGTTTAAGAAAGTGTTGTAGTGCAGTGTATGATTTTTTTCAAGTTCAATTTCCATTGCCAGTCCAACATCATAGACTTTCAGTCACCCTTTAGCTGGAAGTAGTTCAGAATTCTGTAAAACATCCTATATCTTACATTTTTACTTCTTAAATTTTCTTATGCATCTTTTCAATAAAAGCCTTTCTCATACTTTGCTGAAATATTGTTTGTCATTCAATACATGCATTTTATACAATGCCCAGAAAAAATATGTAAAATATTAAAAATAACGCTGATATTTCATACTTAGACTAAAAATATTACATATTGTGTACAATGTCTAGATATTCCATACTATTCATGAACATCATACTTTGCTGATAACATGTTGATTCCCATCAAACAATTATATCTTGCTGTATAATAGTGCAAATGGTTATTAGTCTGTAAAGGTTTTTGGATCAATTTTAAATCAAGAAGAGTTTTAAAAAATTCAGTTAATTAAATAAAATTATTGAGTTCAACTTGCTCAAACATCATATGATTTTCTTATATATTAAGCATATTGTTATTTATTTATCTATAACAAATTCATAGTCTCATCTTTGAAAGTTTTATATAAATAGGACTTGTATCTTTTTCTATCTTTATTATGTTACATTTATTTATAATGACAGTAAAACTTCATTTAAACTATACAAAAAAATCAATCATAAACAAGTCACATATACTGAAAATTTTGTGAATGATGTGACATTATTTTATAAAGTAATTTTTAAAAAAGTCAATTGGATTTTTTTAAATTAAAAATGGCTTGCAACTTTTCAAAAACAATTATATAAATTTAAATTAATAAAATAATGAGCTAAAACTGATTTTTCTGGTAATTTATTCAATTGTAAATAATAATTTTATTTATGTGAATGTTTTTATTTAAATCTATTTATGCAATTTTTTTTATCTTTATAATTTATACAAATAAGTATAGGGGAATTGAACTCAGACTTTCAAACACCTTTCAACTATCACACTATCTCATACAACTGATACACATGACCAAACACATGTAGAAAAAAATAAATAATCACCAATATATGTATTTCATGCTAAACCAGCACTCATCAGTTAAGATAACAAATCTTCATACTTTAATGGACAAGCTTCAATCCACATCAACCTCCAATTTTTTAGCCATCCATATCATTGAAATAATATTAGCAATAATATTCATCAGCATAAGAATTGGGTTTTTATCATCAGATTTTCAATGATATGGATGGCTGGAAAGTTGGAGGTTTGTGTGGATTGAAGTCTGTTTTATAAAGTATGAAGATTTGTTATCTTAATATAAAATGAGCACTGATTATATATGTGAGTGAGAGATGCTAATCTAACCAACTGATGAGTGCTGGTTTAGCACAAAATATTTACATTGGTGATTATTTATCTTTTCTACATGTGTGGCATCATGTGCATCAGTTCTATGAGATAGTGTGGTTAGTTGAAGGGTGCTTGCAAATCTGAGTTCAAATCTCCTATACTTACAATCAAGCTACCAGGTTTGGGATGAGTTCCTGATTTTCAAAAAATTATACAAATGTAAAAAAAAATGCTACAATAAGTGTAATTCACCAATAGGAGCTAATTATTGGTTCACACAAGCAATGTAATCTTTGTACAGGATAGGGGAAATATAGAAATGATTGATTAATCATAAATTTAGTGAAATATAATCAAAGGTTTAAAGGTTTTTTGAGATTCTTCCAGCACACCAGCCTGCCATATTTATACTTGTGTTTGAATCTAATTCAGTTAAAATTTGTGAGTGAAATCATGGTTTCAATAGAATTTACAATTTATTTCATATGAACTCTCTAGATAACCATTTAAAATATTGTTTAGTAAATAAGTATCTAGATATTCTTATCTAGAGAGTATAACAATGGATCAAACTTCCGAAACTCATTTCCATGTTTCTTCTTTACTGTTCTTTTATGAGGGCAGAAATAGAGGTTTTTTCTATTATGGACAATACTTGAAGTAAAAGTTTTCACTAATACTAATGATTTTTTTTTTTAAAAAAAATTCATTTAAGCACATTTGATTAGATATCTCCACTAAATAGTTATTGAGTGATTTTAATATATGCAAAAAATAAATTGTATCATCACTTTTTTTTGTAAAACTAAAAATAATGTATTTTGTATGGATATGTTTTAATGAGCATAAATAGAATATATATATATATATGTCCACAGATGGCGTTCTACCAAAAACACCGATCAAGCGTATGTTTTGTTTACATAAACATCAGAGTAGTATTCACTATCTCTAACTATAATTCCACTTTCAGATCATGATTTCAAGCTATTTGCTATCATCAGTGAAAGACAGGAATAAAGAAACTAGATCTAAACACAAACTCTGAGCGTTTATGAAACAATTTCTATTAAGCTTGCAAGCGTGAATTTTTTAGACACGTAATGTCTTCAAACTCAGCATAGCAAACCAGATAGCTGTATGGGTCTGATCTCAGTTCAGCATCACCGCATAGTAGAAGCCTCTGCAATCTATATCATTGCAAGAAAGACCTCAAAGGTACATTTATGAAAAACAAAAATGCAAGTTAAAAAACTTGCTAACGCTTGTATTTATGTCCACAGATGGCGTTCTACCAAAAACACCGATCAAGCTAGAAATCACTACTCTGACATTTATGTAAACAAAACATATGCTTGATCGGTGTTTTTGGTAGAACGCCATCTGTGGACATAAATACAAGTGTTAGCAAGTTTTTTAACTTGCATTTTTGTTTTTCATAAATGTACCTTTGAGGTCTTTCTTGCAATGATATAGATTGCAGAGGCTTCTAGTATGTGGTGATGCTGAACTGAGATCAGACCCATATAGCTATCTGGTTTGCTATGCTGAGTTTGAAGACATTACGTGTCTAAAAAATTCACGCTTGCAAGCTGAATAGAAATTGTTTCATAAACGCTCAGAGTTTGTGTTTAGATCTAGTTTCTTTATTCCTGTCTTTCACTGATGATAGCAAATAGCTTGAAATCATAATCTGAAAGTGGAATTATAGTTAGAGATAGTGAATAGTACTCTGACGTTTATGTAAACAAAACATACGCTTGATTGGTGTTTTTAGTAGAACGCCATCTGTGGACATAAATACAAGCGTTAGCAAGTTTTTTAACTTGCATTTTTGTTTTTCATATATATATATATAACACTATAGCTATTGTAGCTAGAAAGTAATATACAAATATAACACTATAGCTATTGTAGCTAGAAAGTAATATACAAATTGAAAACTACCTAACCTAAACAATCATTCATAAATGAGTATGGTTATTACAACCCCCCCCCCCCAAAAAAAAAAAAAAATAGAGTGAAAGAGAGATACAAATCAATCTGTAAGTCACACTTACATTTACATATAAAACATTTTAGTTCACTTTCTGGTTTATTTGATTTTATACTTTGCTGTCTTAGTTTTCTCAGCAGAAATATTTACTTTCTGACATTCTTGAAAACCATATCCAATTGTAGCTCTTCACTGTATGCTATTCTCAATCATATCTTACAATATAAACAATTAACATTGCACATCTTTTTTAGAACAATTTTGAGATAATCTTTATAATGTTGGCATAGTATACCTCTCCTATGAAATCCATGCCCAAGTTTACTATAAAGAATCTTTTAGGAAGTCTTCAATGGTTTATTCATTTTGTCTATCTAATCTAACTATGGTATGATTTTACAATAATGGACTCAATAATATCATAACCTGCAAACTGAAGAACATATTGATTAGTTTTAAAGTATTGTCATTGCATTTTTAAATTTTTATAGAGCATTGTTAAATGAAAAATTTTTAATGCATTTATATTGCATTACTAAAGTGTTCAAGTTTCACTTCTATACAATAAATTAAGTAAAATGTTCTACATGCAGCTAATTTAGTGGCAGAAATTACTTCTCCATGATGAAATTTTTCTATATTTTAACTTGTTGAAGGCAAGAGCAGCACATTGGAATCTGTGTTTAATCTCAATACCTAAATCAATGTTTCTATTTATAAAACTACCAAGGTATTTAAATTGATTTACATTCTCAAGTTGACAGTGATCCAATCTAAAAGTTGCTAAAGATTTTTCTTTCTTCAGTGGCTAATAAAACATATTTTCTGAACATTAATTAGTAAACCAAGATCTTGATAAGTTTCACTCAAATGATTAAACTTGTTATGTGCATCATCTTTTAAATTGGAAAAATAGCACTGCCATCAGAATACTGTAAATTGAGAATCTAAAAAGTTGTGGATCTTATTTTTGCTTTTAAATGATTAAAATTATAATTTCTACCATCAAATCTATATAAATCCAATTTTTGATCCTTGTTTTATGAAAGTGCTTATACCCAATTCTAAAAACTGAAAACAATGTTGGGGCCGTTACATGTCTTTTTTTAAAATCAGTTTTCATTTCAAATGCCTCATATTTTTCACCTGTAGTAATAAACTTTTCCCTTATTTCATTATTAACAGAATCAAATTTCTTAATTGAATCAATAAAGACATTATACAAATCATTCATTTTTTACCAAAACTTTTCTTCAATTTTTCTGACTTCAAATAATTGGTATCCAAAATAAATGGAAACTCTGATCAGAAGAGTGGTAATTGTTTATTTGACAATCACAAACTTTGCTGAGTGTATTTCATGGAAATATTATGATTGTCAATGATGGTGCTGCTAATATAGAGATTATAATCATGGGAAATACAACTGTCCAAAAATGATGTCACTCACCAGATTTATTGTAATATTCAGCGATATCATAAAAATTATAAAAAAATTGTAAACTCTTAAAGCATAAATTGATATATTTAGTAAGTATTAAAAAATCATTCAGATTTTTAAATCAAACATGAAACAAAGAAAATTTAGTTCATTTTATAAATTGAATCAGCTCTATCTAAAATTTGATGAGATGACAGCATTTTTATAATTTTTTAAATAATTCTGGAAATCAAATGTGGATTTTTAATTTTTTTTTTAAAAATATCTTTCAAATGATGTCAAATTTATTATATTTTGATAAATGATAATGGTTTAATATTAAAATGAAAGTTAAGAGCTTAAATCTAGTGAGAAGAAAGAAATCTGTCAGGATACTGGCAGGTTAATGAAGTGACAGAAAAATACAAATGGCTTCTTGTCTAAGTCCTTTTCCAAATAAAAAAATAATCACCTGTTTCCTTTGCAGTGGATATAACAGCATATGAAATCCAAATCATTGTTTAAATTTAAAAATTCAACATTGATCAGTTTATTTTTTTTATAAAAAAGTAATGAAAACAAATTTACACAAATACTACTATAAAATAGGAAATTGTGGATTTAAATGTGAAGACAGTAATCTCATCATACTCTTAAATCAAAACACTTCAGATTTGACTATATACGTAAGAATTTAGGTTAAAGACAAGATGGTCATTCTTATCTCTATAAAGTTTTATCTTGGGTTGAGGTTTGAGAGGTCCTCTATATTCAAAAGCTACATTGTTTGTTTATGGTACAAATGTTTAACATGCATGTGGGAAAAGGTTAAAACCTTTCTCTTTCTGATTACATAATGCCTGTGTGCTCAATAAATAATTAGAATGTTAATTAGTATAACAAAACATTAACTACTTTTCATAAGATTAACATAAAAATATATAATAAATATTTATTTCTTAATAAATGTTAATTCACTCTTCTTTTTTTATTGTCACTGTTAACTAACCAACATTTGACAATATTCATACAACCTACAATACATTTTAGTATCTTGACATTTTATTATTTTAAATATGAATACAAAAAAAAAAAAAAAAACATCATTTAAACAGAGCACTTATTTACCCTTACATAAAAATAAGTGAGTTACATTCAATAACCAAATTCTTTATATACTTTAAATAACACAATGGAAATTACTATCATATTCTCTCTCACTATAAAAAAAAAAAACAAAACTAAAAAATAAACAAACAACTATATGCTTTATTTCTAAAACAATAAGCAACCTTAAAATTAATTCAACAACAATTTTCCTTTAGGTACTCAGAATATTTAATACTTAAGGATTTACACCATATAAGTTTAATTACTACAATTTTTTTAAATAAAAGAATTATTTATACGAATGCTATAAATTTTCCAGATGCATTGATTTTAGACTATGGGGATTATATGTGCCTTTTTGCCTATCAGGATCATCTATCATATGACCATTTATTCCTATTTTATTACATATTTGATATGGACCTTCATAAAATTTATAAAACATCTTGTATTTATTATCCTGCAAGTTACTATCATGGAATTTAATTCAGTTTTAAATCAGTAACTAACTTACTAACTACCAAATCACTTCTTAAGCATGTAATCACCAATTTATATTATTAATTTAAAATAAGGTACATTTTATTCTTCCAAATATGTAAAAAATATCTTGATTCACTTACAATAACTCAATAAACAATTATTTACAGTATTGTAACTCTCTTTTAAAATAACAGGATTTGAAGATATGCATAATTGCTTCAAATAGGATGAAAATTATTATCATGTGTTTTATCAGGACTACTATTAGAAATCTCAAGTTTATAATAAAACCTTCCATCTGGGTACCATCACCACATATTTTTCCCACAACCATTGCTGTTTTCCTATTTGCTAAGACGATTTTAATTTTATGTGTCATCAATTATTTATCTCTTATATCAGAGCTAAAGTATGCATTGCAATCTTAGTTAATCCCATGCTAAAAAACAATCCTTCATTTAAAACATTGCTTGCTCCATTTCTATATGCAAGACCCTCCTTTTATACTGATCATGCTTTGAGCATATATGTTTATTGAACATTTTCATTTAAATATTTGAATATATATATATATATATATATATATATATTCAAATATTTAAATGAAAATGTATCATATATATATATATATATATATATATATATATATATATATCATAATAGGTATCGATTGTCAACTCTGTAAAGTACTTAAGTTTAACCAGATTCCAAAATATGTGTTATCTAAGTTATGGTTGAAATTTTTGTTTAACTTATTACTTGAAACAATTTCTATAAAAACCTTTCTCATTAACTGATTTAAATTGATCCTACATATGTCTTGTGCAATAATCATCCAGAAGATATTATGCACATCTTTCAAACTTGTTATTACTTCTCACCCAAAAATATTAAAAATTTTCATCAGTATAATGCCAAAATAATTATTACTACTCTCAGCACCATAAAGATTCTTTGTAATATTTAACAACAAAAGATACAATATTTTAAAAACAATAATGAGTGGTATAATACACATTTATATGTTCTAAATTACTAATCTAGAAGTACTATAAGCAAAATTTGGCAGAATATTTTTTTCTTTGTTGTATATTACATTAGAATAATATAAAGCTTATAAATTATACATTTATTTATGAAAAACTGAATTATTTTATCCACACTTAAATACTAGTTGCAATGATTATATTTTCATAATTAATGCATTGTACATCACATCAGTTAACTTATATATATATATATATATATATATATATCAACAGATGGCGTTCTACCAAAAACACCATCAAGCATATGTTTACATAAACGTCAGAGCAAGCATTCACTATCTCTAACTTTAATTCCACTTTCAGATCATGATTTCAAGCTATTTGCTATCATCAGTGAAAGACAGGAATAAGAAACTAGATCTAAACACAAACTCTGAGCGTTTATGAAACAGTTTCTATTCAGCTTGCAAGCGTGAATCTTTTAGACACGTAATGTCTTCAAACTCAGCATAGCAAGCCAGATAGCTATATGGGTCTGATATCAGTTCAGCATCACCACATAGTACAAGCCTCTGCAATATATATCACTGCTAAAAAGATCTCAAAGGTACATTTATGAAAAACAAAAAACAGGTTAAAAACTTGCTAACGCTTGTATTTATGTCAACAGATGGCGTTCTACCAAAAGCACCGTCAAACTGTTTCATAAATGCTCAGAGTTTGTGTTTAGATCTAGTTTCTTATTACTGTCTTTCACTGATGATAGCAAATAGCTTGAAATCATGATCTGAAAGTGGAATTAATGTTATAGATAGTGAATGCTTGCTCTGACGTTTATGTAAACATACGCTTGACGGTGTTTTTGGTAGAATGCCATCTGTTGACATAAATACAAGCGTTAACAATTTTTTAACTTGTTTTTTGTTTTTCATATATATATAATTTGCTATTAATAAAGTTTATTTTATAAAAAAATAACATCATAAAATATTTCTCAAGAATAATTATTTGTATTATATTAGATTTATTAGTTATATAATTTTTAAACCATGTTTTTAATTTCAAAATTACACAAAATAAAACATGTAATCATGATCAAGTGTTTGCATTTATTTATAATACCCTAGTATTTAGTTAAAACCAAACTATATTCAGGCAAAAACTTTAACATAATTAATTATTTCTAGAACTTAATGAAGATTATAATGAAATGTACAAGTTATTCAAAAATATTTTAGAACATTTTTTTTTTAAATTTAAAACAAAATGTTTTATATTGTATATCAAATTTTTAATTTATACACAAATATCAGTTATATAGTTTTTTTTTTTGATCTTAGAATCATTTATTAGCCTTTGGCAGATTAGTTCTCTAGCCATGTGCTTTGTAAACTACATTACTATATAATAAATCTGGAATAGTGAAAGTAAATCAACTTTAAATATTTATTTATATTAAGCAATATTTTTTTTATATAGAATGTTTTTATTATATATACCACTGTGCTTATAAATGAATAAAAAAAGTTAATTTTATTAAAGTATATCATGATTTGGTTCAATAATCTATATTAATTTATATTCTATAATATAAATAAATAAATATATGATCATTTACCTAAAAGATTATGTAAACATTTAAACATTTAAGTATCAATTTAATCTGCATTTCATTGTTACAAATTAAATTATTTTTAAGTTTTCTTAATTGGAAATCTATTCAGAAACATTTAACTCTTCAGTGCATCAAACTGTTCAAGTCATAATTATTGATAGTAAAATGTTAATGTGAAGGCTGATAAAACATGTCATTGTCTTAACAGAATGATATTATAATTATCAATACATTATATATTAATATGCTAACAATAACATAATTTTTAATGAATACTATATGTTCATTAAATTTAAAAAAATTACTAAATTCCTAATATCCATTATGCATATAACAAATAAAATTTTAACATAAACAAAAAAAAAATGTATGTGTGTGTAAATAATATTTTTAAATCTCTATGTTATATTACGTTTTAAATATAAAATGGTTGACACTTTGAAATTTCATATATATTCACATACTTTAAAATTGAAAGAATTCAATAAGAAAATAAAAGAATAAAAATAGTCGTGATCAAGATGTCAAAATAACATCTTAAATACCAAATCATTATTTTTTTCTGGCCTTGTTGTCTAACTCTTTCGAACAGTCTGTAGTAAGTGGAGCCAAGCAAATAATAGGACTTGAAATATTAAACCTTTAACAACATTAGACTGCCATCAGAAAGAACTACACAATCCCAGTTCGCTGACATAACAACTTTTTCAAAACCTATTCAAACAGAAAACAAATATTATCTCATTTCATTTAGATTAATCAATACAAAATAGGTTTAAATCTTTTAAAAAACATCCCTCTATTATTTCATCTAATCAATTTTAAAAAGCTGAATTAAAGATTAAAATTAAGTTAAAATGTAAAAAAAATTGTAATTTAGCTCCAGAATTAAAATAATATACTATTTTATTCAGTATTACTTTTTAACCATTTTATTCCTTGAAGCATATATACATAGATGAGTATTTTAAAGCTATTGCAAAAGAAGTAGTAATGCACTTAATTTACTCTATTCTATAGCCATCTGTTGCAAGCTTACGCAATCCATGAAGTCTATATATATATATATGGGCGATCTGATGCTTGTTATGAAGTCTATATATATATATATGGGCGATCTGATGCTTGTTATTGATCAAGATCACTATCAAGCTAATCCGCTTGAAATAGCTTTATTTGTTATATAATTTGACAAGTTTACTTTATTCAAAATGAATATGCAGTTACAAATTTGGAAAATATTTCAAATGATAAAAAAACAACTTGCATTAATGGTGAAGAAAAATATTTTTACAGTAATGTGAACATCATTAAAACATCGCATGAGCACCATGCATAATATTTAATAAAAAATAAAGAAAGCAATGTAAGTGATGCATAGAAACTAAAATGAGGACTAATATTAATATTATTATAAAAACAAAGAATCTAAACTAAAGCCATATTGTCTTAGGAAATGGCTAATGTTTACTATTTACATTCTCATGTTCATAACATTACAGTATCCAAATTAAGAGGTGCTAAATATAAGACATGATTTTTAAGGTAGAAAAGCATAGCAATACGATACAGTGAAGCAATGATAACCATACAAAATATGCAACAATAATAGAAACCACTAGTCTAATTAAGAATATCTGACATTCAGATATTGATTTATCTTTTATCTTATACTTAAACTTAGGTAGGTATTCACTTTTATTTTTTAATAATGTTTGATAAGTAAAATCTATATAGTTTTTTTCTTCCTTTTTTATAATTTCCTTTCTTTATTAATTTATTTTTTTCTATTACTAATATCCATAGTGCAGAGTATAGTTGGACACTAAAGTCATGTCTAGAGAGAAACATCATTTCAAATATACTTGAAAACATGATTATAAATTATTCTTGCATATTACTTTTAAAATTTTATAAACAGGTTGAATATTATACATATGATTCTCAATATTTTTATCAACATAACAGAATCTAAGAATGGGAATTTAAAAAAAAAAAACATACTTTTATATTTATGGTTTTATTATTATGTTATGCTGATGATTAAAAATTTAGGCTATATCTGTTCTATTAGAGACTGCTTTTTATTTTAAAGGAATATAGACAACTTAAATTTTTTAAAAACAATAAAAGAGAAGTACATATGGAGATTCTCTCTTTTTATAGAAAGTCTAAAATTTTTCTATTTTAGTATTATATCAAATCATGATCAAATACATCTAATAATAGTATTTTCCAATAATGGTCATCATGTAGAATTTATTTCCAACAAAACTCTTAAGATTACAAGCATCCTCTATACATATGGAAGACTTTTAAAAATTCAAAGACATTAAAACTCTGTATATGTTTAATATTCCTACATCAACAAATTTGGCTTAGTTATATAAAAAAGCTACTTTTTAAAATCAATATGATCAAAATTCAATAATTTAAATAATATCAAAAAAATGTCTCTAATACTGAAACAAAACTAAGAAATCTTGAATTTTTTTACAAAATTATAACTCTCAAAATATATACTTCTAATTTACTCTCAAAATTATGTATTAAAAACATTATAAAATTCAACTCACAATGTTTTTTTACATTTAAAATATATTGATCTAAAATACACCTGGGTCTATTTTAATGCAATTTTGAAGTTATGCAATTCACGTTTCTTTCTTAATATTTTTCATATTTCACTATATTTATTAGATATTAAGAAATTTAAAATTTTAATAACTTATTTTGCCTTAAAATAATTTTTTTCAAAAATATAACATTATATTAGCAGCTACTGTGAATATGGCCTGAAGCTATATTTAGAATAAATAACCTACTTATACTAATGAGTAAATAATAATAATACATTTATACTTACATATAAAAATATTACAATAAATATTCAAAAATTTTAAACTTTTAAAATATATTTTGTTAGGTATAAGAAAAATAATTATGATAGATTTTTAAAATAAATAATGAAGATTTTATTGATTTTATAAACTGAAAATAATATTTTTAATGATAATGTATAATCTTTTTGTTTTGATTGAATCTCATTTTTTTAATATAGAAACAAAATGTGAACATTTAAAATTTATTTCAGTAATAAAAATCAGTTGTCAACAGAAAACCATTAACACAGCACAAGACTGAAATTGGCACTAGTTGTGTAAATGGGATGGAGCAGAATATAGTAAAAACTAGAGTGGGGAATGGAAAATAAAGTGGCTAACAAGTTTCTCTGGGCATGATTGCTGAGAGATTTTTGACTTTGTTCAAGAAGAAGCTACATCACATCACATCAATGAATCTGATTTCTTACCAGTTTACAAATGAACCACACATTCGAAAATAGCGATAATGATTAAAATATGTATGAAAATGTCAAATTAAATACAGTAGTTAATAAAAAAAGTAAAAAAAGGTTGTTTTGTACCATTTTTTTTCAAATATTTGACATTTTTTCTTAGTCATAAATGAAACTGATCATGATAATGAATTAGATTTAGAAACACCTAAGAAAGAAGAGCTGAAGTGTGAACTACTATGGAATGTACATGTGTCCCAGATGGAGTGAACATACCCAGGGTCTTCAGAGTACAGGATTTCATTTTAAATTAAAGGCACCATTTATTTGTAGAGTGGGAGAAGAACTGCTGTGTATGTGCAAATTAGTGAACTGAAATGACATGTTCCTGTGTCATCACTCTAGTAAATAAATTTAAAGAGAGTGTTGCAGTCAGTTCTTGCTCCTGAAAGAGAAGCTTGATAAGCTGATGAGGATTAAAGGATGCAGAATATTATTCTCATCCTCACAGTCCAGGATTTTCCAGTATGGAGCAGATATAAAATGCATCACAATAATTAATAGGATTTCATGACAAAACCATAAGTGAAAATGGCTGAAGTGATCAAAATTGTAAAGCTCAGATATGTATGAGTATCATTTGAACTTTATAGCATAATGCAAGATTTATTGTATTTATCTTTATCAACTAATATGTAAAATATTTGTATTTTTATGCTGTTTAAATATAAACTAAATATATATAAAATAGCAAGTGTATGCTCACTTTATTTCTTTATGCTATTTGACTGGTTTTCTGAAAAATAGAAACCCTCAGACATGGCATTATTATTATTACAACATTTTTAGAATTACATAAATTGTTAGGAAGGTGACTAATAAATGTAGATGTGTAACTGTGTATTTTCTATGGTTCTATTTTCATTGTCCAAGGGTATAATTCACCAGTTTAAAAAATACTTTGATTGCTTGAATTGAATATATCCTTTGGATTATTCAATACACAGATGTCATGTTCAAAAGATTGTTGAAAATGAGGTATGTGATAAAAAAACTGATAATTTATCATTAATTGTAATATGGCTCTTTCAACTAAGAAGAAGATTTGTTAGTAGGTATAAAAGGGAATGAGATATTTTGTTGTCTGCAAGTATCTGAATTAATTTTTTATAGTAACTGAAAAAAAGCAACCTCAATATGAATTTGAATATTCATTGGGGCATATTTTCTTTGTTCTCAAACTGAATTTAAGATGTTTTTGAAAATGCTGGCAGTTTGGCCTGTTGAAAAATCATTTTTTGCATGTTGCCTAAGTGATAATAGAGGGGGAGATATGATTAAATTTTATCTTTTAGCTTATTATTATTATTATTATTATTATTATTATTATTATTATTATTATTATTATTATTATTATTATTATTATTATTATTATTATTATTATTATTATTATTATTATTATTATTATTATTATTATTATTATTATTATTATTATTATTATTATTATTATTATTATTATTATTATTATTATTATTATTATTATTATTATTATTATTATTATTATTATTATTATTATTATTATTATTATTATTGTTGTTATTGTTATTGTTGTTGTTGTTGTTGTTGTTGTTGTTGTTGTTGTTGTTGTTGTTGTTGTTGTTGTTGTTGTTGTTGTTGTTGTTGTTGTTGTTATTATTATTATTATTATTATTATTATTATTTCTACTTCTAATATGAATTTAAATTTAATCACATTATCAAATGATTCAATTTTTCAGCATATTATAAAGGAATTGCAATTATTGCCAGTGAATCTTAATGCACAATTGCAGCTAACACAAATCATTTGAAAATGCAGGCTGATTTTGCATCAAAGTATTGACAGGTATATTCATATGATTTTTTATTTGTCTAGTAATTGTAATGCATATAATAACAATATATTTTCATTGAAGGTTAAAGTGATGACTTTCAGAAAATTTTAGATGGATTTTGAAATCGAATTACAAGGCATTTCTTATCAAAATAATGAAGACATGGTATAAATTGTTACAAAAATGGTAGATAAGCTTGAAGTTGAATGATTTTTTAATAATGATGTGGAGAAAGTATTTTTCACAAAAATTAAATTGAATAAATCAGAACTTGTTTCTCATACATGGCTAGATCATTTTCATGTTAGAGGAAATCTGTTGTATCTGTGTAATAACACATTGGACTATTTCCATTATCTTCATTAAATGTAAAATATATAGAAAAGTTTAAACTCTATTTAAAGTTTTCAAATACAAACATGTTAGGAATATTTTGCCTTAAAATTTGATATTCAAGAATCTCTAAAGGTATAAGTTTGAGTCTTTTGCTAATGCTGTCACCGATTAGATCAGCAACACTTGGAGAAGAGTGGAGAATAATATACATGAAATGTAATGTAATAACTAACCTGTGTTGTCTATAGATGTGTTATTACTAATAAGTAGTTGTCTTTGAAAACTAAATAAAGCTTAAAATATTATATTCATTGTACACTTAATGATAAATGAAGGAATAATATCACATGTAATATACCATTATCACAAACCTACAGACAAATATCTGTTGTAACTGTGTCTCATATTTTACTCTTATAAAGTAACAGCCAATGTATTTATGTAAACCAACACATTTCTTTATTAATCAACAGCATTTTTGGAAGCTGAGATAAAAGATACAGTATTCTAATCAAAAACAAAGCAAAAATATTATTTTTCAGATTTTTAATGCCTAGCATATGATATAATCAGATTCCTAATTACAAAGATTTAAAAAGTTTTCATATAAATATTCATAATCTACAAACAATTTTTTATTTATTAAATACATATTTAAGAGACATTTTATTAGGTTTATGTGATAGTATTGTCTTGTTTGAACCATGAATTTCTCATGATGAACTATATCTAAATTTATATAGTTTAAATGGTTATAAAAATGGTTATAAGTCATATTCACATTGATATTCAGGAGGTGTAATGATTTACTTAAAACTATATCCCAATGATTACTACTGCTAAATCGATACTAGTAATGGGTAAGTTTCCAATTATAAATTTTTCTTTAATCACAATAGAAAAAATATGTATAATTTTTTATTTGTAGATTTCAAAGTATTATCTAACTAACATACATCATCTTCTGAAATAATGAGTGATACAAATATAATTCTAGCTATAGGAACTTGGATTTATTATATAGTTATAGTTTTAATCAGGTAAAAAAAAAATACCTACATTATAACAATTTTGTAAATCTCTGCCAGATCATATATTTATCATATGTGATCAACACTTTGATCATGAATCTAGATTATCTGAATTAGCTATTACAGATCATTTTGCAATGCTTTCTAATTTTCTATTGCATATAATGGTTCATTTACCAAAAGGTAATTTACATAAATAAATAATTTAGTAACATATATTGAAACTGTATTATTTTGTCTAATATTCTGTTTCATCTACTATGTCTCATAGTAGTATTCTTTCCCTAATTCAAAACCTTCCAAATTTGCATATATTATCATATATTAGTGTATTTTAATGTATATTAATGCATATTTATAAATATGTGTATATATTTATATTTGTGTACATAGATATTAATGTCAGTATGCATATAGTTAATTATAATACATATACTCAATTATAAAATATTGAATTAAAAGTAAGTTGTGTAAACATTGTTATATGTATATAAGGACATCTAAATATGTATGTGAATGAAGGTGTAATTTAATAGATATTATAAACATTGCAATGCTATTTGAATTATTTTATCTTTATGTTACTATAAAATTAGAGTACAAATTTACTTTTGTTCATATATAAATTTTCAGAGCTGACAAGATTACACATATATCCAAATGTTTACAAAACTGAAATCTCTTTTAAAAGATCACCTGTTTCTTGAAAATCTCATGCTACACACACCTGAGCTAATTTTGTGGGAACCAAGAGCAATTATTAAAATAAATTCTAAAATAGAGTTTAAGACAAAAGAAAAGCAATCAAGCTGCACTATTTTATGAATAACTTAGATTTTCTTTTTTCTTTTCTAAAGTTAATAAATCTATGTTAAAACTTAAGATTAAAATTTTACAAACTGTAAACAAGTTCATGGTTTTGCAGGGGGAAGTAAAAGTGTTAATATAAAAATCCCTAAAATTAAGACTAAGGTTCACTTTCTTACATTAATGATTCAGTTGCTATCAGTGGCTATGCTCAATTTTACAATAGAAATGAGTAGCTAGAAGCTCAGTTTTGCCATCTTCCTTTGGAAGAATGGTCCATTAGAATAAAGGAGTTTCAGACCAACAGACTGCCAATAAGACAGCAGAATAGCCAGCTCAAAGGAGAAAGCCAGTGCCAAATGCCATGAAGGATGCCTCAGCTAGAAGATCAGTAAAACTTCTTCCCACAAGCTCTTTAAAATTAAATCTAAAATTAAACTGATTATTTAATAAGTTTTTAAGCTAGCTATATACTGTTGAACATTCATAAACTTATAAACTTAAATAATTTATTGATGATTATATTGTGCTTTAACATAAATTGGTGAAGTTATTAAACTAATAAATAATAATAATATTTGGTTTAGCACTTTCAGGGTGTGTTAACTCTCATATTCATAGCCTTTGTCATTAGTAATACAGAGCAGTTGTTTTATATGCAAATCTATGCAAATCATTTAACTCAAATCATTTTTTTTTTAATTTCGAAACATGTATCCTGCCTATTGATGACATTTGGGTCAGTCATGATAAAATATGCTTTTTATATTTTCCTTTTACTATCATTTTTCTCAGAGAACACAATCTTTGGCATTGTTGGGTTTAAACCTGTGGCTAGATGGTTTTTGCTGATCCAAAAACACTGAGCTGCCTTCATTTTTATTATGTGCTCTTTTGTATACTTATGTGTGTTGAGCCACTCTAGTGCTGACAGTATCCCAAGTTTTGCACCATAATATGTGGCATCACAACCTGCTTGTGAGCAAGTTTTTTGTTCTAGGTCAATTTTATTCTTGGGATTGTTAATCAGTCTATTTGTTTTAGATGTGGTTCAAAAAATTACTTTAAACTCTTTGGAAAGGTGTTTAACAAGATAATTAGCTACTTTAGGAATGATATGGCATTATTACATGTGGTTTGTCTTTTTAATCTGATTGGATGTTAATCTTTTGTTGAACTGCTCAATGCACTGGACAGCACTATTGATATACTGGCAAACTATAAACTAAATTTCTAAAGTAAACTAAATAATATGGGATGTATACATGGACTTTAAAGTATATTCCTTTTGTGCCAACCTGGATTGTTATTATCATCTGGAAGTCTGTAACACTAAACATAAATACTTACTCCATATATCTGTTATTCACAAATCTAGCCCAGGAAGCAAGAACTCTATAAATTATTACTGTGAGCAAGACATAAATAAAATAAATGAAGAAGCTTATTATAAATTACTTTAAATAATTCCTAAGTTTACCCTATTATAAATAAATAGTTTTATTGAAATCATTTAAAAACATCCCAAAACACTAAACTGTCACAAAATAAAGTCATAGTACTACAATTTATGAAACAGGAATTGGCAATAAACAAAACAATGACATGATCATATGGAATTTAAAACATTCATTTTATCAAAAACTATATTTTCATAAAAATTATATTAACCAATCAGTTGATTTCTATTCATCAATTAACTTTTAATTCATTATTTTTTTAAAATGACTAAGAGTTGGAAATACATTTTTAAAATGAAAGCTAACAATCTTTGATTTACTTAATTAACTTTTTGTTATGTTTTAGGAGGGGGGTGCATAAAAAGAGAAAACATGTTTCCCAAAAAAAATTTGACATACAAATTTAATTTTCTACAACTATTTTATAATACTGAAGAGAAAAAAATGATAGGATTTAAAAATATTTTTGCCATAATTTAAAAATGTTAACTTAATGAAAATTTGTAAAATTATAAATTCTTGCAAAAACAAAAAAAAAATATATGTTACTCTACATGAAAATTTTATGTTCACTCAAAGATACCTTTAACCATGATTTGATTCTTCTGCATGGGTCTTCTTCTTAATTATAATTCACAGTTTTCCCATTGTTTTCTTCTTGAATGCTTCTACACATGTACATGATTAAATTGTCCTTTTTCTGATGTTCAGAATTTCATTTCCATGTTAAAAACAGCAAAATTTTATCCATTTTCTTTTAATAAATTACCCAGGTGAGACTATCACAGATAGAGACTCATGTTCTTGATTGTAGATTAGATTGCAGATAATGAATGACTAGCTTTTAGTTGAATTTAGCACATGGTTTTTATTATACAAACATTCTTATGACTAAACTCATAGAATGCTAAAAGCATGATTAAAAAAACTTTTTCTATTCTATGCATTAACTTAGTAAAGATTTCTGCTACTTTCTTCTCTATGAACTGGATAAAGACTTAACTACCTTCATTTTAACAAACATCACATGATCACCATTTTTATGCTTGTTTATAACTGTTATTAGAACATGAAAAACTTTTCATACAGTACTGCCACTCAGTGCAAGCCAGTGTAATCAATGTATTCCAGAAGATATGTGCATAAAATTCCCATCTAGTGCTTATTCATTCAGTATTTCCAGACTAGTTTCTGGCTTGTGGCCTTTGTCAATGAGGAGCCTTGAATCTGAAAACACTGCACTTAGATCTTAGGATCTAATGAAACCCTCCAGCAGCCACCTTTTATCTCTACTTAAGTACAAAACTATGAGTCTTAAATTTTGGAAACACATTATTTTCAATCCAAGCTCATTTACTTATATATTCATATAGGTGTTAGATGGAAGTAGCATGCATTTAACATAATGTGCTGTGTGGGAAGTCATCGAGAAGATCCTGTTAAGTCTCCTTGGCTTTGTGGCATATACAATGGGTTGACATTTTTGTTCAGATAATAATACTGCAAAAAGAAGCACATGCAGATTGGTCTAATTAGAAATAAAAAAACTTTGATTCTAGTACTTCTTAAATTGGAAAAGAAGGCAGTGGTAGAGAGAGTAATCTTTGCTAGGATCAGTGTGAATCAGGTTACATGTTTACCAGTAAGTATACTTGAAATTGTGGAAGAGACTGATCTGGTTGATGGAACATAGTGTTGAGTGATGAATGGCTTCTTGTATATAGAATAATTGAATGATATGCAAGCCTAAACCATTGTGCAAGAGTTGGCAGTGAAGTTGTGTCATGGATATTTATATGATTTTGCATCTCCAGAGCAATATATTGCACATGGAGTTGGTGAAAGAAACATTTTTAAAAATTAGATGTCCATAGTATGTGATTTTTATCATAGAAAGAGTACTGAACAGGTGTTTTAAAGTAAACAAATAGATATGTCCCAAAAGGTGAGTTGGTAATTTGAATTATAGAATCTTGCAATTTAGTTTTTGTTTTGAGTCTTATATCAAAGGAGGCTTTGTAAAAGGTAAGTCTAAGAATGAAGTGGGGTTTCCTTGAAAAAAATAGGAAGATGAATTATTTGTGAGGAGTGTTCATGCAGCAGTTTTTAGCATTAAAGTGCAATTTATAGACTGCTGTGTAGTCATTAAGAATGATTTTCTACATGAGTTATCTCTGATAAGGCATGATGAAACATCAATGTAGGCTGTGCAGGAAATTTGGATTCCAGCAATTTTATTTTACATTTGTTGTAAAAGTGGATTTATGTAGAGTTTAAAAATTAATGAGCTTAAGGGTGGCATTTGTGAGATTGAGTGAGTGGGATTGAAGCACTAATGATTCAGATGGAGGTGGTGATTAAATATAACAGAGTAGGAAAAGTGGTGGTGGTAGTGAGTATTTGAATATGTAGAGTAATTGAAATGAAATCAAAAGCCTGCTGTATGTCAAACTTGTTTTTTGAAATGTGCTTAAAATTGTCATAACTATAAGTGCTGCTTGGCTGGTGAAAGAGCCTTTTTTGGAAAACTCTAGATATCATAATAATGAAATGATATGTGGCTAAATTTGATCCTTGTTTACTTTTTCAAATATATTAGTGATTAGTGGGCTCATGAAGATAGGTCAAAGGCTTATTATATCAGATGTAGATTCAGATTTTTTAGTGGAAAGCATAATGACATTTGAATGCAAATCTTTTACACTATATATCCTCTAGGAAAGGAAATTACCCAAATCATGGATATACAGAATAGTGAAATGATTAAGATGATTAAAGGTGAGTCCATGAACTACATGAGGCCCAGGGTGACAAGGGTTTTCAATAGTGGTAAGTTTGGTGGCAAATTGGCTGATTTGAACATGCATAGTACTTTCTGATGGTTAAAATAGTGAACTGATAGTTAGTTTATTGTAAGTCTAAAGTTTATTTTAAAGCACAGATATACAGACTAGATTATATTATGTTCAGTACATACACCAATGTCAATTTTAAGAACAAAAAGAGACCTTTACTAAGGATGGCTGACCAAACATCCAGCAAAAGTATGCTCTTGGTCATGTGTGCTGTTGGATTAGTCAAAATTTTCTTTTTTTTATTGCAAGGTAGTCCTTCAATTGTTTGCAGACATGATGGTTAACTTAAGTAAGCCTGATCAACTATTGGTATGTTTTGTAGTTAGACATAGTAGCAGAAATTTGCTTATGTAACTCATCAGCCAAAGCTAAAATATGTAGGGGTAAGAGAGACCATCATGTTGAGTGTTGTATATTAAAAAATAATATGTGTATAAAAGCAAGATACTTCTAAACTGGATCTATAGCTATTTGGTGTAATTTGTTAAACATGATATAGGATTTGGAATAAATGAACTCAGTTGCAATGGGCAAGAAACACATGAATTGTTTTATGTAATTAAATGGATATTGTCTGGGGAAATTATTAAGATTAAGTGTGACCATTTGGACAGAGTGATCTGAGAATGGAGTGAGGTGACGCAACATTGGAGAGTGAAAACATTGGTCAATGAAATTGACAAGCTGATTGTTGTGAAATGTAATTGAACCAGGTAGTAGAAAACTCTAAGTAGTCATTACTGGAAGTTTAAAGAGGAAGTCATTTATTTATAAATGTTGCATAATCCAGATTGAAACACACATTAATATGTTTGGGTAAGGGCTACTTGCAAAAACTTGAATTGATGGTTCAGATGATACATATGATGAATTTAGTGTTGGGGGAATGAAGTTTAATATTATATTTAGTGCTACTTTATGATGGTGAAAAGTAATAATTAGTAAGTGCCCATCAATATATAAAATTTTAAATGACTTGTATGGAAAATTGGTAATAAATATACTAGTGCCTGCTTATTGCAAGAAAGTATCTTTGGAGCAAGCACAAAACTAATGTATATGTAGACAGTGTGGTCAATTTGAGATCCTCACTAAATATCGGTATCCAGTAATTCAAGGAGATGCTATTGAATGATAGTAATCGATTTCTATAATTGGTATAGATTTGATGGTGAATCAAGGCCACAGTCCTTGATCCTTATTATTTTTAGGTTCATAGAATATAAAAAAAGGTTAATTATCCTGGAGGGATTTTTTGAAAGTAAGTGATGTAAAAAAATTGATTTTGCTATGTGAAGTATCAGTGCTGCCAATATGAGTTTGGTTGAAAGAGGTATTTTGATATGATGGTGTTGTTTCTGATTTGGATGGTGAGCAAATTGAGTGATCAGAATGGTACAGTGAGGTAGTAGTTTGCATTGTCTAGTAATGGTGGTTGTCAGAAATCTCAGTGATGAGTGATATGTGCTCTGTAGCACTACATTTTTGTTTTATTTGTTGGTGATTTTTCTTTGGCTGTCTAGATTTTTTCTCACTTTTATTAGGGGATGGATTTAAAAGGGGAAATGGTGTGAGCGATATTCTTGGTGTAATTGTTTTCATGAAAGTTTTATTTCTTATGATGTGTTGAATCTGTGCTGTGTTTTGATGTGGGACTTTCTCAAGAGGTAGCTGGTTATTCATGCTATAGTTTGGCATTCTTGTTGCATCAGGGGGAGTAGAATATTTACTAGATTCTGGATACAAAGTTGACTGGTGCAAACCTAATAAAAATAAACTGAGGCATTTGTTCAGGTATAAGGGTGGAATCCATTGATAAAAATTGTACATCTGCAGTGAAACAGGGAACTAGCTGGGAAGTTGTTGAACCATCAGACTGGCTGTTGTTTCAGGCCTCAGCTGAGCAGTGGCTAAATTCCATTTTTAAAATTTGTAGTTTGATCTTTGGAGCAATCAATATTATTTTTTATCTATACTTTGCTTACTATGGAGAAGTTGTGTATCACTGCTGATGATATTTTTGCAAGTTTGATTAGGATTTGGATTTTTTTTCCTCTGAAACTGTTGATATTATTATAAATTATGTTGCCATGGAAAATTTCCACATTCTTGCTAAAAATGTTTTCATGTGTTTGATTAAAATCTGGACTTTGATCGTGAGATTTCATAATATTGGTGGAGATATCTGGTCTTGTGATAGCTCCATGCTTTATTTGATCTTGATTAAACCTTGATTAAATGATTAGATGCAATAATTTCTATCAAATTTATAATAAAAAAATCAGCAGAAATCCAAAAAAAAAAAGTAATTGTGTGATTGAAAATTATAAGAATTGTACGTAAATAAGAATTTTACTCTGTCAACTTGGTATTTACAATTTTTTAGATTACATTTAAATGGTGCTAAAAGTCTGTTTGCTATGCAGATAAACTTCTTTTTGCTGAAATTATTATTTTTTGTAATGTTGTAAAAGTTTTTTTCATATATCAGGAAATATACATACAAGCATATAATGTGTTCTATTTTCTTATCACTATACAATTTATCTTGATACTTTTTTAATGCCAGTCTGAAAATCTTATAATATTTTGGTAAAATAGAAGTCACTATTAAGTTTGTGTGTCTTCTTTATGGATATTTAAAATAGTGAAAACAATTTTAATACTTTAATAAAAAAAATATTTAATTAAATTATTTTTAAGGCATGAATCACGTAATATAAAATAAGCTAGTAATGTATGAGCTTGTGAAAATATAAGTATTTGTTTTGTATTTTTGATTAAAAATATGACATGCGGGCAATATTTAAAAATATTTTTATTAATAAAAAGTCAAATTATAAAATAATCACTTGAAGTTTGATTTTTTTCCCGATCAATCAATATTATCAATCAATTTGTACATTTCTTTTTTTCAACAAAATTGAGCTTTTTTTTTTTTTTTAAATATCTAACTTTATTAATTTTCAAATTTAAAATAACGCATTCAAGATATTATCTTTGCTTCTTTATTTGAATTTTGGTATTATTATTTATTATTTTAACTAGTTTGTTCTAGATTCAATTATTTCAACATGACTGGCAAACAATATAATGTTGGCTTTGGTGGTTTGAAAATAATTTAAAGAAGGAATCTGTCACTCTTGCATTTAACATTTTGTATGAAGATCAATAATTCATATTGATTTTTCTTAATAATAACTTGAATTTACAGAGAGAATAAAAGGTTGACTGATTTTTAACAAGAATCGCCAGAGGGCAGGGCAAGATTTGTTGGTTTGACTTGAAAAGATTAAAAATAAGTTTTCTTTGAAATCAAAATAATATTATTAGAAATTTAAATTGTAAAAAAAAAAAAAAATCAAATTAAACATAAAACTAAAAAGTAAATCTAATTTTTGACTACTAATCATATAAGGAAATATTAATTGAAAATTAAAAAGGAATTAATTTATAATAAATGCTAGGGTAAAAAAAAATTAAACAAAAATCATCAAAATTAACTAATAGATACAATTAAAGTTCAAAGCAAGAAAAAAGACGTAAAACTTAAGGATAAACTGGACTGCTATGATTTTAAATCTATGAATGATTTTATGTAAATCCATAAGCCTGCAAGCATTCAATTGATTTGCAATAACATATGCTTTCAGTTAAAGTTACTGAGAATATATTATTTTGAAATGATTAAGAAATATATGAAGAAAAAGAAAAAAATCAATACTTTTATATCTAAAATGGAAATTGAGTTGATTTTACTTTTTTAAAAAAAAAATAGTGTAAAAGTAAAACAATTAACAATGAAATTAGTTTTTAGTAGTTAGAAAAATGTTACATATATATAAGTATTAGTAGGAAATAATACTATATTCATTTTAAAATGTTATGCAACAGAAAAAGCCGTTGGGCTTATTAATAAATTTAAAAAATATATTATACTTAAATTTCTCATAACACACCCAGGCGGACAGTTGAATAACTAAATATATGATGAACATACAGAAAACAACTAATTAAATGATAGTTACTAAAAATATAGTATTCATGCTCCAGCTAAGAAAGTGGATTTTGATCCAATATTTTTTTTTGCTCTCGAATACATTATTCCATCCGTATAGAAACATATACATAGAAACTTGGGAAGTAAACCTCAAGAATCAATTGAAACAGGCATTTAAAACAAATATGACTTATTATTTGTGTAAATCAATATCAAATTCTAATAAATATCCATCAAGCTTCCTGATTTAATACTTAGAAATGTTTTCAGCTATTGATATTTACTAAATAATAATTTAATTATATACTATAAAATATTATATAAAGCTTCATGACAAAAATTATTATTTCATTAAATTCAGAAAACACTAAGGAAATCAAAAAGACAAACTAATTAAATTCATAATATATCATTTTCTTTGAAATTTATATATTTTAAAAATAAATGTTAATTAAAAATTAACATAAAAAGAAAACAATGATATTTAGAATTGTCATATCTCACCTTGTCTTCAAATAATGGACTAGTCCAGATTCCTTCTTATCTAAATTTATTGCTGCTAATCAATGCTTATATAAAGAGATAACCCATAGCCAATGGCTAGAATTGGCCAATAGGCAATGATACCCATTCAATCTGAATGTATCCATCAAGATAGGGGATCTGGTAATAAATAGTCAGTCTTTTTAAAAGTAAGGTCAGAGAACTATGACAACATAGCTGATGGCCATACACACACTCACAGAAAACTACTGTTAAACCTGAACAGCAATATATACATTAACCAGAAAATAGCTACTAAGGCTAATGGTTAATTCAGTGAAAGGAGATTATGTTCAGGATGGGAAGCTTCTAAAACAAACACCAACATAAAACAAGATGTCATATTGCAGCCAGAAGTGTCACTGTTACTACTCATGTGGCAGGCTGCCAAGATATGCTGGAAGTGGTAGGGAAATCTACAAGAGCACTTACAGACACTTTTATCATGGCTCACACTAAAACTAGAGCCTATATTTTGCTAAACAGTAGTAGGAGGAGTATATCCATCTAATGTAGATTGTAAATATGATTGTGTATTTGTATTTATGTTTCATTAATGAGTATATATTACAAAACATATTTACACAAATTATATATAGATTCACATATAAACATAACAACTGATTTATTTTATAGACTGGCAAGCATTTGTTTTGGAATTACACATTTTATTTTTAATTGTTATTAAAACTTGCTAAGTGTAACATTTAAATATATCCATTTAAATGTGTACCATTTTTTTGATTTTTGAAAATAATAATAAAAAAACAACAACAGGTACAACAATAATAATAAAAATACAACAACCAAAACATGAAATTGATAAGATATTAAAAAAATGCAAATAAAATAATTTAGTGTTGGTTATATAGATATATTAAAGCACAACTTAACTCAAATATCATAATTCAAACATTTAGCACATAATATATTTTTTAAATACATGTATATTATATATAGTTTTAATATCATAATAAGTATAGATGTATAAAAATCAATATTATCAGTAATTAGGTATTTGAGAACTGTAGAAATATTAATTTATTTAATTTTATAAATAATTACAATGTGAGGTAAAATATATTTGAAGTCATAGTTCACAATATTTAAATATATTAAAATAATTTTAAAATGTTATTTGCTGAAAAAAATCTCTGACCTACATTTGATTCAGAATCAATTTTTTAAATAAAATTTTGCATATAGAAAAAAAGGTTTTAATTTCCCCAACAAATCATGTACCTTAATAATATTTGACATAATTTTTGGTTCACCACATTTTCTTTTTTTTTTTTTTTTTTGATTAGTAAAATAATTACTGTATTATAACAAGAACAAAACACTATCAGAAATGAAATATAATAAACCAAAATGACATTTTAATCTAAGAAGATAATAAAATAACAGAATTAAAAGTTTGAAATATGAATTAAAGCTCAGAAAGTAACATGCTAATAACCATTATGACAAAGCATATTTTTTAACAATAGTATTATCAAATATTCACTTAATCAAAAAAAAAAAAGGCAAACAAACAGTACAGTACATCATTTAATTTTAAAAAATAAACTAGTTATGATTAATTGGTAATATAAATAATATTAAAGACTACTTCTACAACTAGAAAGAAGTAATAAAATATGAAGAAAAAGAAAAATATTGAGAATAACAAAATCTGGTTTTATTGTATGTAAAAAAAATGACAAAAGAAATATAAATACAAAAAGAAATAATGTATATAGACCAGTCTAATTAAAGATAACTCAGTCTTAAATTTGATAAATAATGATGATGCTGATGAGAAGAAATAAAAAAGAAATTCAAGTTGTAGAATGTACTACTATTGCTTTCCTCTAAAGAAATTATTTTTAGTCGTTTGAATTTTAAAAAGCATTAAGGCTATGCCTAAAATGTGTAAATATTTAAAAAAAAATTGTAAAATAGAGTATTCCAAAACAAAATATTTTTTATTCATTTACATAGAGCACTCAATTTTTAATATTTTTAAATCTATATCCATGGAAATTTGAATTTGTAAGGAGCATGGTAGTGAATGAATCATAAATATAATTTAAAATATGATGCAGTAATATACTTCTTGTGAAAAAGACACACCTATGGATACTAAATCTAGATTTTAGCTGTACTCTTTATATTTTTTTGACTCTTTCAATATGATTTACTTCAGTAAAAATATGAACCCTTACAAAATAATAACTTTTGAATCAATTCACTACTATGGGCAATATTTAAAAACTTATTTGATCAAATGAATGTATTTATTTATTATGTTTAACTTGCCACATGATTTTTTAAAATATTACATAACTATATGATTGTTATAATATATATATATATATATATATATATATATATTGTAATGGAAATAACATATGTATATATACATATATATATATATATATATATATATTGTAACATACAGTTGTCATCATTCATTATCATGTGAATTATAAAATAAATAAAAAAAAGAACAAAACACATTCACTGTTATGATTTTCATTTTAGACAAGAAAGTGAAAGTGCATTTATACTATACCACTTCAACTTGCAAATTATTGTGCACACAAATTTTATATATTTACAAATGAACTATAATAATTCTAGTGTCTAATGAAACAAATTCTCAGGATTTTATAATAATAATCTGTTCACTCTTGTTTTTATTTTCTTTAACAACAAAATCCTTACAACAATTGATTCCTATTTCAAATTTTAATAAGAATAATTTAATCTGTGTGTTAAAATATGGCTACAAAATCAAATAAAAAGATTGAATAATAATTTATCTCAGGATTAAACTTATAAATACATGAATATAAAATACATTTATGCATTCTTGGATATGACAGTATAAAAAGGACACTCATCTTATTTAATACTAGTTTACATCTCAAATAGCATTTCTATAATAATGATGTATGCAACCCAGCAAAGTTTTAATGTGTAAATTTATATTTTAATTATGACTTTTAATGTCATAAATTAAATGGAATGATGATGTTTATTCAAGAATGCTGAAATATTTAAAATTAATAACTATTTTATTGCATAATATAAAAATCAATAACAAAACAAATAATGATAATAACAATTGTATAATGCATATTAATAAAATTTTACTGTTTATTTCCTAAACTAATTCAAATTCATGATCTGTCAAGTGTTTTATCGTACTATGTTGTTTGCAAATCATATTTATATGAATAGGTTGTATCAATATCTCATAAAATAATCCTTAATTTAATATTGGAGGATGGTGATTATCATAATAAAAACATTAAATGTCTTATGAATGTTCTTAATTTGTTTATCTTACCAACCAATCAATTGTTTATCGATCTCATATACAAATAAAAGAGAAAATTTTCACTCCTTTAAAAATAAATATGCATAATTCATTGCTTAGCAGACCTGAATGATAATTTACCTCAGCAGGCTTATAATTTTTGTCTTAAGATCTCTTTTTGAATTCAATTTTATGCTTATAAACATCAAGAGGGCTTCTACTTTGTCACACAAAGTACAATTAAATCATTAGTCTGCTTTATTATATACTAGATAACAATAAAAAAATATCAATAAATTTGCATAATATATAAAATATTTTTTAAGATTTACACATCTACATAAGAGTAATTTTACATTAATTATGAGATCAAATATTAAGAAGTCATAAGCATTATTATTTGATAATAAATATTTAATATAAGTTTAAAAACTGCTAACATTTGTACAATCCAATACTTACATAAATTACATTTAATCCATTTCAATCTTAACATTAACCATAAAATCAAATACCTTTTACCTGAATGCCGAAATATCTGAGAAAATCATTTACCTACACTTGCAAAACATTGTAATATGATTTAACTAATAAAGTAGAAAGTACATCAAACAATCCACCTGATTCATGGAACTAGTCATTTCACTTTTAAAATATCCATTCTGGAAGTGTAAAAATATAAAATTACATTTTAATATTAGTACAAGATAATTCATTTTTAAAAATCACTGATAACTTGGTCATTCATCATATTCTATATTTGTTTGGCCATAATTTATAAATAGCATTTAAAATATATCTTGATAATCCATTATCCTTTTTGAATATTATTCACATTTTATGCACAGATAATTCTTAATGCAATTATTTCTAGATATTAAACACATTTGTAATGTCATTGTAATTAGTGATTTTAATTTTCTTAAACAGATTTTATTCTTATCCAAAAATATTGGCAATCAGCATTTTATTAATTCAAAGTATAAGGTTAATTTATTCAATTTTGATCTTTAATCCGTTAGTTTTATAAATAAAATTAATGGTTGATAAAGAAAAGTTTATTATCTATTAGCAAGAATGATCTTGTTTTTAAATCAAAATTTGTTTCTGTAGTAGCAGGTTTTTATGAATAATATTTGATTTAAAAAAAAAATATTACTATTTAAAAATAACTTTCCATTTATAACTGAAGATGAGATTAATTTATTTTTTTGAGACATACAAATATCCGTTTATGTATTGAGACCAATCATTTTTATATTTGAATGGAAAAATATGTCCTGCAATTTGTATTAAATGTAGAAATACAGTTTTTCCTAAATATATTAGTTATTAATCATTATTATTCAATTAAAGAAAATCTAGTGATTTTCTAATATTGAGACAGCAATTCCATCAGACAATTTGTCTTTTGATTAAAATAAATGAGGTTTCTGAAATAAAAAAATTATGAATTAAATCGATGGTCTTCTGGTTATTTGGTTGTGGTCCCTCTCCTATGGAATGATGATGAGGAATTAGGATGGCTAGAGAGGCACCTGCTTAGTTGAAATTTTAGCAGGTTGATAAAAAATAAAATGACTTTTTAAAATTGATAATTGGTTGATGCCCTATAAAAATGAAAATATTTGTAGACTGATTTTTTTTTAAAACTCTACTTTTATATTGATGTTCACATGATATCTAGGTGACTTAATATTCTCAATTATGCATTGATTTTGTGTTGTCACTCAAATATTGGAAGAAGTTGCTATAATTTATGGCCCTCAAAACATTAAAATTAAGATTTTTACAACAAAAGCAGTAAAGACATTCATTTCTGGATTTGAAAACAAAACAATTTTACAATATTTTTATATAAAAAAATTAATAAATCATAGAATCTCTCGGATATTTATCCTTAGATCTAAATTGGCATTTTAATAAATAATTTATAAATTAAAATATATATTTTAACAAAATATAATCAATCTATGTTAAATAAAGTTTTAAATATTAAAATATAAAATTTCCGAGAACACACATGCCTGCACACAATATATAAAATGTAATAACTGGTGATTTTACATATAATTAAAATATAATTGTTATACTTATAATCCTATTATAGCTATTTTTGAATTACCAGTGGTATGTGAGTAGTATTTCATTTGCTTTAAATAATCGACAACTTTATTTTTAATAAAACTAACAATGAATAAAAGAACATACCCATTTTCTCCATATAAGATAAATCAGCTTATAAAGCTATTATAAAATGCTTTATAATTATTATATTTCTTATAAACATGATAGTCTATTGAAATATAATAATGATTATATGTTATACTGTTTAACTAAATAAGTGTGATAAATGTGTTTACTTAACTATAAAAATTAAATTAATCCAATTAATCAAATCCAATAAAATTTTTATAGTCCTTAAATCCAAAATAGCCCATTTTCAGTGTACCTGTAATGTGACAATTATCCTTCTCTCCAGAAATAAACTTTCTTGGCTAGACATTTATAAACTATGGCATGACTATATTAGTAGTATTTAATCCTAAATTTATAATTATTATCATTAGAAGACATGTATTAAGTTGTAATGCTGGTATTAAAATATATAAGTGCATTTAAGGGTTAATAAAATAATCTTTATTCTTTTAAAATCACATCCTTTAAAAATCTATGAGTCTCAATTTATCTAAGTTTTTTTTTCCTTTGTATAGATTAGCTTATTATTTTTTCACCTGGTACTGTTGCTGTCTTTCATTGGAAATAACAGTAGATTAGTTACTTATTATGAAAATTGTTGTACAATCATTACTAACATCACTTTAAAATAATATATAATTTATGAATTCTTATATAAGTACCAATTATTTTACTATAACTGTGGTATAGGATGCAAACATTGTGTATATGTTTTTGTGTCTTTATGGGTTTTTTTTAGCAGAAAGGCATTCTCTCCAATCTGATTTTTGGTTTAAAAATGTCTCTTGTATGTGCTTAAAAGTATTTTAAACCTGTGATTTTGGAGGTTGCAATTCTGAATTGAATGTACTAGTATGAAATTGTAAATTTTAAATATATGTGGCTGGTTCTGGGCTTGACTGACACATTTATTTGCCATATATTTTAAACTAACCATGACTTTATTTATATTATTCTTGTGGGTGGTATCTTTACTAAGAGTGGATATTGTAATATTTAAGAGCAAATGCTTAGATCTTCTAAATTGTAGCTTTGAAGGTGAAAAGTTTGCAGACTCAATTATGGTATTGTTGAAAAATTTAAAACTTCTTTTAGTTTCTTAATCCAATGTTTGTGATTTCCTTCTATATAATGCCAAAAAAGCTTTTCCAGCTCTCACATAACTCGCTCACTTGGGTTGGTCTGAAGGTTTCTGATGGACTCATTTTAATGTTCATATATTGCTTTTTCAGAAATCTTTTCTATGTATTAGAAATGAACACTATGGAATGGTCTGTTAATATAGACTGGAGTTTTCCTTCTAGAGGAAATTGTTGATTTTACAGACATTTAATTATATTTTTAGTGCCTGCCTTTTAATTACAGGATATGCAGCTACATATTTTGAAAAAATGTCATATGCAAGTAACAAAAATTTGTATTGATTAAAGTGTGATAGACACCCATAAAAATCTATATTTAGTAGTTCATTGGGTATGCTTGGTAATATAGGCTGACTTATTAGTAGATATGATTTATTTGCATATTTATATTTTAAGCAGGTTTTGTATAATTAGAATGTATTAATCACAGATGAGCACATGCTGGGTTAATAAAAATATCTTACTGATAAGTACTAAATCTTTTTCAGACTATAATGTCCATACAGACTGTGGACACAATATATTATCTTATTTATAATATTAATGGAAATAACAATTCACCATAATCTATAAACAGACTCTTTGGTTTTGTACATGAGTATGTCATGGGATATCCAAAACCTATTCTAATTTTATTAAATACTTGGCTATCATCAGTAGAATCAGACTGATTAGTTAATACAGTAATAATTTTACTTATCATCTTGTAACTGCAAATTACGTAATTTTTTAGATTATTCTCAACTGAATCATCCACTATGAGACTATAAGTAGTTATAATTATATTCTCAGTGTCTGGGTGAATATTTGAGACCTCCACAGGGTGTTTTCTAAGGATATCTGCAACAATGTTGTTTTTCCTTCTATATCTTGAAATTTATAAGTGAAGTGTTGTAAATGCAGGTTCCACCTTATAAGGCATTCATTGTTGAGATAATTTTTAATTAAAGAACTCTAGACTCTTGTGATCAGTTAGAACAACAATATATCAGATCTTAGTAAAAATTGGTGTAACTTTTGAAACACTCAAATTATGTCTAAAGCCTCTTTTTCAGTGGTTGAGCAAAGAGGCAGCTCAAGAAGTATAATATCTGTAGTGGTTTTAAATGAATTAATTGATAAATAAATACACCTATCCCACAACCAGTGTTATCAGTTTGAATATAGAAAATTTTACTATAATGAAGCAGGGTTAGAAAACACTACTTTCACCTAAAACTTATTTTGGCCACATTTAAATTTTTATTATGCTCCTCATGGCATCTTATTTTTTTCTCTTTCTCAGTAATTGAAATATAAGTACAATATCAGTAGAAATATTTTCAAAATTTATATCAAAATTGCAAAGATCCAAAAATGACCATAGTTGCTTTTTATTTTGGGGCTTTGGAAGTGTTTGTTTAGCCTCAATTTACTCAGGATGAGATTTAATACCATGCACCTCTATTAAATATCTCATAAATTTAATTTCTTTGGAAGCAATTTTATATTTACCTAAACTGATTTTAATATTGTGAGCACTGCATTCCTTAAAAAATTTCTAAATGGATCAAGCCCTTTTTAATATCAAGGAATGTGATTATTATATGATTCACATGTATTATAAAGATGTTTAATTTTTGAGATAATATTTTGTATAGGTATCTTATCAGACTGACCCTGCTCTTGACCAATCTGTTTGTTCAAAGACATAGGACTGTATTGCATATGTGAAGGCAGTACATTTTTGAACCTCATATAGAAAAAGGATCTTCCAGTAGTTGGTTTTCAAATCAAAAATGCTAAGGTTTTATTTTTAAACTGAATTAACAACTCATGCATTTCTGGCAGAATATCTCATTTAGGAATGGTCACTTCATTGAGAAATCAGACATCTAGGCAAATTCTTCTGAATCCATTTTTCTTGCAGACTACAATGAAAGGATCAATATATGCAGATGCACTCTTTTGAATAATCTAAAAAAATTTAAGTTATCAGTTTTACTATGTATTTAGCATATGAATATTTTTTAGCTTGCTGAAAGTATTTTTGTTTAAATAACAAAGGAAATTTATGAATGGAAAGTTAGAAATACTATTTAATAAACATCTCCATATAAGGCTATCTTAAATGAATGTATATTATAATGTCCACAATGCTTATATGAAGTAGAAGTTAAGTCAAATATAAGATTTTATTACCAAGACCATTATAGAAAGTAGATCTAAATGATAAATCATTATTTTATCATTTTCTCTCTTGGACTCTTTTAATAATGAAAAATCAGAAATTATTATAAAGAAAGGCACAACATATTATACAATATACAATGCACATTTGCATAAAAATGCTTTACTACAGAATTAGAAGATGACTTAGCTTTTGGAATAATTCCAGTTCAGGACAATGTTAAATGAAATCAATTTAATTACATAAATGTACTGCCATTTAAGTTTTCAAATTTCACATGAATTTTTGGGAACTGGCCATATAATTATTAATGTATGTATAAAGCAGAAGTTAAATCTTTTAAGTAAAAGATTAAAAGAAGCTACATAATATATACCATTTGCTTCTCAATTAAAAAAAAATTTCCAAAAAAAAATCTTCAGAACTTTTAGCAAAATCTAAATTTATGGTAAAGTATAGAAACATTTGTAAGTAATTGTTTTTTTTTTTTAAAGAAATATTTCAAAACAAGACATTATTTTCTAAATATACTAAAGAGATTTAAAATATTGGTGCATTATATATATATACTTTAATAGAAGTAATGAATTAAAATATTGGTGCATTATATATATATACTTTAATAGAAGTAATGAATTATAACAACAATACCATATATAATATGGCACAGTGGTGGGATATCAGACTTGGGATCAGGAGGACCTAAGATTTCTAGCACTTGCAGTTCTAATGCTCAAATGTCTTATGAACCCCAAATTAACAAAGTCAGATGTCATTTCTTATAACAACAGTAATATAGTTTGTAAACAACTATAATAAACTAAGCAAGTACTTTCAATACATTTCTTAACCTTCTTCAATTGAAACCCATTTAAATTCAATTGAAGAAGGTTAAGAAATTAGCTGAAAGAATTTCTGTTGTTTATTGTAGTTAGTTATAAAATATATTATCACTGTTATAATACATTATTTTTATTACAATAATTATTCTATAATACATATTTTATTTTATTTATATATAGACAGATAAAATATATTTGAATGTAGAGGAAAGACCTTTATAACAGACTACAAATGAAAAATAGCAAAAGAGAAACCATTACTCACAAGCATAGAAAATTGCCAAATATGAAAATTTAAACATTTTTTTTTGCATTTTTTTTTACTGTCTCGATTAGAATAGCTAAATAATCAATTACTGATAAATATTAGAGAATTAGATGTGAGATTCATAAATTCAAAAAGTTTACATATTTATTGAAATCTAGAAATAGTCACATTTTATCTGGAAAGTATTTAAAACAAAGTCATAGGTTTGGGATTCTTTATTCTTATGATACTGCTATATCAAGCATGATGACAGTGTATGACTGAGATGCTGTAACAAATTGCATTGAAAGAGTAAAATGCACTAGAAAGCTGCTGCTGCTGTTATCAAATGTCTTATTACTTAACCAAGTTTCTGACAATATATGTACTGTTGATTCTACCATGTCATCATAATGGTCCCCTTTTTTTATAGAAACGTATTCTTTCATTGGGAGGGTAAAGACAAAGTGATAAAATTAGATGAAGATTCAACTAATTGGACAACAACATTGCTTAGAAATTTTATTAAAATCAAAACCCTATTAATTATTAAAATAATTGTAATGAAAGATTTGGAATAAAATAATTATATATATATAATGTATTTTTGTTTTTATTATAAATAATTATATATATATAATGTATTTTTGTTTTTATTATAAATCAAATTTTTTAAAAATAATTGGATATTCCTTCTTTTTAATGTAAGATACAAATGTATAAAGACATGAACATATATATATATATATTAACTGTAAAAGTACAATACCCGTTATAAAAATATTATATATAAAGATAAATAATTAAATGTAAATTCAATATTATAGCTTAAATTCTTTCGAAACGCTCTCGATTACATAGTAATCCTCGTATCGAAAGCACTTCGAAAGAATTTAAATTATAATATTGAATTTACCGTTAATTATTTATGTTATATATAAATATAGAACATATTTTTTTTATATAACTTAGATATAAAGCATATTTTAAATGTTGTCTCATAATATCTGCTTTTAGAAACCGTCACTGTTAGTAATCGATTTTTTTTTTTTTTTTACTTTCTAAACTTTCAATCGAAATAACAACTTCAATTGTTTACCATTAACAAATAAGTAGCATTCATATTATAACAAGCTATGCATATTAATTTACTATGGAAAAGCAATTTTTCAGCAGCATTTACTTACAATAATCAATTTTAAAACAGTAACAATATTCTCCATACAATATTGCCACCCAATACAAGCCATAGTAATCAATGAATGCTAAAAGTTTTGCACATTGAAATTCTTGTTTAGTGTCTATTCATCTAATATCCCATGTCTAGTTTTTAGTTTATGATTTTCATCTTTGGGGAGCTTTGGATCTGAGAGCAATGCATTTAGAATTTGAATCTAATGCACTCCTAAAACAGCCATCATTTTATCTTGGGTATGGCTCCAAACTGAAAACATAATAATGTTTTCAATCCAAGTTCATTTATTTGTATAGTCATAAAAATTTAAACTGAGTTAAGTAACTGTGTATTTTTATGTCTTTAGTTTTTAATATCCTACAGTCACCGTCACTCTTTGTCTAAAATTAGTTTATTAGTGTCCAAAGTCAATGCTTAAGATTAAATAAAGTAAAATAAGTTTTATCCAAGTAAAGAATGATTCATAAACATTTAACAATTTAATAAAAATTGTTTATTAAACTAAAACATCACATGACACCATTTTTATGCTCACACGATCTGTTGACGTGATGTGATGTATTATGGCTTCTCCTTAAACGAAGTCAAGAATATCTCAGCAATTATACCCAGATAAACCTGTTAGCCTCTTTATTTTACATTCCCCACTCTAAATTTATCCATAATCAGCTCTATCCCATTTTCACACATAATCTTTGTCAATTCTATAACCTTTATATCTAAATCACCCTTATCTTTTCCCAAACCCAACATAAAAACAATAATTCACTTTCTGTATAATCACTCTTTTTATATTTATTTTCCCACATCTTCATTATATGTACCCTTTCTGTTTTCAAACATTTACATTCAATTAACAAATGCCTAATATTTTTTATGCCTTCCTTACATAATTTACAAAATAAATCAGCCATATTTTTCCATTTACATGTATATTCTTTTGTAGCTAAAGATCCCGTTCGAGCCTTAAACAATAAACTACTTTCCTTACTATTAACATATATTAACTCACACCTAATATTCTGTTTATTTCTATATATATATATATATATATATATATATGTTAATTCTATTAGAATTAACATATATATATATATATATATTTAAACTCTTTTTACTCTCCATACTATTTCTCCATCTCTCTAACTCCCTAGACTTTATTAATAAATTTATTCTTTTATCCCATTCCTTACTATTATAACACTCAATAATCCTCTTAACACAATCATCCCATCCTTTGTACAAATATACGGATATAAATTCTTTATCCAAATCTTTTGCATACCACATTACCTTTCTCACCCATCTTGTTACCTGCTCTTTACTCATAACCCAATTAAATACTATTTTAGCTATTCTTTTATTATGCATAAACTGCAATCTACCAAACATTTTCATTTTACTTTTTGCATCTCTCTTAAGAAAACTTGACCATCCCATTTCTCCTTGAATTTCCTCCCTTGCTGTCCATACTTCTGCATCCAATGCATGTCTTCCTACTTCCCTTTGAGCTTTTTCTAAGCAATCTAATATCTTTTTGCTAACATATAATGCATCATTATCATATGTTAACTCTGCTACTGCAACTCCTTTCCATATCATTCTAGTTACATTATATTTATTATATGAAAACACTGTTAATTTTTTTATCAATCTCTTTTTTTTTCTTTGCTTCATTTATCAATTTTTTCTCCCATTCATCCAAATAATTTTTCTGATTACTTAAAATAATTCCCAAATAACTATATCTATTCACCACACTTAACAACCTAATATCTCCCAATAAAAATTCTACATCTTCTCTTTCCCCAGTATTAAACATCATTATATTTGATTTTTCTTCACTAAATTTAATCCCCATCTCTTTACCCACCCTTGCACATGTCCTCAACATAACTTCCATATCTTCTCTTTTTTCTGCACACAAAAATATATCATCCGCAAAAAAATAACCTGACAAAATATATACTCCCTTATTACCTATTAACAGTATCTCTAGCCCTCTTCCTAACCTTTCTATTGCTCTTTCTATTTCACTCAAATACAACACAAACAAAATAGGTGACATAGGGCATCCTTGTCTTAGTCCCACACCATTTTTAACTTTAATTGATTCTATATTTTCTAATTGATATATATAATAATTATTTTCATATAATTTTTTAACAATATCTATTAAAGCTTCATCCATTCCCAAATTTGCTAAACTTATTCATAATCTATTTCTATTTACTCTATCAGATGCCTTCTCTATATCTATAAAACTCATATATAACTGTTTACCTGCATTCCTACTCATATCCATAAGTTGTGTAACTACAAATAAACTATCTCCTATATGCCTATCTAATCTAAAACCTTCTTGCATTTTCCCCACTACATTATTCCCTTCCATCCATTTTTCAACTTTATTAGCCACCATATATGAGAAAACTTTATATAAAACTGATGTTACCGCTATCGGTCTATAATTATTCAACTTTCTATGATCATTACCCTTTCCTTTAAATAATAATCTTACTATTGTATTACTCCAACTATTTGGGAAAACTCTATTCTGTGCCATTTTATTAAAGCAGTATAATAACTTTACTTTTGCCCTATATCCTAAATTTATTACCATCTCTGCTGCCCATCCATCTAAACCTCTTGCCTTCCCACTTTTCAATTTCTTCTCTACCTCATTTAGTTCATTTTCTGAAAACCTAATATTCTCACTACTATATTCTTTCACATTTTCTAGCACTCTAATCATTCACATCTAACATCTTTTTTATATTCATTACATAACTATTTAAGATTCTTTCTAAATCTTCTCTAGAGCTACCCTCTGTTCCCTCATCATCTAGTCATACTAACTCTCTCTCCCCTACGTTTCTCTTTTTAATATAATTCCAAAATTTTTTACTCCCATCTCTTCTACTTTTAATAATATCTTCCAACAATTTATTATTCAATTTCATTCTCTCTCTATAAATATCTATTTTAGCCACCTCCTTCTTTTCTAAGTACTTTTCCCATTTAGCATTAATATCTTTTTCACTTTACTTATTCTTAATAGCACACTTATATTCTCTACATGCTTCTTTCCTTTCTTTTACAGTTTTACTAATTCTCATTTTTATTACTTTTATTCTTCTGAATATTCTCACCTAAAACCCTATTTGCCACTTTTGATGTGATGTGATGTATTATGTGATGTGATGTGATGCACTGTGACTTCTCCTTAAATGGAGTCAGGAATCTCTCAGCAGCTATGCTCAGAGAAACCTGTTAGCCACTTTACCTTCCTTTTCCATTGTCCACTCTAAGTTTTCCCATAATCTGCTCCACCCCATTTCCACAACATAATATGTGTCAACTCCATGACCTTCATATCTAAATCCCCCTTATTTTCCTTCAAACCTAACATAAAAACCAATAACTCACTTTCTGTATAATCACTTTGTTCATATTTAACCTTCCATAACTTCATTATTTGTACCCTTTCTGCTTCCAAGCATTTACATTGAAGTAACAGATGCCTAATATTTTCTATGCCTTTCTTACACAACTTGCAGACTAAATCACCCATATTTTTCTATTTACATGTATATTCTCTTGTTGCTAAAGATCCCATTCAAGCCTTAAACAATAAATTACTTTCCTTACTATTATCATAAATTAACTCACACCCAATGTTCTGTTTACTTATATATATATATATATTTAAACTCATTTTGCTCTCCATACTAGTTTTCCATCTATCCAACTCCCTATTCTTTATTAATGCATCTATTCTTCTATCCCATTCCTTACCACTATAACACTCAACAATACTCCTAATACAATCATCCCACTTTTGTACAAGTATACTGACATAAATTCTTTATCCAAATTTTCTGCATACCGCATTACCCTTCTCACTCAGTATACTGACATAAATTCTTTATCCAAATTTTCTGCATACCGCATTACCTTTCTCACTCATCTTGTTGCCTGCCCTTTACTTGTAACCCAATTAAATACTATTTTGGCTATTCTTTTATTATCCATAAACTGCAATCTACCAAACATTTTCAATTTGATTTTTGCATCCCTCATATAAAAACTTGACCATACCATTTCTCCTTGAAATGCCTCCTTTGCTGTCCACACCTCAGCATCTAATGCATGTCTTCCTACTTCCCTTTGTACTTTTTCTAAGCAATCTAATACCCCTTTACTAACACATAACGCATCATTGCCATATGTTAACCCTGCTACTGCCATTCCCTTCCATACAATTCTAGCTACATCATATTTATTTTATGAAAACACTGTTAATTTCTTTATCAATCCCTTTCTTTTCTTTGCTTTATTTAGCAATTTTTTCTCCCATTCATCCAAGTAATTTTTATTATTACTCAAGATGATTCCCAAATAACTATATCTATTCACCACACTTAACTTTATATTCCCCAATAAGAAATCATTGTCTTCTCTTTCCCCAGTATTTACCATCATTATATTTGATTTTTCTTCACTAAATTTAATCCCCATATCTTTACCCACCCTTGTGCATGTCCTCAGCATAACTTCCATATCTTCTCTTCTTTCTGCACACAAAAAGACATCATCTGCAAAAAAAAAACCCGCCAATGTATATACTCTCTTGCCACCTATGGTATCTCTATCCCTCTTCCTAGACTTTCTATTGCTCTCTCCATTTCATTCAAATACAACACAAACAAAATAGGTGACATAGGGCATCCTTGCCTCAGTCCCACCACATTTTTAACTTTAACAGATTCTATATCCCCTAATTGATATTGTAACCGGACCCGCGTACAACCCTTTTATCACATCAGTTGTAACAATTTTCTGATGAGCATGCTGTAGGAAGGAACTATCAATTGACATTCCTAATGCAGATGTCAACGCCTCCTACAACAATATTTCCTGCTCATCAGAGGATGTAGTATCATAGAGACTGGAAACATCTAAACATTTATATGTTTGGTTTTCCAAACAGCGCCATTAGAGTTCCATCTCACTACAACCTGACTTGCCAAGGTCTAGTTATGTCAGACATAGCTCAGAAGGCATGAGATTCTCATGAACCAGTGCTATAATTGGTGAGTGATGCGATAAATAAACAAAACTGGACAACTGGATAACCAATTTAATTTTTAGTAACAAAAAAAAAATTTATTAAATAACAATTAATTTGCAATTTCTAACGAAATTCATTTCTATCCACATGATAACTCATTTTTATTTTACTTATAAAAGAGTTAGAAGCAGTTCCTTTTTTTTATCAATAGTTCATTTACAAATTCAATAATGAGAAAAAGCTTGGAAATAGTCAATTCAACAATAATTCATTTTGAATCCATTTATGAGAAGAAGCTTGGAAATATTCTAATTCAACAATAATTCATTTTGAATCCATTTACGATAAGAAGCTTGGAAATATTCCAATTTAACAATAATTCATTTTGGATCCATTTATGAGAAGAAGCTTGGAAATATTTTAATTCAACAATAGTTCATTTTGAATCCATTTATGAGAAGAAGCTTGGGAATATTCTAATTCAACAATAGTTCATTTTGAATCCATTTATGAGAAGAAGCTTGGAAATATTCTAATTCAAAAATAGTTCATTTGGAATTTATTTATGAGAAGAAACTTGGAAACATCCTAATTCAACAATAGTTCATTTTTGTATTCCTTTATGAGAAGAAGCTTGGAAATAGTTAAGCACTTATTATTTATATAACATTTTGTTATTTTATGAATTATTACCAATTGGTAGACATTTGAACTCAGCAATTCTTGGTTTGTAGAGCATTTATCATTTGATAATTGAGGCATTTATAATTTAGCCAAATATAAAAGTATATTCTTAAACATAAACTCTGTTACATTATAAGAAGCTTAGAAGCAGTCAAGTATTTATGATTTATAGAGCATTTCATCATTTTATGAATTATTACCGATTGGTAGACATTTGGACTCAACAATTCTTGGTTTGTAGAGCATTTATCATTTGATAATTGAGGCATTTATAATTTAGCCAAATATAAAAGTATATTCTTACACATAAACTCTGTTACATTATAAGAAGCTTAGAAGCAGTCAAGTATTTATGATTTATAGAGCATTTCATCATTTTATGAATTATTACCAATTGGTAGACATTTGAACTCAACAATTCTTGGTTTGTAGAGCATTTATCATTTGATAATTGAGGCATTTATAATTTAGCCAAATATAAAAGTATATTCTTACACATAAACTCTGTTTGGCTTGTGGAGCATTTATCATTTAGTAATTGAAGCATTTCTAATTTAATCAAATATGACAATATATTCATACACATAAGTTCTGTTACATTACTCAGATAGAAGTAGTATGCAATTAAAGCATTTTTTAATCCATATAGTAAATACGTTCAAATATTTTTATAAATAAATTTGCGCATAACCATTTCATAACTTTATTTTATAATGTATGATAAACATGTTCTAATATTTTACAAAATAAATCCTATGCAACTACTTTATAACTTCACTTTATAACGTATGATAAAGATGTTTTAATATTTTATAAAATAAACTCTACGTAATTATTTCATAACTTCACTTTATAACATATGATAAAAATATTTTAATATTTTATAAAAATAATTTTTATGTAGATATTTCATGATGTCAATTTATAGTTCATGGTAAAGATGTCTAAACATTCTTATAACATAATTACCTTCCAGTTTTGCAGTCCATTTTACTCAAAAGAAGGCGGGTTATTTCATCAATGGAAAGTCATGGCACAGCGTGGAGACAGTGAAGCCGCTAAATTACCCCATTGTTATTACAATTCCTCTAGCAAAGTTTTCTTTTTCCATTTTCATGTTTAGTTAAAGCTATATTTTAATTTGTCAAAAGGATTAAGTAATACACTTTCTTTTTTAAAAAAAAAATTTAATATGTTCTGCTTCTCTGTGTAAGACGAAAGTTCTTTTTTTTTTTTTTTTTTTAACGACGTGCCTAATTTGAATACTGCCTCAGTTTAACTCAAGTATCTTTTTTCTTTCTTTTTAATGATTGGATAATTAATTTCTTTTTTTTTTTATTGAGACAGATAAAAAAAAAATAAAATAAGACGATATAACATTTTATTCAAATTCATCAGTCACAAAATTAAAAATATGATTTTTTTTAACAACTCACAGCTTTATTGCGTTCCCAATTAGACTGAATCACGCTAGACATTCTTAAATGGGGGGGGGGTATTGAATATTTATATGAGGAACAGCATATCTGTTTCAATATGTATAGTAATTATTTTCATATAATTTCTTAAACACCCACTAAAGCTTCATACATTCCCAGATTTGCTAAACTTATCCATAATCTACTTCTATTCACTCTATCATATGCCTTCTCTATATCTATAAAACTCATATATAACTGTCTACCTGAATTCCTACTCATATCTATAAGTTATGTAACTACAAATAAACTATCTCCTATATGCCTATCTGACCTAAATCCTCCTTGCATTTCCCCCACTACATTATTTTCTTCCATCCACTTTGCAACTCTTCCAGCCACCATATATAAAAAAACTTTATATAAAATTGATGTTACCGCTATTGGACTATAATTATTTAACTTTCTATGATCCTTACCTTTTCCTTTAAATAATAATCTTATTCTTGTATTACTCCAGCTACCCAGAAAAACTCTCTTCTGTGCCATCTTATTAAAACTTGATAGTAACTTTACTTTTGTCCTATGTCCTAAATTCATTACCATCTCTGCTGCCCATCCATCTAACCCTCTTGCCTTACCACTTTTCAATTTCTTCCATGCATCATTCAGTTCCTTTTCAGTAAAACTAATATTCCCATTATTATATGCTTTCATATTTTTTATCCCTCTGTCCTTCACATCTAACATCTTTTCTATATCCATTACTTAACTATTCAATATTCTCTCTAATTCTTCTCTAGAGCTACACTCTATTCCCTCCTCATCCAGTAGTACTATTTCTCTCTCCCCTAAATTCCTCCTTTTAATGTAATTCCAAAATTTTTTACTCCCATCTCTTCCACTTTTATTAATATCATCCAATAATTTATTATTTAGTTTCATTCTCTCTATCTATGATTATCTATTTTAGCTAACTTCTTCTTTTCTAAGGACCTTTCCCATTTATCATTAATATATTTTTCATTTTCTTTGTTCTTAATAGCACACTTATATTCTCTGCATGCTTTTTTCTCACTTTTACACTTTTACTAACTCTCATTTTTCTATTACTTTTATTCTTCTGAATATTCTCACCTAAAACCCTATTTGCCACTTTTTCTTTTTCATCACACCAGTCCTCATACTCATTTCCAACCAACTCTTCAATGGTTTCTTCAACTTGTATTCTATACTCTTCTAACTTATTCTTATCATTCACTCTCCATCCACATCTTTCAGTATTGTTTCTACTTTTATTTCTATTTTCCATCACATTACTAACCATTTCAATTACAAAGAAATTATGATCACTATTACATACTCTCTCTCTTCATTATCAAACACCTTAATTTTCTGTACTTTATCCATTCCCTCTTTCTCTACCAATACATAATCTATTGTGTGGGATATATTATTTCTAGACCATGTGTATTGTTCCTCATAAATATTTGATAAGTTTCCAATGCTTAAATTTACTCTCTGACAAAATTCCTTCAAACACTGTCCATTCTTATTGTCTGCATCATCAATTTCTTCAATATGCCCATTCATATCTCCTATAACCATTATTCTCCTCCCCTTTTCTTTAAAACTCTGTTTTTCCTTAACTAGACAAGCATATATGCTATTGTTCCATTCCATCTAGTGTAAGACATAGTAATCAAAAAGGTTAAAATGTGGTGCTGTATTGGGTTCATTAGATCTAGAATATAAGCAGCCATGACTAAAAATATGTATATAGTAGGCACTATGAATATGTTTTGATACAGAATCCTTCTAATATTCATTGATCACTATGGCTGCACTATTGGTATATTGAAGAAAGTTGCTACTCTTTAACAAATTGTATAAGTTTAATAAATGATGATTATATGATGTTTTAATGATTGAAAAATAATCAATTTCATTAAATTGTTAAAAGATTACCAATCATTCTTTAATAGGACAAAAATTATATTTCACTTAATCTTAGACATTGATGTTAATACCTTGAAATGTGTTTTAGTACAATGGTCAAATGTTTGATGTTACAATTAAGGTATATAGATTATTATTTTTTTACTATTTATCTCATTCTTCTTATGTAATATGGATTTTTAAAAAAATAATATGATTATAATGTTTTAAATGCATCATAGAAACCATTAGTATGCTGTTTAAATACTAAAACTATATTTTTCAAATATAAGAATAAAGTAATATCAATTATAACTTTTTAAAAGCTGAAAAATATCTACTTAGAAGTGAAAAGTAATTTGTATATTACATGCAGCATTCAAAGCAGCAATATATTTTGAAGAGGATATTCAGTTATCTAAGAAAAATAATCTGAAAAAATATAAAAAATTAATATTTACAATATACCATGAAGTAAAAAAAAATCAAAACATGTAAGCTATAGTTTTGCCTTTGTTTAAGCTATAGTTTATTTAATGTAAAGAATGAAAATATGGTTATCAAAATTTGAATATTTTAGATTCATTTATCAAATTTTATTAATTCCGTACTTAAGTTATATGTTCAGTAAATGGAGGTAATTTCTTTTAATTGGACTTAAATCTGATAAAAATTATAATGCTTCAATATTAAATAACAGAATGTGAAGTGCACTAAAATAAATTTTAACACTAAAAATAATATATTTTTATATAAATAATCAGTTTAATAAAAGATAAAATTGTATAATCAGTCGAAAGAGAATTTTTAAATTAAAATTTAGGGATCAATATAACTTTAAGAAAAATAAATAAGAATAGGTAATCATATTTAAAGTTAAATTTTAAATGGTTCAAACTTGATCATTATCTTGATTTTAAAAAAATGCATCACATAAAAACACCTGATGAATAGAAAATATGAGAAACAAAAATAAAAAAAGGATCTTTATGTACAAATAAAGTATCATATGTCAGGTAAACAGCAAAAATGTTAAATCAGTGTGAAAAGCTTGTTTAGTATATTAATACTTCTGTTGAGGTGTGAAAAAAATTTAAAGTATGGATATTCTGTACATATTTATGACTGTACTGATAGAAAAAACCCAAGCAAGATCTAATAAAGTAACTAAAATCTTTTAGTTTATAAATATAGTTAGTTTATAATAATGTTTTTGATGCAGCTCAGTTATTCAAATTATCAAACCCTACTTATAATGCTAGAGAAGCTAATAAAACAATATTAAAACAGAAATTTTAAAAATAACTTAATAGATAATGATGTAATATTTTCCCATAAAGGGAAAGAAGAACATTTTGTTATTATGAAAGTTGTTTGTAAAGAGCAGATACATAAAGAATTGAATAACGTTAAACATATTTGTTTAGAAAAAAATATTCTGGTAGCTTGGTTGTATTATGAATAATATAAAAAGTTCATTAATAGGCTGAAATATTCAAAATACTATCCAAGTGGTTTTATATCTGCTAAGATATTTATGAATATTACAACTCACAAAAAACAAAAGGTTTTTCTTAAATATTTTTATTTTATTTTTAGGTCACTGAATGATTTTTAAGAAGAGTTTGTCAATATTAATAATTGTACATTTGTCTGAAGGTTTGTAATGATGGTATATTATGAGATGTAATATGTTGGACTATTTCCATCATTTATGAGTGAATGTTGAATGTATAGAAAATTTTAAACTTTATTTAAACTTTTCAAATACAAACAACTTGTTAGTAATAACACACAAATAGACAATACAGGTTAGTAACTACAAAACATTTTGAGTAGTATTATTCTCCATTCTTCTTCAGGTATTGCTGTCCTATATGCACAGTGACAATATTCACTTAGAAGTTGAACTTACACCTTTAGATTCCTGTATATTAAATTTAAGGCAAACTCTCTACTATATGTTGCCTTTGACAGAATAGCTCAGTTTGTAGAGTGTTTGCCTTGAATTCAATATACAAGAATCTAAAGGTGTGAGTTCAACTTCTATGTGAATATTGTCACTGTGCATATAGGCCAGCCACACCTGAAGAAGAGTGGAGTATAATACTACTCGAAATGTTGTGTAATTACTAACCTATATTGTCGATTTGTGTGTTATTACTAACAAGTTGTTTGTATTTGAAAAGTTTAAATAAAGTTTAAAATTTTCTATACATTTAACATTCACTCATAAATGATGGAAAAAGTCCAACATATTACATCTTATAATAATTGTACACTATTTCATTTTGTTTTAAGTCTGCTGCATAAAGATTAATAATTTAAAAATGGAGATAATAATTGGGTAGATGGTAATTTTGATATAAAAAATCTATATCAATTTGTTAATAGATTAAGCAATATAGATATTTTTATTTTTATATTAATTAAAAATCATTTATTGTACAGGCATAAAAATAATATTATTAAAGATCATGTTTTGTTATTGAAGGATTCTATGTGTTTTACTTAGGTTTATAATAAATTATATTATACTACCTTTAATTTATTTGGTTTATATTAATTATTTGGAAGAGAAAATGATTAATTATGATTACTATATATATTTTATATTTTTGTTAATATAAGTTAGTTATTATTTGTTTGCAGTGAAAATAAATAAAATTAAATGATTATTAAATAACTTTAACTGTTTTGATTTTTTTTATATAAGTATATTTGAGAAGGAGAATGATTGGATTTAGTTCAATTAAAAGTATACATGTAAGGGATTTAACATCAGTTATTAGACCTGATGCCAGGATTTAATATCAATTATTAAACCTAGAATATATCTTTTAAGGTATTTTTGTTATGTAAATAAGAAAGTAATTCTACAAATAGAACTTCATTTTTAAAAAAAAAGAATTTTATAAATATCATCTTAGTATAGTTTTTTTTGATAAATTGATTAAGATATTTTGTTAAGTAGTGAGAATTATAATTTAAAAAGTACTAATATAAAACAAAAATATGATTTTTTTTTTTTTACCCTTTAAAATGTATTATTATAAGATTTCAATTTAAGGAATAATTGCAATATGTTTGCTAATAAGAAAATAGCATGGAAAAAGGATATTACTGTAAATAATTTATTTAATAGTATATAATGTATTGAGTATATGAGCACAGACTTTCACAGAACTCACCACTCTCCTCACTATCTCATAACACTGATACACTTGAACACATATATGCCGAAAAGATAAATAATCACCAATAATCGTATTTCACGCTAAACCCAGCAATTATGAGTTGGTCCAGATTACCATCTCTACACAAATATGCTATATATATATATATATATATATATATATATATATATATATATATATATATATATATATATATATATATATATATATATATATATATAACCAATCCTCATATTTTAATGGACAGGCTTCAATTTACTCCACACTCCACTGTCCATCCAATTGAAAATCTGATGATAGAATGCTTAAAGGCCACCCTGAGGCTGAGATTCTTGTCACACCCATGCTAACCTAAAGCCAATCTGCCCACTCATGTACAGGATATAATCCATTTAATACATATACAAGGGATGGGCAGACATCTCTACTATGTAATAACTGAAACACAGGCTTATTATATACCTGTATCTATATATGCAATATATAGGGTATATGAGCACAGACTTACACAGAATTCATCCCTCTCCACACTATCTCATAACATTGATACACTTGAACACATATATGCTGAAAAGGTATATAATAAGCCTGTGTGTTTTAGTTATGGTAATCTGGACCAACTGATGATTGCTGGTTTAGCATGAAATACTTATATTGGTGATTATTTCTCTTTTCAGCATATATGTGTTCAAGTGTATTGGTGTTATGAGATAGTGTGAAGAGTGGTGGGTTCTGTGAAAGCTGTGCTCATATACCCTATATATTACATATATAGATACAAGTATATAATAAACTTTCAGTTGTTAATAATATAAAAATAATTGATAGGGATATCATTTTTGTTATCAACATTATTCCTTTTTTGTGAGAAACTGTATATAGGTCAATGTAGTTTGAGCTTAATTATAAATTTATTTAAAGGCACATTGATTACATAAATAATATTCATTAAGGCTGTAGCCTCAAGCACATGTGTATAAAATGCGATAGTAGGGACCTCTACAGGTCCCTACAATCGCATTTTATACGCATGTGCTTGAGGCTACAGCCTTGGTCCCTACTATCGCATTTTATAAGCATGTGCTTGAGGCTACAGCCTTAATGAATATTATTTGAGCTTAAATGAAAGTTCATAAAAATAAAGAATAAATACTTTAGTCCTATATTATATATCATAAAAGAAATCCCAGCCACACGAATATATTTGAGCAATGTAAAAATAATTTATTTTAATAAATAATTATAATTAGAAAAAGTTATTTTGATTTTAAAATAATTGGATTGTCAGTTAGAACTACGAGAAAGTAGAATAATGTATATTTGTTTTGTGTTATTTTGCATTTAAGAAGACAACCATGGAAACCATTAATAGTGGATAGGTAAATTAATTTTAATTTATGATTTAATTGTGAACTAATTTATATAATTTATCATAATGACATCCTTTGGGATTTTAACATTTGATATTATATATTATAATGATAAGATCTTGGCTAGCTCTACCACAATCATTTCTTACAAGCTCCAAATTCAATCAAGTTCAAATCAAGAAATAAATGTAAATATTTAAGAATATTTGAAAGTAACATAGAAGAAAAAAAAGATTCTCTCAATTTATGTCTTAGACTGATTTGAATATTTAACATATATTGTTTCATAAAAATATTGTAGAATGTATAAAAACATCAGATTAATGGAAAATCATTAGTTAAGATAAAAACCTGCTAAGGATTTGGGAAAAATTATTCTTGATGGAACCTGGGATATCAAAAGAGAAATAAAAGAGAAACAACATTTGTGGAGAGCTAAAGTTCACATTGCCAACATTGTATAACTTAAAAAAATTTCAAGTTTCAGTAGTATTACAAATTGTCTAAGAAGAATTATATTATACCACTTTTTATAGTGATATAAAAATAGAATATCAAAATTCTATGTAACAAAATGACTAAACATGATTTTTATACCCACTCAATATGTAACAGTCAGAATCTGAATAATATAGTCTTATAATTTTAATGAAGCACTTCTATGGGGAGTCCAGAGATGGAGGAGATATGAAATATAGCTTTTCCCCATAAGATAACTATTTTTCATCATCTGTGTTTGTATAACTGTCATATTTAAATAAAACTGTAACCAAAACCATTGAAAATGCAACCAAAATCAAATAACAGAGACTTTAATATTATATGTAAGATCATAACTTATCCACTGATAATAATCTTACTAAAGTGTTTAGAAAAATATGGTAAGAATTTCAATATATATGCATATAAGTGAGAAATTTTCTTAAAACATAAATTTCATAGATGTAAACTGATATATATATATATATATATATATATATAAACAAAAATGTATATATATATATATATATATATATATATATATATATACATTTTTGTTTTATTATTAACAAATTTCTATTAATGTAATATAAAAATTAATATATTGGATATGTTCTTTAAATGTGTATGTATAGTTAATTGTGACATTTATAGTTAGTCATTGATATTTTTTCTGTATTATGTTTATTCATTTGTTGCACTATTCATGGAGTAATAATATCAATAGGTAATTCTGATATTTCTTGAGTTTATATAACATAAATAATGTTATTTAAATGACTTAGTTTTTTGCAAATTTTCTCTCTCAATAGTCTAATCTTCAATGCATACAAAACAAATCTCCACCAATCCTAAGTGTTTATGTTTTAAAGGGTTATTACTATAAGAACTACAATGACAATGCCAGAGAATAATTGGTTCATAGTTTTTCTTAGAAGAAATTGGTGTCTGAATTAGAGATAATTGTTTTCAAACCCTGTAGATTCAAATAAACCCTTATGTATGAATGTTAAATTAGCCTCTCTGAGATATGATTTTATGTATAATGGCCAAAATGTTCAAGCAGGCTACCTTATACAAGGAGTTATATAAAGGACTGAGGGTTTGATCATCATCAATATCAATTTTAATGAAATATAATTGAGCTTCAAATGGCAATTAATATTTGGTAAACTAACAAAATGTTATATATATATTGTACCGGGTTTGAATATGCGTCCTCAAAACACCGGCCTCTTAGGCAGAGAAGAACATACTCAGAGAGTATGTATGCCCAAACGATAGCTATAAAATATATAACTAGCATTACATTTCCAGGACATAGCTTCTTCTCAGCTGTTAAGTGCAACACCACGTCCAAAGCACTTTTTTGTTTGTGTATAAACACGGGTGCCAGCTATCTATTCAAAAAGAATAAACAATGCACTTTGAACAGTGGCCACTAACCCAATGCCTAAATATCCACGACTAGCTCAGATATTTGTAGTCACTAACAGATTATACATAATTAGTGGTTAACAGAATTGTTAAAAGAATTGTAAAAGGAATTTATAAAAGAGATTGATAAAAAGAATTGATCAACAAATAGAGTTTAATTTTAAGACAATTTATTAACTAACATTAATTTACTAAATTTAAACATCTTTATAATTTAATATAAAACACACACATTTTAAATTAACATTTCTAAACTAGTTTAAATATCCTTGTAGATTTTAATATTAGAACACTGGTATTTATCTAATTTAACTAATAACACTGATAAAATGATCATGCACATATTAACTCATATAGCATTCACAAATATAGTAATAAAAAATTAATAGCATTTGAAGCTTAAACACACATATCAATAGTTCATTTTACGTATGATATAGAGTTAATATAATTAGACTCTTGGGGGATTCTCACAAATTAATGCAATGCAATGGCTATTACAGTATAAACAAAAATAAGCAAATGTTTTACCTAGAATTTTGAATGTAGATTTAGAACTTTGTTTTCTTCTTGTTTTCTGCTTCTTCCATTATGCATACTTTCAGCCGGATGGGATGTTTCCTTGATGAGTTTCCTTATTTTTCATGATTATTACTATTGGAGACAATTCGATATTGATGGAGATTTCCAAGTTGTTAAGTTGACATTATTTCACGGGAAGATCTTGCTGTTTTCATCGGACATCAGGCTGTGGAGAGAATGTGGGTTCCCAAAATCTTCTCAGCACTGCATTTTGTTTGTGGATACCATTAACTTAACTGACTCAATTAATTTCTGAACTCAACTCGCTCTCTTGATTTATGAACTGAATATTGTCTCAACTGATTGTCCGATAAAATATTCAGTATTTATACCGATGACGTGTTGTCCCTTTAATATCCTCTTGCAAATATCTGTTGTCAAAATTCTTTAGCAATTAATTTTTTGACAACGTGTTTTTGAAGATTGTTTAACCAATAATAGCCATGCAGATATATTGCTTTATATTTTTAATTAATAGCCATTGCCTTGTTTTTTAATTATAATTTTCTTTTATTTCATTTTAATATTTATTACACATACATTTTTTATTTATTTACCATCGCACATATATATGCACATATATTACTAGTTTTAAGATTATTTTTCTTTAATTCAAATGAAAAGAGATTTGTATTTTTTAAACTTTAAATTATGTATATTTTATGAATACTAATAATAAAACTCTTTACTTCCTTTTTATAAAACATTTAGTTGATTTTTCTAACGAAAGACCCCCCTCCCCCTCTAATTAATAAATTGTAACTTTCATTTCAAACTAATGATAGGAAACTATTTGACTCTTACTTTTTCTTTCACAAAATATTTTTTTTTTGTTTTTTTAAAACTCTGACCTTTTAATTTTACTTTTGACAGCAAACTGATTTTGTTTACTTAAAGCAATCTTTTAGATTTTTATAACTTATTTATTATTTTAATAATTTTTTTATATAAAATTAAATGTGCCAATATCAATATCGGTACATTACACCACCCTCCCTTTGACAGTAAAATGTGTCCTTTTGACTATTTTATCTCTGACAACATTAAATTTTAATTTATTATTCTTTCTAAGTTTGATTTTTTGATATCTTTTACTTTTCATACCAAGGCAATCTTCAATTATGCTTTACTTCTTTCTATGCTGGCAACATTGTTTACAATGTTCTGAGTCATAGATAGTGACCACTGGACAAACTAATTTTGTGGCACAGGGATCTTTTGGAAATGAGGCGGAGGCAGATTTGCTGATTTATACCAACTTACACACTATTAAAAACGAAGCTTCGGTTGCCGATTCTCTTGATCGGATTTTGATTAAGAAGAGGTTGCTGCAGATGGCAGGAATTTTCAACTGTTCATTTTCGACTTATGCTTTGGAATGAGGTACGGGATATGGGGATTCTCCCTTGGAAAAGAGACTTACGACTTACTCTGGTTGTCGCCAGTGCACATTTTAAAAGAGGAATGATCTCAGCCAATCTGTTACAGGTACGAAACTTTATCCAGTTGACAGCTTTAAATTTAACCTTAACTAAAACATTTCTATGCTACCCTCATCCCTTAATTTCAATCCTTATACACTCTTAATACAACTTAGATTGACTTTATATTTATATTAACCTTTCAATATTATTTTAAATACACATGAACATAACTTTAATATATTTATTTATATTACATTATTATTTATAACCCTTACGAACATTATTTAAATACTTATTGACATTACTCTTATAATATTATCTTTAAACTGTTATGAACATTATCTTACATATTTATTTAATCTTACAATATTACTTTTAAACTCTTACGAATATTATTTATATTTCAATATTATTTTTTAAACCACTACTTTAACTTCTTTATTTAACATGCATGTATTCAAAAAAAAAAAAAAAAAAACTAATTTTATTATATTATGATCCATTATTACACAATATTTTTCTTACGGATATCTTATTTATTTATTTAACTTGAATACTTGATTTATCTAATCCTACAAACATTACTTTTAAACATTAATTTGACCCATTTATTTAACTTAATTTTATTGATTTTTTTTTTATTTGAACTGTTTATTTACGAGCATTTCTTCTTAATTAATATGTGAGTGGGGGAAAAAACCCTTTATTTTGCGAAGCCTCTGTTATTATTTGACAAATCAATCCATCATTTTAAATAGTGAAATTCTAATTCAGGCTTTTCATCTACGTCAAAATAATTATATTAAACTCATAGTCCATTTCCGGTCATTATTTCTGTTTACTTTAATATTCCGACCCTTAACTAACTTTTAAACTTTGTCAGGCGGTTCTTTCTTTCTTTCTACTAACTTTATAATATAAATCATACTCCATATTCTCACTTCTATCTCTCAAATAAAATCTATTTTATCTCTTTCTTTTCCCATTCTATTTTCTGCATTGTAAATTAGAAAACTTTTAAGCTTCACAGACCTCCGTATTTTTCCTAACCATTAATATTTTTTCCTACACTTTTTTTTTATCTTCAATCTACATTTACAACAAATACGAACTTTTACTTTAACCTTTTTAAGTTTTTGTAAAAACTTTTCAACACTATCTTCTACTTTGCACCTATATCTCTCTTCTATTTCATGGTCTACATTTGTTTCTACCTTATCGGTCACAACACTATCTGATTCTAATTCAATTTCTATCACTTTGATCACCTCAACTTCCTTTTCATCTTCCTGACTTTCTTTAACTAAATCTACCTTTATAATTTCTTGGTTCTTCTCTACCTTTCCTGTAATTTCACATCTTATTTCCTTCATTTCTGTAATCATTTCTATTTTGACCTGATTAATTTCTTTTATCAATTCTGCTTTGAGTTCTAACTGGCTTTGTTCAAATGTCTGACACAATTCTTCTTTGAGGTCTTGTTGACTTTGTTTAAATTTTTGCATCATATTCTTCATCATTTTCATCATCATTTGCATGTCAGCTTTTTCTTCTTTCTCTTTTGCCTTTTTTAAACAATATTTTATTTCACTAAATTTAATATATGACTTATTTATTTATTTCTTACTAAAATGGAAACCCACGCTGACTCCACCCTTTTGTCCATTTTTCTACCCAATCTTAATGCTTCAGTTCCACCCATAACACCCAATTGTCTCTGATTTGATAACATAAATGTCAAAATCTCTTTTCATTTAACTTTTCCGTAATGTACTTCACTATTGGCCAAAAAAGGTAAAGCTCTGAAAGTTTTAATTGGTCAAGTGACAAACTCTTTGATTGAAATATTGTCATCTTTTAATATATATTAATTTTAGTTTCATTTTCAAAAAGTATATTAATTATTTGTAATGTTAGGAAAGTAAACAAAAGTTATTTCAAAAATATATTTTTATTTGTATTTTATAGAAATATTCAAAAGCGGAAAAATCAAAGAAAACATTATAAACAAAATACTACCAAAGTAAACATCATTTATATCCCTCCCAGATTTACTGTTACAAATTTTTAAAGAATTTATTGGTAAAATTTTCAATTTACAATCGCGTAAAGTATATAATTTTTTAATAAAACCTTACTACTTTTGTAAAATAACTATATTTTCAGCAGATAATCTATAATATGTATGAATAATAATAAAAAAACACTCTAAAACATATATTTTTATTTTCAGCGATGAAAACATATTTATTGAAATCATCAGCCAATAAAAATTGAGAATAGATTGAGAATAGATTATCCAACCAATCAGCATTGGCCTTCCTCTTTTGTTCAACTTAAAACCCTCCTAATATTGATTTTTTACTTATAAAATAATATAAGAGATGGCAGCATCTTACGGAACTTTTTCTAAAGTTTACAATGCGTATAAATACATCATCACAGCTCGAAAAATAACCAATTTAGAGTGATCCAAAGTTTTTGACTCATTGCTGTGTTGATCTCTACTGAAACGTTAAAGCAAAAAAAAGTTTTCGGTCAATACTTTTTTTAAAATTAAACAACTTTTACATTCATAATTTAGCTTTTGTATAAAAAAAATTTTTTGAACAAGAAACAAAGTATTTAATTACTATTGTTTCTTAGGTTCAGCTCCAAGTTGGGTAAAGCCATTTATACTGGGTTCGAATATGAGCTTTCAAAACACCGGCCTCTTAGGCAGAGAAGAACATACTCGGAGAGTATGTATGCCCAAACAATAGCTATAAAATATATAACTAGTGTTACATTTCCAGGACATAGTTTCTTCTCGGCTGTTGAGTCCAACACCATGTCCAAAGCACTTTTTTGTTTGTGTATAAACACGGGTGCCAGCTATCTATTCAAAAAGAATAAACAACACACTTTGAACAGTGGCCACTAACCCAACGCCTAAATATCCACGACTAGCTCAGAAATTTGTAGTCACTAACAGATTATACATAATTAGTGGTTAACAGAATTGTTAAAAGAATTGTAAAAGGAATTTATAAAAGAGATTGATAAAAAGAATTGATCAACAAATATAGTTTAATTTTAAGACAATTTATTAACTAACATTAATTTACTAAATTTAAACATCTTTGTAATTTAATATAATACACACACATTTTAAATTAACATTTCTAAACTAGTTTAAATATTCTTGTAGATTTTAATAATAGAACACTGGTATTTATCTAATTTAACTAATAACACTGATATAATGATCACGCACATATTAACTCATATACCATTCACAAATATAGTAATAAAGCATTAATAGCATTTGAAACTTAAACACACATATCAATAGTTCATTTTACATATGATATAGAGTTCATATAATTAGACTCTAGGGGGATTCGCATGAATTAATGCAATGCAATGGCTATTACAGTATAAATGAACGTAGATTTAGAACTTTGTTTTCTTCTTGTTTTCTGCTTCTTCCATTATGCATACTTTCAGCCGCCCGGGATGTTTCCTTGATGAGTTTCCTTATTTTTCACAATTATTACTATTGGAGATAATTAGATATTGACGGAGATTTCCAAGTTGTTAAGTTGGCATTATATCACGGGCAGATCTTACTGTTTTCATCAGACATCAGGCTGTGGAGAAAACGTGCATTCCCAAAATCTTCTTAACACTGCATTTTGTTTCTGGATATCATTAACTTAACTGACTCAATTAATTTCTAAACTCAACTTGCTCAATTGATTTATGAACTGAATATTGTCTCAACTGATTGTCCGATAAAATATTCAGTATTTATACCGACAATGTGTTGTCCCTTTAATATTCTCCAGCAAATATCTGTTGTCAAAATTCTTTAGCAATTAATCCTTTGACAATGTGTTTTTGAAGATTGTTTAACCAATAATAGCCATGCAGATGTATTGCTTTATATTTTTAATTAATAGCCATTGCCAAGTTTTTTAATGATAATCTTCTTTTATTTCATTTTAATATTTATTACGCATACATTTTTTATTTATTTACCATCGCACATATATATGCACATATATTACTAGTTTTAAGATTATTTTTCTTTAATTCGAATGAAAAGAGATTTGTATTTTTTGAACTTTAAATTATGTATATTTTACGAATACTAATAAGAAAACTCTTTACTTCCTTTTTATAAAACCTTTAGTTGATTTTTCTAACGAAAGACCCCTCTCCCCCTCTAATTAATAAATTGTAACTTTCATTTCAAACTAATGATAGAAAACTATTTGACTCTTATTTTTTCTTTCACAAAAAAAAAAAATTTTTTTGTGTGTTTTAAAACTCTGACCTTTTAATTTTACTTTTGACAGCAAACTGATTTTGTTTACTTAAAGCAATCTTTTGGTCTTTTATAACTTATTTATTATTTTAATAATTTTTTTATATAAAATTAAATGTGACAATATCAATATTGGTACAATATATGTATATATTAATCATCATGGTTGCACCACCATTAATCAGGCAATTATCACTATGATGTATATAACAAAATTAAAGCATGCATATACAGATATGTTATACAAAGTAGCCTATGAATAAAAACTACTAATTATATTTAGCTAAATAGAATTGATAGTGTGTTTACTTCATTGACTATTTTGTAAAGCATATTTATATATGTTTACTAGAATTTTGTTACATTTATATTAATAAAAGTTTTTCATTATATGTATATAATTCTTAAATATATGTATATTGTCAATCTAGAGTTAATGTACTATAAGAGACTTGAACTCAGACTTGCATGCTCCCTACATCTATCCAATCCATCTTATATGACTGATACACATGACCACATAAAATTAAAAAATAACATATGTCATGCTGAACCAGTGCTCATCAATTGCTCCACACTGGACCAACTGATGAGTACTGCTTCACATGAAATATGTATATTGGAGATCTTTTATCTTTTTTATCTTTTTCACATATTGGTGGTTGTATAAAATGGATTAGCTAGATGTAAGGAGTGTGAAAGTCCAAGTTCAAATTCCTTATATATATATATGAAAACAAAAAACAAGTTAAAAACTTGCTAACACTTGTATTTATGTCAACAGATGGTGTTCTACCAAAAACACCATCAAGCATTTGTTTACATAAATGTCAGAGCATGCATTCACTATCTCTAACTTTAATTCCACTTTCAGATCATGATTTCAAGCTATTTGCTATCATCAGTGAAAGACAAGAATTTTAGAAACTAGATCTAAACACAAACTCTGAGCATTTATGAAACAGTTTCTATTCAGCTTGCAAGTGTGAATCTTTTAGACACGTAATGTGTTCAAACTCAGCATAGCCAGCCAGATAGCTACATGGGTCTGATCTCAGTTCAGCATCACTACATAGTAGAAGCCTCTGTAATATATATATCATTGCTAGAAAGACCTCAAAGGTACATTTATAATAAACAAAAAACAAGTTAAAAACTTGCTAACGCTTGTATTTAGGTACCCATGTAGCTATCTGGCTTGCTATGCTGAGTTTGAAGACATTACGTGTCTAAAAGATTCATGCTTGCAAGCTGAATAGAAACTGTTTTATAAATGCTCAGAGTTTGTGTTTAGATCTAGTTTCTAAAATTCCTCTCTTTCACTGACGATAGCAAATAGCTTGAAATCATGATCTGAAAGTGGAATTAAAGTTAGAGATAGTGAATGCATGCTCTGATGTTTATGTAAACAAATGCTTGATGGTGTTTTTTTGTAGAATCCCATCTGTTGACATAAATATAAACGTTAGCAAGTTTTTAACTTGTTTTTTTTTCATAAATGTACCATTGAGGTCTTTCTAGCAATGATATATATATATATATATATATATATATATATATATATATATATATATTATATATATATATATATTATATTATATATATATAAATAATTTGCAGAGGCTTCTACTATGTGGTGATGCTGAACTGAGATCAGACCCATGTAGCTATCTGGCTGGCTATGCTGAAATTGAAGACATTACATGTCTAAAAGATTCATGCTTGCAAGCTGAATAGAAACTGTTTCATAAATGCTCAGAGTTTATGTTTAGATCTAGTTTCTAAAATTCCTGTCTTTCACTGATGATAGCAAATAGATTGAAATCATGATCTGAAGTGGAATTAAAGTTAGAGATAGTGAATGCATGCTCTGACATTTATGTAAACAAATGCTTGATGGTGTTTTTGGTAGAACGCCATCTGTTGATATAAATACAAGCGTTAGCAAGTTTTTAACTTGTTTTTTTGTTTTTCATAAATGTACCTTTGAGGTCTTTCTAGCAATGATATATATTGCAGAGGCTTTTACTATGTGGTGATGCTGAACTGAGATCAGACCCATGTAGCTATCTGGCTTGCTATGCTGAGTTTGAAGACATTATGTGTCTTAAATATTCGCGCTTGCAAGCTGAATAGAAACTGTTTCATAAATGCTCAGAGTTTGTGTTTAGATCTAGTTTCTAAAATTCCTGTCTTTCACTGACGATAGCAAATAGCTTGAAGTCATGATCTGAAAGTGGAATTAAAGTTAGAGATAGTGAATGCATGCTCTGACGTTTATGTAAACAAACGCTTGATGGTGTTTTTGGTAGAACACCGTCTGTTGACATATATATATATATATAAATTTGTTTACAAGTGACAAACTATTGCACTCATATCTTTGTCACTAACTATTTCAAATAAATATATAAATAATCATTATTAATCATTTTAGTGATTAGTATTGATTTTATGAATGCAGAAGTCAAGTATAATAACTATATATTGATAAATATTGAAAAAATGATAAAGATTTGTGTAAGAAATTATGACCTGATCCAACTAAAAAGTGTTGATGTTGATTCAGCACAAAATTCATCTTAGCGCTCATTTGTATTTTTTAAATATCTTTTTTCATATGATCCAAAAATGTATAATGGGATGAAAGTTTAAGCTTATTTTTATAGACTAGTCTTATTTAAACATTGTTTACTTGATATTCTTGCTTAATGGGATTTTATATACATAGAAGCGTATATATATATATATATATATATATATGTGTGTATATATATATATATATATATATATATATGTGTGTGTGTGTGTGTGTGTGTGACCAAAAGATTCAGTAAAGAAAAAAATATGAGAAATGTATAACCTTTATTTTTAATGTTTATTCTTTTAGAACTTGAATTGATTATTTTTTGTTAGGTGAAAAAAAGATATAAAAAGATGTATTAAATAAATAATCTTGTATTCCATAGAATGAAGTAAATATGTATTCGCCAATAAAATAATGTAAATATAAAATTTTAAAATAGAATATGAAGACTATATTAATTTCAGAAAATATTTAAATATTCTGATATATATATAATAAAAAAAGGCAAATTAATGAAGAGTAATTTAATAAATAAGTATTGCCTAGCATTATTTCAACCATTGATTATTAGTGTGTGGGCAAAAATAAAAATATCAAAAAATAAAATCTCAACAATAATATAATGAAATACAGTAGTAATACTTCTACTTATTATACTACACGTTTCAGGCAGGATTAGAATTTCCTTTACATATTCTTGGTTAGGCCAATTAACCTTACTGTATTGAGTTAGAACATCTCCTTGGATTACATTAAATGAAAAAAAATATTAATCATTTTATAAGCCTTGTGAATAATTCAGTCATTTTATATAGAAATCTATTAAGTAATTATTTTTCTGTCGTAATCTATTTAAATGATATGACATTTTTCTATGTAATATATGTCTACATTTGGTAAATCTTAATATAATAATTGCTCTTTCTTACGAAGTTGGATATTACTAGATTTGAATATATTCCGAATGTGAGGTTTTATTTTATTTCACATTTTTCAAAATTGTGCTATATTTTTGAAATAATAATTTTTTATTCATTTTTTTCCTTCTGTTTTTGTTTCTGTATTTCTACAGCTTTTTCTTGTTTTTGCCTAGTTCAATAAGTTTTAAAGAAATTTTGCATTAGTTTGTTGTTTTCTGAAGTTTTATAAAAATAAAAATAAATAAAATGTCTTTATTATTAAGAATTCATATAAAGTTTGAGCATTTACTGGAATTAATCAGAGGCACTAAACTATTTACGGCCAATATAATAATTTTTCTTGAAGATGCAGGCAAATGATTGATTCTTATACTTCACATATGACCAAATATCTTATGGTTGTTGTCCAATGTTTCTTTTAATTTGATATATTTATCAACAGCCAATAAGTTATTTTTTTTTATTTCATTAATTTTATTATAGTATTATACATATATCTCCAGATTGATATGTAATCTCAATTTACTCATTTTCTTGATATTTTAAAGGATATTCTTTATCATATTTTTATTCAAGCCACCTTATGAACTAAAAAACACAATTCATTTGTTTTGTCTGTTTTTTATAACAGGCTGGAAATGTTATTAAGTTGTATGTTCTCTGGCTGTTCTTTCTATATATTTTATTTTAGTAAATGATATTTTATTTTTTATCACACAAACTAAATATAAATATGTATAATTAATAATGTTTTTGTTTTTTTTAAATATTTACCAAAGATTTGAAATTCCTTTAAAAATGTAATTCTCAGCAAAATAAAATTCAAACAGCCTCAGTTTGGTCAAATGTTACTCGATCATCTAAGAGATTTTAACCTTTCAGGGGTCAATATAAAACTAATTGTCATGAAAGTCACATGGATATATATATATATGGAAAAAATAAAGGTAAAATCATTGTACCTTGATGATTATTATATTTATATAATAAAATACATTTATTTATATTTAGTTACAATTTAGAAATTATATTTATGACTATATCAATACTGAATTTGAAGTTGCATGTTTCTAGTTAAAATTTAGTATTGAATATCACACATCATTAGAAACAAATGTTATATCCACACTGGTAGTTAGTAATAGTCACATATAAATGATCAGCTAGTTATGATTTTGAATCTTTCCAATCCAATATATGTACAATATTTAAGTAAAAAGTTTGTATCTCAGATTAGCCTTATTCTCCACAGAGTTAAAATTATATAAAAAGTAATCATATGTTTAACAATTAAATTTTAAATGTTGTAAATCTAAATATTTTTAAATATTTTCTAATTCTGATGAGAATTTATATATTGTTAAATTTTAACACTTAAGTTGTATAATCTTCAATTATTAGTTTTAATAATTATAGTGATTAATTGATAAAATAAATAGCTGAAAATGATGTACATTCTACCATATGTCTTACTCTTGAAATTAAATTGAATCACACTAAATCAATTAATAAATTATTATTCAGCTTTACATGAATATTTATTATTTTCAATTTCTTTTGAGAATTTGGTGATTCATTTTTAACATAATTTAACTTGTACTTTCTTCATATATTTTAGAAAAAGGCTGGTGTAAGCATTATAAAGACTTTTGAGATATTTTTTCAGATGCCTGACTTTAATAAAATGTTGCATATTGAATAATACATTTCTTTAAAATCAAAGATTAGTTGTTTACAAAACTTTATAGGCTATTTGTGATTTAGTTTATCAGAATTGAATCAAATAACACTCATTTGATTATATTTTAATTGATATATTGACAAATAAACAAAAGCTTATAATTGTTCTGATGAGAAAGAAAATATCACTTTGAGGTAATTGTATTTATATTTGGGTGAATGTTCACAACAAATCAATGATCACCAACTAAAGAGTCCAATTTCAAATCTATACAAACATTATGTTTATACTTAGCTTTTCACTAAAGATAGCCATATGTATTTAGTCAGCTAAAATTTGTGTCAGTTTATGTAGTAAATATAACAAAATATTTATTTTTAAAAAATATTGTAATTTAGAAACATTATTACTTTTAATTATTAAATGATTAAAATAATATAAAATAATCATAAAAAAGTTATTTTTCAAATTTATTTTCTTATAGTAAATATAACTAACTATTTCTGCTTACATTTTTTTATCAACAAAGGCATTTTTTTTTAAATTCTAGTGTCAGGCATAGATAAATATCAAAAAAATTATCAAAGTAATGTTATATAATGTCAGTTATACACTTGACACTTATATGGCGTAAAATTAAGATCTGGGAAGATTTTAAACATTTTTAAGCATAATTCATTATTAGTTCATAAATAGCAATTCTTAGTTAGCTAGAGGATGAAAAAAAATCCTTTAAAGCTAGCTCTTACTAACTATTAACTGATTAGTAATATCTTTTTCATTGAATTGCTTTGCTAAAGTTTGAAATAGTCTGATTATTGAATATTTCAAAACATTAAAATAACAAATGGCCAAAAAAATTGAGATAGTAAAGTATTCATTAAATAATTGTATATATAGAATTTGTTTATCAAACATTTTTATATACAGTTTTTTTGTACAGTTTTGAGCCCATGTTCATTATCTTCATTGAAATAATCTTATTTATATGATTATGTAAATTTATCAATATATTATAACCTGTATATTCAGTGGCTTTACTTATATGCCAATTAAATAATTTTTTGATCTTCTAGCAAGAATAATATATTCCACATAATTCAATATTTACATTAGAGTTAAAAGTCACCATATTTATTCTATTTTAGATCTCTTCTAAGCTAAAAACTTTAGTAATTATTATATAGTAATCATACATTCAAAATACTAAACTAGTTTCTGGTTAATAAAGCCTTTATAAAATCTTTCTTAAGTACAGCTGTTCATTGCATTATATTCTCAATTATTAGAAATATATATTAATTTAATAGAATTACAAATGCATAAGCCATAGACTTTTAGCAAAGATTTTATGTGTGCCCTTCTATTCAAATACTGCTTAACATACCTTTTAAACCCTTTTCATTTCAATGTATATCTTTATATACAATTATGCAAATGTTATAGAATTAGAAATACATTTTTGAATAAGTTGTTGATATGATTAAGATATTGACTATAAGAGTAAAAGAATATTACAAGCGAATTCTTCTTCTCAACATTTAAAGTGTACATTAAACATTAATAAATAAATTCTCTACATTTATATATTATAATAAGGCAATCATGTTGATTCTAAGTTCTTATGTTATATTAATTAGAGTAAACAATTATCTTAGAGTTTTAACAGTATGTAATAAATTATTATCATTAAAAGAAGAATCACTGAAATTATAGAAAATGATTTATTATTGATATGACTAAATATCAAATGAGTTTTATTATATCTACTCATATCATAAGTGAATAGAAATTTAGTATTGAAATGGTGTAAAATGAATAGAATAAAGAATATTTATTTTAAGCAATAAAATCATAAGACCATATTTTATTTATTTTAACAACATGTAGATGATGTGCACATGATAATTAACAAATATAAATTAATTTTATTAACAATAAATATAATATAAAATATTAAAAATAAAATGTAACAACAATAATAATAAGTTATATATAAAGATAATAAATAATATTGTAATAATATTATTAATAAATACTTGATTTAATAATAAATTTTGTGATATATAAAAAACATGATGTGATAACAATAAAAAAACTGCAATGAAGAAAGAATTTAAGGCTTTAAGTCAAAACAATTATAAAATGTAAGAATGTTTTATTGCATCCTTAATTTAAACAGCAGTAAGCTCTCTCTATTGGTATCAGAGTCATAAACTGAATTATTTTATACAAGAACAGAGTATTTTACCCAATTTATATATTTTATTCTTATAAAAGTATAACTTTAACTTGATCTGAAAATCACAAGATTTTGTGGCATTATGTAATATGTTATATGAATCATATATTATAACTAAAATTATAATAGGGTATTTCTAGGAATTTGCTTCAGTTAAGCAATAATATTTTTATATCAATGATATATGATAACTAAAATTATAATAAGGTATTTTTAGAAATTTGCTTCAGTTAAATAATAATATTTATGTGATTATTAATGTTACATGTGCAAACAAATATACTATCAATTATTTATAGACTAATGTACATTTCTCTTTAGGTAAAAAATAAAAATATTAATCTTAACAAATATTTGGAAGTATACTCTAGATGCTTTTATTATAGAAATAAGATGTTACATCAAGGGTTCAATAATGCATATAAAATATTAAATACTATTTTGGCAATAAATGATTTTTAATTAACTTAAAGTCTTTAAACCAACCCTCAAGGTACAACAAATTACTACCCATATTTACACTGAATTACAATCATAAATATAATGGAACCTGTGTTTTCTTTACTATACTTTTCTTTTTTTGAAAACTTTACTAGAACAGTAAGACTTTAACTATTATAAAAACTAAATTAAATCCTATTTTATATGGATTTAAAACTATAATTCTTAGATTTTAAAAGCATTCAAGAATAATTATTCAGGTGTAATCATTTATGTTTTCACAATATTAAATTATTGCGTTTTTTATTTTTTAAAAAGTTAAATAATTTTAATGATTAAGTTAAAAAAAACACTTAATCCTATGGAAATCCTTAATAATCAAGGTTGAGTTTTTCAAGCACAAATAGTCTAATAATCAGGTTTTCCAAACAATATTTGATAATCTTATAATTATTTGTATGTATATCAGGTAAGTATTAAATACGATAATCAATTTTTAAGACATAATTTTCATTGATTATAAAACCTCTAGGCATGTTTATGAAGATAAAATATTCATGAATATAACTACATTTATGGATAGTCATTTTTCACAATAATTATCCATCACTTAAATTGCTGTGGCCATTGTAGTATTAAGTAGTATTTAATCAACTGGTTGCATTAGTTTTAAAATAAACATCAAAATTGTAAGTAGTTTTCATGAATATAATATAAAACAAATTTATTCATCCATTAATTCACCTTAGCTTTAAAATACTCATCTAAAGTTTATGTTAATATAGCAAACATAAATTACAAGCACATGATTTTTGATTTGGAGAAGAGATGAAGAAATAATGTAGTTTAAATATAATATAGCATGCTGTATGTATATATATTGTAATGGGCACACACACCGTTATATTATTTATTTTAAAAATTTAGATATTAAAAAGAAAAGTTCGCATATGAATATTTTTTTTAAGAAATAAAAAATTGAAAGTTAAAAGACATTTAAACTTTATATATATAAAATCGCACAGATGAAAAATTATTAGAAGAAAACTTTATTAAAAAAAGAAAAAGTTTTAAAACTAAATATTAAGAAAAAAGCTTGAAAGATTTAAAGATAAAACAATAAATTAATTAATGCTATTATAAAATGGAAATGATTATTTTAATTAGTTAAAAGTAAGCTAGCCCTTGGGCATTTCAAAATGTATAAGTAAAGGGTAGATAGGAGAAAAACAATAGAAACTAATAGGCAATAAAAGAAATCCCTCAGAAATCGGACTTCAACAAAAATATCATCATCATCATGACATAATGTCCACTGGATCCAAAAGTTTACAATAAAAGGAAAAGTTTGGAAATAAAAAAATTAATTAGAGAACATAGAGATGTGACAGCAGAGGTGCTATATGGTGTTAGTGTGGAGAGAGTTGAAAGAGAAGGGATTGAAAAGATGCACTCTTCAATCCCTTCAGTTTTGCTAAAAAAAAAGAAAAAAAATGACCAATCGTTTTCTATATTGCAGACCACAGGACATCAGTGGAATTAATGCTGGATCCCAAATTGCAAGCAATGGATAAAGATGAACTTTTTAAAACTGTAAGAGCTTTATGAACTCTAATGAACATTAATTAATTTGAAAACAATAAGAACTCTAAAATTTAAACTTTTCAATATTTAAATAGAAATAGAATCCTATCTGGCCAATGTAAATTATTATTAATAACTAATTTTATTTGATGTATTTTTTTTTTAAAATTCATTTCCATTAAGTTATTTGTTTTGTTCTTTTATGTTTTTATTATGATTTTTTTTTGTTGTTAAACAACTTTTAATAAATGTTAAATTTAAGTCAGGCATGAATGGCTGCATAGATTCGTAAAGTTATGTTAGTTTAAGGGAGGGTAAATCTTAGGTTATTTGTTTCATAGTTAAATTGGGTTAATCAATTGGATATGTTGATGTAATTAGTAGATGTAGTATGAGGTCTGCTACATGTAGGATTACATGATATGCCACACTTGGGCAAAATAAGCCTATTTCTCATTGACCATCAGAGACAGACAGTATTTCCTGCTCCATGGATCACCCCTTTTGCCTATAGAATGGAATCATAAGTCAGCAAAAAGGGCAGCAATCCTTTCCTATGTAGTTTTTTATTGTTCTTCTCACCAGACAGATGTAACATTCCTGTACTGGATGAGAGACAATTTTTTTCTCTATAATAATGCTGTTCAGATATACATTCCTGACAGTATGGTATTTGTGCTGTCATATTCATGCTGCATAGAATACAACAATATATCAGATAGATTGATGTTAGTTTGACTGCAAACTTTTGGCCTAAGGTTAAATAAGGGAAAGAATATTTTCTTTTCAGATGCAAATCTATGTAGTCTATCCATACTCGACACTAATAAAATATTAAACTCATCTGTGCGAATTTCAAAAGTAAAAATTACAAATGTAAATTAAATGCTAAAGTAAAAGTTAGATTAAAATAATAATTCTAAATTTTGTATATGTCTAATAAAATGTTTGTGTGTGTTATTACTGGCAGTGGCTTATTTTTTTTAATATTTAAAATATTATTAGATAAGAATTTATATTTTATAAATCTCTGCATCTCTCTGAGCTTGTAACATGGGCTGATGGTCGGAATAAAATATATATGTAAAAATTGAATCTTAATCATGCGTATCTGCCTAATCTATAAATTTTCCAGGATCAAATGGCCTGGTGGCACCCTGTATGACAGATACGGTAAGACTCCAACTTGCTCCACCCAACCGTTATAATATATATATATACATATATATATATATATATGCACACACACTTTAATTTTCATTGTTAAATCCAAATATTTGATAGTTCTTTCTTTAAATTCATTATTAAATAATATATGTTGTTAGATATTTAGTTATTTCTTCAGGATAATGTAGGAAAATATTTGTCATTAAAGAGGCAAAGGATTAGTTGGTTTTCTACTTAGACATTATCTTAGTGCAGAATTAAAAGATGGTTAATTTGCATTTAAATCCTATGCAACACTTCTACATTCAATTAGTAAAAGTCTAAACTATTTTTAACACATAAATGATATAAACTTTATCCAAAAATGATTCATTTTTTGGGATTTTAATGGTAATATTCTGTCACTGTTTCTAAGAAATAATAAGAAGCAGATGATGTTTAAGAAATTTTAAAAATCTATAGCACCAAAATTTAAGATATCATTTTTAAATTATAGATGAATATTATTTTAAAACATCAAATTTCAAAATAACATTAATTAATGATAAAAAAAAACACACATTATTGTTTTACAAATAAATTACCTCTTATATTAAAATAATAAATGAAATGATTTATTTTCAACTTATTTATTTTTTTAAAGTTCTCAGTATAAATAATAATAAATCTAATTATTACTCCAATAATAAATGTATTAAGCTATTTTATGATTACATTTTCTAATTTTAAATTCATTCAACATCATAATCATCCATGCATGAACATATTTGTTGAATATTATGTTAAAAGACGTTATATTATTATTAAGTGTAGTATAAATTGTCTAGTTGTAATAATAAAGTTATTACTATACTAAAAAAAAATTTGATTCTTGTTATCATTAATCTTGTATCTTGTCATTCTATCTATTATTTTTTTAAAATTAAATTTACATGTGAATGTATCTTTTTGTTAACAAAATTTTAACTATGATAAAACAAAATTTGATACATATAATTGTTAAGATCCCTATGTATTTTTAAAATTTGCATGTAAAGACTTCTTGAATGTATTTAATATGTTTTCACTACATCATCATCATCATTATCAACCATCATTAATTCACTGCAGGATGAAATCTCTCCAAGTTTAATCCATCTTCTCCAATCTCTAGCCACTCTTCTTCACAATGCCCAGCACTCTTTTTTATTTCATCCAACCATCTTACATGTGATCTATTTCTGTCAGTTACAATTTCTTGGAATCCAGTTTAATATTTCAATTGTTTATCTATTAGTATGACTTCTAGCAATATCAGCTCAACTCCCCTTCAGAATTCTTTCACAATATCACTAACACCTGTTTGTTCTTTTATCCATATATTGCACTTATTGTTATTCCAAACATGCATCTTTCTATCCTTTTTTGAATGGTCTGAAATCTTTGTATTTATCTTCTATTAAGTATCCAGGTCTCAGATCCATAAATAAAAACTAGTAAAACACTTTCTTTAAAAATCTTTCTTTTCAAACACGTAGACACATTTCCTTTTAATATTGTTATTTCTATAAAAAACACTACAACCAATTTAAATTCTATGATTAATTTCATCCATTATATTTCCATATGTAGTAATAATCTGACAATGTTATTGGTAGTTGTTAACTTCTCTTAACTCATCATAATCATTTTTTTATTTTATATATTGAGAAAATCCATTGAATATTACTTTAGTCTTTTTAACATTTATCTTTAGTCCTACTTTCTTATTTTCATCTGACAACTCGTGGAAACATTTCCTGATGCTCTAAAGCATTATTTGCAAAAAGCAATTACATCATCTGCAAAATTTATGTGACTTAAATAATCTCCATTTACTTTTATTCCTCCAGCTTCCAATTTTAATTACTTCTTGCAGAACTGCTGTAAAATGTTTTGGAGATGTGAAGTCACCATATCTTAGAAATGTTAACCTTTCTAGTATCATTATGTAATCTGATTGTTGTTGTTGTATTTTTATAAATATTGTTCAAATATGACAATATTTTTTATCTCTACCTTGATGATCCAATGTTTGGATCATTTCAAAAATGCTTATAGAATCAAATGTCTTTTATAATCTACAAATCCAAAGCATAATGGCAACTCATATTCATTAGTCCTTTTTACAACTTCTATCAATACTTGGATATTATCTAGTGTATTAAACTCACTTTTAAATCCAGCTTCTTTTTTTGGTTGATTGACATCCAATGTTCTCTGCAGATGAATTGTAATTATCTTGGTAAAAATTTTGATTAAAATTGATAAAAGGCTGATAGGTCTGTAATTGCTAATATCTTATTTATCACCTTTTTTAAAATATTAATATTAATATCTGGAATATTTTTATAATTTAGTCATTTGATATACAACTTTGCCAAGATTTTTTTCTATTTCTTCACCTGATTCTTTTAATATATTGATTACAATTACATGATTCCCTTGAGCTTTTTCTGTCTTCATAAATTTAATTGCATATCTCATTTCATCATTTAAAATCCTGGGCAATTCTGAAGATATAATATATATAGGAAGTACTTGTTCTTTATTACCATATACTTTTTGATAGAACTCTTCTATCCATTTTATAATGTCATATCTCATTTTAGTAATAGTTTCAACTTTTTTTATTATTGCAGATATAAGTTTTCTACCAATACCAAAATGTTGCTTTACACTCTTGAGACTTTTATTCTTTTCTACAGATTTCTTTGAGAGTTCACAATTGTACTTTCTTATATCATTATCAACTCTTTGTCACACCATTTTACAAAATTCAAGATATTCAATCCTTTTTAATGCATCATTTTTATATAACTTCATACTCTTACTTTTTTTTCATAAATTCTCTAGCATTAGTAAAAATTTTATTGGACAGTTGCTGCTTTTTTCTATCAGCTATCTTTGTTGCAGTTCTTAAAAGTGTATCAGTTATTATCCTATTAATTTCATTCTAATCTGAATCATAATCAAAATCTACAAATAATTGAAAACAATTTGCAAGTTCTAATTTAAATTCATTAGAATGATTCTGAAGATTAGGAATATGAACTGTAAATATTGTTTTTTTTTTAATAATTTTAGTCTCTCTAATTTTCACTATCATGCATCTTACATCTTTCTAATCAATGATCACATCCAGTGTTGAATTTATTTAGAACATTAGAATATTGGCATACATTAGTCAACATATAATTCATTTCTGCTGTATCTTCATTTGGATGCTTCTATGTACATTTCCTTTTAACATTTTTCTCAAAAAGAATTCATAATATAAAGTTTTTCTTTTCTGCAAACTCTACAAGTCTTCGTCATCTCTCATTTCTATTAACATAACAAATTTACCTACAGCAATTTCATCTTTCATTTGTTTACCAATTCTAGCATGAAAGTTTTCCATAACTATTTCAAAATGTTGTTTTGTCTGATCCAAAGGCTTTTATACAGCCACATAAAAATCTTCTATTACTTTACCACTATGAGAACTTGTTGGGCATATAACTGATTTATCTGCATTTTTTAACTGCTATCTGTTTGATACACCATAAATCACCTAAATGTTGTTCTTTTGCTTTTTATTTATAATAAATTCTACTCCATTTGTACTTGCCCAATAGTTGTGCTTTTATAGTATCCACTTTTTAAATTAATTGCCTCTTCATCTTTTATTCTAATTTCATAAAGTCCAATAATATCCCATTTAATATAGGAACTTTTTTTTTCAAATTCTTACCATATTTCTTCACTTGAAAGTGATCTGCTGTTATAAGAACCTAAATAAAAAATCATCATCAAATGACAGCCTAGGCTTCTGTCTTTGGCCACCAACTGCTGCCTTGTCTGGTCATTTTACAACCTCCAGGAATAAGAGCCATGGTTTTTGTCTGTTGTGATTGCAATATAATTATTAAAAAAATTCATTCACACACACACACATTTATTTTGCCATAACAAGCAACTGAGAAGAAAGACCATGGCGTTTCTTGATCTTAAATTTAGAGGAAAATAGTCAATAAATTAACAACACTGCCTAATGTGTGTTGGTGAACAGTGTGTCCATGTTCAAATACCATATAAATAATTACATAGTAATAACAGCTGCAACAATAAGAATGTATAAAATGGAGATTATGAATTTGACATGCTCAGTTTCTTTAAGGCCTCCAAGAGGAATCAAAGTGTCTCTTATCAGTTAACAGAAAACTTCTTTATGTGGCATTTACTAGGTAGAAGTATCAATAATATAAATCTCATATCCAATCATATTATTAGCAATAATAGTAACATGAATAATCAATGATATTTGCTTTATTGATAAGCCAATAACATTTTTTTTTAGAATTTAAGGTTGTAACTATCAATTTAGACCTTAAAATATTATTACAATATATATATATGATCACTAGATGGAGCTTTACAATAGCTCCTAACAAGCTTTTGTTTACATAAATGCTGAAAAAGATAGAATTCAATATCTCTTTCATTGTCTTCCACCTCTAGACCATGGTTTTGAGCTAGTTAACTCACGTCAGTAAAGGGTTGGAAGAGTTTTGAGCTAGTTGGCTCACGTCAGTGAATGGTTGGAAGACTATCTAGTTTCTAGTCTTCCAGTCCTTCACTGATGTCAGCCAACTAGCCCGAAACCATGGTCTGGAGGTGGGAGACAATAAAAGAGATATTGAATTCTATCTCTCTTGGCATTTATGTAAACAAATGCTTGTTATGAGCTATTGGTAAAGCTCCAACTAGTAATCATAAATTGCAAGCTAAAAGCAAGTTATGAAATTTATAACTTGTTTTGTTTATCATATATATATATATATATATATATATATATATATATATATATATATATATATATATATATATATATATATATATATATATATATATATATATATATATATCATATCATATATATATATATATACTGGTTATGAAATATATATCATATCATATATATATATATATATAGTGTAATGGAATGTATGTATATAAACATATTATGCTGACCATGTTGCAGTGTCAAATGTAATGGAACTTCCATATATTTGAAGAAAATAATGCTCCAAATGTTAGATGACAAATGTAATGGAATATATGTAATCTAAATGATCTCAAACAAAAATACACAAATGAAGAAAGAAGGCCTCAAATGTTGGTTCCACAATGTAATGGAATGCCTATCTACAATTGAAATGGCCCAATCATTGGGATAACCAAATGTAATGGAATCATGATTGCTATATCCTCATAAACAAATCATAATGAATCAAACTTCACATTTTAGGCATCAAATATAATGGAATGACTAACAACAGTGCTTAATTAATCATGTCTGCATGTTGATGGTGCCAAATGTAATAGAACATATTTATCATCCAATTTAAATAATAGAAATATAGCATATCTTACACATAAAGAAAGATCTTAACAATCTAAGTGAATCCAATTGTTGAGAAATACAAATATAATAGATTGTATAATTTAAATGAAGAAAGATAAAATTATCTTAGTGATATTTAAATAAATTGTTTACATGCCCTTCCAACTAGTTATACATGAAATAAATCCAAAATCATATAGAGCAATAATAAGACCTATCATTATAATTTACTCTCAAGGTTGATATGACTAACTAACAAAATATATCTATTCGAAACAAAGGGAATTCTATTGAAACTAATATACACATCCAATAAGTAAACTTATGTATATCTAAACATATCAATGAACAATAATATGTGTAAGTGACCTAAAGACTAAATAATAAGTGAAATATGAAGTTATTCTCCATTAAATTGTGAATTCAATTAATTTCATAATGACTCTGACACTAAAAAAAAATAAGAATAAAATATTAATACTGTTCCAAATAAATTACAAAGGCATTACTTATAAAACAAATAGTACATCCTTTATTTCTATATTATGATTTGATTTATATTTTCCAAATATTTAAAATTAAAAAAAATAAAATAAAATAAATAAATAAAAGTATATTATATACATCAAATATGTGAATTGTTGTTTAGGTCTACATAAAAGTTATTATATGAAGTTTAAAAAAAATGAAAATAGATAAATAAATAATAAAAAAAAATTAATAATAAAATTTGCGAATATAAATTTCACTTATATATATATATATATAACAACTCATATGCAACCCAAACTTATATACCATACTTTAAAATTTTAAATTACTTAAATGTTAATTTTGACACTTGATAAACTTTTTTTTTTTTTTTTAGAAAACAAGACGCTTTTTAATTAAAAAAAAAAGTAAAAAAAAAAAAGAATATTGATCTCAAATATATATATATATATATATCATTTATATTAATAAAGTTATATACTACCTTCTTTTTCATAGTTACACTTGTTCATTTTTCTTTTCAAAAGTCAACTTGTTCTGTTGTTTTTATTCCTTTATATTTCTTTAATATTAGAATGCATTCTAGCCAAGGCTAAATTGAAGAAATATCACGTTAGAGAAAATTATCGGTTTCCAAACACATATATATATATTTCACTTTTTTTTAAAGATTTCTCTCCTTAAAAAAAATAAACATGTTGAATCCAATATATTAACTAATTTTAGTTACTTCCAGATTGTTATTAGATTGACCATTATAGATTCCAGATAACTATATCAAATTTCGGCTTCAGACACGGTGAAATTCATATGTTGAAATTTTGCCTAGTTTTCCTTTTTAAAATGCCTTGGGATAAACAAAAAGAAATGGTGCAGCTCCTTGGCTGTGATATATATATATATATATATATATATATATATATATATATATATATATATATATATTAGCCGCTCATGGTTTATGTGTTTACTACAGTAATTTACCTTATTTAATTATTCTCAAGAATGGCAATTCCAAAGAAACAAAGTACAACTAATTTTATCCTTCAGTTTTTTTAATAACTATCTTAATAATGATGCCTCCTTTTGTTGTTGCTGTTATTCTCCACACACCAGCAAATGCAGTTTTTAAAATCATTATTACATATGTTTTCTTTTAAACAATTAACATTAAAAATAAATAAATAAAAATATCAATCATATAAAAAATATTAAATCGAAAATTTATTTGACAGCTTTAAATATATATATATATACATAAATAATAACATTGCATTTTTTTAATAATCACTGCAAGTAAAATAATCTTTTTTATAATCAACAATTTATATGTCTTTATTTATCTATAATAATTAAATATTCACAGCGATGTACCATCAACAAATAAATAAAATAATAAATCCAAACAACTATAACTAATAACAATAAACAATAATAATACTCCATATATATAAACATCAAATCAAAGAGATTTTTTTTAATAACAACAAATGATATTTCAAAATATACGTAGATTTATCGATCTTTTACAATATATATATATATACACAAATAAATTATCCATTTATTAAAAAACTATTGTAATAGCAATAAAATAATAAATATAACAGTAATTTACTATTATATACAGTCTTTTAATCCATACAAAATCAGGATTTATGAGATTTGAGTTGATGATGTTTGCTTCCATTTTGTTTTTTGAATGTAACAGCAATTGAGGAGAATTACAGAATTAACCAAAAGAAATTCTGCAGATTGAAAGATTATATATAGTAGTTAATTACCATCATATTTATTATTTTAGTGTTATATATATATATATATATATATATATATATATATATATATATATATATATATATATATATATATATATATATATATAAGCAGTCAGATCTGTCTATCCTACTGTTTCACCTACTATATACTATAGTAGTATTTCTATATATGTAACTATCACCAAGTCCTCATATATCATAGTTATATCACACTAATATTGTAATAAAATCAGACTAATTTTAAACCTAAAGGTACTAGTTATGTATGTGTGCATATATTTAACATACAGTAAAAGAAATGATTGTATATGTATAATATTCAATAATTATGCACATATATATTTCTAGTAGTAAAATAAATGGAAAATGCTTTGTATGTGTAATGAGGCACTACATATATACAGGAAAGAATAATGTTAACAGAATTAAAACATTATAAATGTTGTTATTTAGAATAATTATTCAAAAAGTAATATTCAAAATTATTACATATTTCTGCATATATCACTAAATTATATGATCGAGTTACATATATAACGAAATGTTTTTTTTTAACTTTGAATTTGTCTTTCTAAAAAAAGATGACTTCATAAAACTTAATCTTTTTCGCTGTATTATGACCTAGTTACTAATTAAAAGTGAAAATAGGTTTTAAAATAAAAGTATGAATAAATTATTGTGGTTGTCTGAAGGAGTAATCCACCTGTAGAAAAATCAATCACAGTGGGATTCCAAAATATCTTAGAATGCAGTGAGGTAATGAGAAAAACAAATCTAAAACTACTATGACAGAGGAGAGGGGATAAGCTGATATATAAGCTTCTGCAGCCATCTTTAACTCAAGAGGACATTCATTTAAGTCAATTCATTGACAAAGTATTTTGGAAAATTGGTGATGATCATGAAGTTGGGGTAGGAGGGAACTTACCTTGCTTTCTCAACCTTGAGAAGATTTACAAGTTGTGGAGAGTGGTGTAGTAGGATCCGATACAACCTAAAAGAATCCCACAACATGAAGCCAATTTGCCAACAGAAAGAAGATAGGGTAAAAAACTCCCTCAGCTTATAGTTACATTTTCAACTAAAATTCATTAATTCCTAAAACTAGTTAAATCTACTAACTATGGCCAAAATAATAATGTACTTTAAACTTACCACTTAAATGTAATTTTATTTTCTTTATTTTAATCCCAAAATTTTGCCTGATTTATTGTCTGGTTTAGTAATATATTCTATGATTTATTTATTGATTTACTGATTTATTTCTGATTGATTTAGTTTCAACTTATTTAACTTATTCTAAGTTATTAAAACTGATTTAGCTTTAACTTGTTTTAATCGTTTGATTTTAAATGATTTATCATAACTAATTTAGTATGTATAATTCTAAATGATTTATTTTAAAATGATAATTAAGTTTCTAAGTTATTTTACATATTTAGCTTAATTATAATGCTTGCTTCTATTAATAATTCTCATAAATAACATAAATCTATATTAAACTCAATCAATCACATCTAAACTAATTGCATTTCAATTCCCTTTTAAACTAAGCTAAAATAAAGCCAAATTTCACATTTTACTTATGTGAAATCTTATCTTTAAACTTATTTTTTTTTAGTTAGATCTATGCCAATTTTATTTTATTTTCAATTATGTATTTGTTTATACTATATTTGTTCAAAATGGAGTTTTACTCTTAGTTAAATTAATAGTGAGAAGTGATTAGATCTTCTCATGCATCAATATGTAATTTTCTCATTTATTAATGCACAAAAGAAACTCCATTCTGAAAAGGATAAAATGTCTTATTTAAGATATAATTAAAAGCTTACAGCTACTCTAAGATAAATTTACTTTAAATGTGATATTTAATTAATATTAGCCAAGGTGATAAAATACAACATAGAGCTATAATTTTGTATCGGAATTTTCCATAATATGATGTAGGCCTACCTAGAATTATATAAATGTCTACATAGATAGCTTTATAAATTAGATTCATAAGCTTTCCTTAATAGCATAATTCTAGATGCTATAAAATGAACTGATCTATGGTGGTTTCATGACGGAAACTATTGCTTATCATCCTAATTTTATTATATAATGATATAATTAGCATTGCAAATATGTCCTTAAGAAATGCTACAGCATATATACTTGTTACTGTATGTATTTATAATGGGTGTATGTGTAAGAACTACCCCATTACTCTTTGTTCAGACAACTATATTCTTCAGACAGGTGTCAGGTAAGCGCCACCCCATTCTGCATACTTAGAACTGGGGCTTGAGTATCCAGAAGATTAAATTAATTGTTCAATCACCTGGACTAAAGGTTTCTTATTCACAGCAATGAGTACGGTATTAAAGGGAACTGGTACTTGGTACAAATCCTGTGAAAAAGCACACATTTGAGATGCAGGGACTCAGATTGTATATTTTCTATATGCCTTAGTATCTGAAGTCTGACTACCATTCATCAGTTCATCCCACCATAATAATTGTATCTTTCAGCTTTGATCTGAATTTGAATCTAATTTCATAGGCATATAAGCTATATAGAGAATATATTAATTATTTGTGTTTAATAAAATATTCTTTATAAGTGTTCATGATCACTTCTGCTAGCTCTAAATCAAATCTAGATCCTGTTATATAGCATAAACTAAGCATATATCATCATTATCAAACTATACTAATTCTTAACTTAATAAGCTCATGAAAACTGTAACTTAAAATATATAAATCTTCATCACCTGTGAGTGATATACATATATATGATGAGTAGAATAAATTAACTGATTTGTAACCAAAAAATTAATATCACCTGTGAGTGATTTAAAACGTCATAAAATATATATATAAACCAAAACTACCTGTAACTCAGCAAACCATAAATGATTATATCCAAAATCATCACCTGCATGTGAACCAAACTTAAACATTAAATTGTATCCCTAACTTAATCACCTGCAAGTGAGACAATCCATATAATCATTGCAATTATTATTTCATTTATTAATTTTATTATTTGGCTTTCATTAAATCAATTTTAAATTTAACTTCTGCTTAGTGTTTCAATGTTTCTCATTGTTAAGTCATTATTGATTAATTATTTATTAGTTGTTAAGAATCACAATCCTTATTTAGTAATTATGTCCAAGCCATACAAAATTTATATAGCTATACTATTAAAAAAGTCAGTTTCCCATAGTCTTTTGCTTTACCGATGTGCTACTGCCAGCACAGGATTAAAGAGAATACTGCTGTGACCTCAAATATATCATCTGTAAGGTAGTAAATTTTTGAGAATTAGTAAAAAAACTGGGGCTATATCAGACACTTGGTCATCACCACCTTATGCTGATTTGCCTTGGAATTATTTACTAAAATTCTGGATTTTATTGCACGAATGTACAGATATGACTGTTACAATATATATATATATATATTTATGACTGTTACAATATATATATATATATATTTGCAGAGGTCCCTACGGTCATTTTTTCAGGTGCATAGTTTTAAGGTTGTAGCCTTAATATATATTACCCAAAAGTCAATGTAATCAATCAGAAAATATGATTTTTTTAGTATATCCTTAAGCAATGATAAACCAATAAGATAAAAATCAATATTTATCTAAAAATTTAGACCAATATTCTCTCATCTTATATGTAAGTCAGGCTGGGCCAAAGACTTGAACTATTTGATAAGTATGCTAAATTATAAACTTAAATCCTCTTCATGTATTTAAAAATATAAAACAAATAATTTGTTTTTAAATTTAATTCTGACAAAAATAGTAGCTGTGTTTTAATTACTTCTACATTAACAAAAATATATCAATCATGACAAAGATAATTTTATTCTCATCTAAAAGCCATTAGAATAAAAATATTGACAGAGTGCTACAAGTTAATGAAAACTATTAAAATATATATTTTAAAAATAGTCCTAAGAAAGTACAACCATAGCCAATATTGAGTTAAGATGATTGATCTTCCTCCTCCATTATACATGTAAGGCAGAATACTATACTCATCAAAAATACCAGATATTTGAGCATCTAATAAAGTTGCTATTATCTAATTAGAATAATTGCTTGAAATTGACTTTTAGTAGAAGAAGAATGCACTGATATTTTAAACTGTAGATCAATTTATGATCTTACAGAATTGTAGAAACTTTGGAGTGCATTAAAATCAATGTCTTATTTTATATATATAATGTTATAAAACATTTTAATATTTTATTAGTTATAACCTTTAGTAGTTTTAGCTTTTTTAATTCTCTCATTTTTATGTTTTGTTAGAATTAGGATGGTCCCAAATGTCATTTAATATTAATTTGATATAATCCCTGTTGTGTTTGTTTTAATCCATCTATTTATATAATCCATATTTCCAAAAACTGTTTCAAAATAATCCTCCAGAGAATTTCTTTTCTAATAAGTTAATACCCAGTCAAATAATTTAAATTCAATTACTACAAATTCATATTTTGATAAAACTGCTATATTATTTGAAAAGAAAAATATCCAATGTTTGCGTTTCTTTTTAATAATCAAATTGATAGATTACATTTTATGTTATTTAATAATAATATTCTCATTCATTTAAACATAAATAGTGGAAATTAATTACTTGTGTCTGCATATTGTAGGATGTTGATTATATAAGTTAATTTGACCAAAAAATAGTTCAAAAATATTCAAACAAAAATGAAAAATTTGTTTTAATATAATTTTTTTTTTTAACTATGTAAGAATATTGAATTTCAAAATATTATCAAAAACCAGTATATTTAAGAAATAATTTGTAAATACTGACCAAAACATTTTGAAGAAATAATGCATTCCCCTATTTCAAGTTGGATGCTCCAAAGCTTTCCAGAAAATGGAATAACAAGTAAAACAAAACTAATTAACGACAGATAAAATTATGTATGTGGACATATGATTACGTAAAAGTCCAATAATGATTAATTAACTTTTTAAATTATAATTATGTTTATAACGTAAAGCAAATATAAACATTAGTTTGAAAAGTAGTGATAATATTTTTTTCTCATGTATCATAGCATCCATCGGGAAGCGAACCCACCACCCCGGGACAACTGCTTGAAAAGCGGCTGTCGCTGACATCCGTTTGTCATTGTTTTCAAAAACAAAATGAGTCCTTTAATAACCTTTTGGCTATTTAGATATATTATTTAATCTCTTTTAAAAAAATTAAATGGCATCAGCTAAAGCAAGAGTTTCACAAATTACAAACTTTTTAATCCTAACAAATCCACAGTTTTATTTGAAATCATCTTTAAAATATCATTTCCAATACTATGAACACAAAATATATTTAATATATTACGTTAACAAATAATTTTTAATAAAAAATAAATGTTTGATTTATTTTGATATAGAAAGTCTGTATTTTAAATGTTAAGCTTGTTAATAATTAAAATGTAAATTTGGATAACATGCTTTCACCATTTTAGTAGCTCATTGTCATTATTACATAAATATTAAAAAATATTCATCACATATCAAGAGTAATAATTTGAAGTATTGACTAGTCTGTTAAAGAAAAAGGGTTAACTAGATATACTGATGCCACCATATAAGTACTCCATTCTTTTATAAATTAAGATAGTAGTAGCTTCAAAATCATATCCAATGACAAAAGAATTCAAAGAATTTTCTTGTGGACAATAAAATCAGGTCAGTCTCCATTATTGCAGTAGAAATAGAAATAATTTGTGGTTAAACATTTATTATCATGGTCATTATGACTTTACTGTTAATAAAAGCATGGTCCCAAAACTATGAAATACAACTGCATTATTATCCCAAATATACTTCTGTTGTGTTTGGACAATCCAAAACATTCCCTCTTGCACTGACAAGTGTAGGGCTCAATAAAGAAACATAAATTTCTAGATTATTGTCATATAAAATTTTTATTTTGAAGAAAGCAATGTTGTAAATTTAAAAAATAGAAAATTAAAAAAAATGCAGATAAGTAAAATAAAAATTCTAGAAGTATATTTTGCATCCATAAAGGATTGTATTTTTAGATACTTCAAGATGTTTAAACACTGATAGAAAAATTGATAGAGGTTTACTTTGAGCTTGTCTAACTAATGTGATGGTAATTCAACTTTATATGCAAACATTTAACAGAAAAATGAAAGTGAACTGGAAGACTTTTTAAATAAATACAATATATTTGGTGTAGTAGATTAAAAAAAAAAAACAGTATTAGGACCAAGTAGAAAAAAAAATAGATATATTTGAATTAAAAGAGACTGCAGATATGATTATTTATTTTTATAAGCATGAAAAACATATTATAACAATATGATTTGAAATTCCATTCAGATATATATTAATTTGAAGTATCTAGAAATGTAAATAAACATTAAATTGCTTTCATTTTGGTGTTGAAGTTTATTGTGTATCATAGAGTGCATATCAATTTAGATTACAATATAGACAAAATAATTACAAGAGTGAGATTTAACAAAAAAAAAAACTACACCAAGAAGACAAAATCTAGAAAATTTCTAATTTCCATGTGGCAGAGGAGACTAATGTTAATGTAGACTTTTTTTTTTACATTATCAAATGAATCATCAATAGGTATAAATTTAAAACAATAAACAAAACTAATTACTTTTAGCAAGTGAGAGGAATCTTTAATTAGAATAAAGAAAAAAGCAATCATTAAAAAAAAAAAGAAAATAATTTGGATAATTTTCAGAGAAAAGAATTGAAAAAAAAAAAGAAATTAAAACAATAATAAAGAAAAATTTGTCTTACACAAAGATTCCAAAAATAGATATTACTATATATCATGTTAAATATGAAAGGAACGTAAAAGTGTCTTCACTATCATCTTTATAAATTTATTGATTTAAAAAAACATCTTATGTTACTTATCATCTTAATAGTAAAATAACCTCATGCAACAAAATGAAAAGACTTCTTAATCATACCATTAATATGCTTAGCATCAAAAGTCTTTTTTTTTTTTGAGTTAAAAAAAGATTTCATTATTTTAGAAAATAATGTTAAGTTAAAGAAAATATTTTTATATGTGCTTCACTGAATGGGAGAAAGATTTGACAAGATATCTTGGCATAAATTGTTCTTGCTATATTTCACATCATTTCAATCTGAAGAGATGGAAAACTGTGACTCATGACCATAATGTGGTTTTTTGATCCCACTGTTGTGGCTTTTTTATCACAATAAAAACAAGCATAGGAAAATGATCACATGATGATTTAGTGGTTTTGTACCAATCCCACTCATAGAATGATAATAACTATGATTTTAAAGTAGGAGGCATCAACATATATAGAAATTAATTGGATTCATATTTATATGACAACTATAAAATGAACTTGGATTAAAAATACCATGGGCACATAGCATTATAGTTAAATAAATAGGTAAAATATTAATATTGCAGGTTTGTATTAGATCCCAAGATTTAGGTGCAAGGCTCTCATCTTCAAGGTTTTCACTGATGAATGTAACAAGTTAGAAACTTGTCTCGGTATACCAGAGGAATAGGCACCATATAGGGATTTTAAGCACAATCTTTCTTGCATCCATTGAATGCTATGACTAGAACTAGGTGGCACTACTGTATAAAGAGCCTCTGTAAGAAAGTCCAGAAGGTCAAAAAGAATGTTACAATGAAATAGGAAAATAAACTATGAGACAGTCTTGATAGGGGACTCAATAATTAGAGAATGTGGAGATGTAGTTGCAAGGGAAACTAAAAATAGGTATGGAAGATTATGTTTATCTGGAATTAGAATTATGAATGTTACAGATAAGATAAAGAAATAGGGGAGTAGAAATGTTTATGTTATGATAGTGACAAATGTCAGGGCCATCAGAGAGAGTAATGGATGAAAAAAAAAAGATTAGTCATTTGAATAAGATTAAAGGAAAAATAGGAATAGTTGGACTACTACTAAGACTTGACAATATGTATATATTAAATAGGGCATATTCTATAAATAAGAGGTTGAAAAAATATGCAACAGAAATAATGTTATGATTGTGGAATGTGTGGGATTTTTTATTAGTAAGTGAGAGTTAAACAGTAAAGCTGGATTGCATAACAAAATAAAAAAATTAACTATTAGGGAGTTTGATTTATGAAAAATATTATAATCCAGGAACATTGTAAAAGGAGGTGGGATGAGAAATAGGAAATAAACAAAGGATAACTGATTCAGATATAAATATAATTGTGTAGAGGGAATGAGTCTGTAAACTAATAATAAACAAACCAATTACAAATGTAATAGAGAAGAAGAGGTCAAAAGAATTTTATAAAAGGGTAGTAAAAAAGAATAAATTGTTAAAACTGGTTGGAATTAAACAAAGCAATTAAAAATGAAGAGCTTGAAATATTAGCAGTAATGAAAACACATCTTCACATTGAAACATTTTGTATGGCAGGATATAAATAGAAAAAGAAAAGACAAAAGTGTGGTCTTATAGGAGTTATGTAAAAAAAAAAATTAAATAACTATAAAGTGGCAAGAACATTTGTGGTTTGATATAAGATTAAAAAGACAAGAATGGATAGTGGTTATAGTATATATGTCCACTGGAGATATAAGGGAGTAGAACAATAGCATATGTAAATGCATAGTTAAGGATATATAGAGTTTCAAAAAGAAAGGGAATAATGTTTGTAGGTTATATAAATGGCATATTAAAGAAATTGATGATGTGAATAACAAAAATGAACAGCTTTTGAAATTTTTTTTGTCAGAGAGTGAATTTGAGCATTGGAAGTTTATCACATATTTATGAAGGCAATACACATGGACAAAAAATAATATATTTCACACAATAAAATATGTATTTTTAGAAAAAGAGGGAATAAAAAATTTACATGAAAATTAAAGTATTTGATAATTAACAGAGAATATGTAATAGTGATCATAATTTTTTTATAATAAAAATGGTTAGTAATGTGATAAAAATGATAATAAAAGTAGAAAGAATAGTGAAAAATGTGGATGGGGAATGAATGATAAGTATAATAAAATAAAAATAGAAAAAAATGAAGAGTTACTTGGGGATGGATATAAGGACTGGTATGATGAAGTAAAAAAAAATGGCAAATAAGATTTTAGGTGAGAATATTTAGAAGAACAAAAATAATAAAAATGAGAAGAGAGGAAAAAATCATGCAAAGAATATAAATATGCTATTAAAAACAAATAAAGTGAAAAAGATATTAATATCAAATGAGAAAATTATTGAAAAAAAAACAAGTTGTTTAAAATAGATAATTATATAGAGAAAATGAAATTAAATAGTAAATTATTGTAGAATATTAATAAAAATGGAAGAGATGGGAGTAAAAAATTTTGAAAATATATTAAAAGAAGAAGTGTACAGGAGAGAGAACTAGTATTACTATATGATGAGGAAAAAGAGTGTACCTCTAGAGAAGAATTACACAACGATAAATAAATATGTAATAGATATAGAAAAGATGTTAGATGTGAAGGACAGAGTAATTGAAATATTAGTTTTATAAAAAATGAATTAAATGTAGTTGAAAAGTGGAAAGGCAACATGGTTAGATGGATAGACAGCAAAGATGGTGATGAATTTGGAAAATATGGCAAAATTAAATCTATTATCATGTTTTAATAAGATGATACAGAAGAGAAAATTACCAGATAGCTGAGATAATACAAGACTAAGGCTATTATTTAAAAGAAAGTGTAAGGGCTATAGAAAGATAAATAAGTATTAACTGATAATGGTAGCATTCATATTATACAAAGTTTTTGGATATATGGTGACTGGAAGGGTGGCAAAATATATGAAAGAAAAAATATAGTAGGGAAATTACAAGGAGGCTTTAGAATAGATAGGCATATAGGAGATAGTTTATTTGTAGTTATAGATATGAGTAGAAATATAGGTAGACAGTTATATATGGTAATTATAGATATAGAGAAGGCATATGATAGAGTAAATAGAAATAGATTATGGGTAAATTTAGTAAATTTGGGAATGAATAAAACTTTAGTGGATCTTAATAAGAGAATGTGCATCCTATGTCACCTAGTTTGTTATATTTAAATTACTATACAGAAAAAAAAAATCAGAATTAAAAACAATTCTTTTTTTATGTTGCACTTCAAGTATACAATAGTCAAATATGTTTAAAAATACATATATACAAGCAACAAAGATTACAAATTATAAAATTATTATAAAAAAGCCTTTTCCAGAAAATTATGTTTTTTGCCCTTTTCAATATGTCTCCACAATTTAAAGCATATATAGTGACATCTATATCAATACATGAGAGAAGACAGATAAACAAATGGATATCTGACATGATCTATTATGTGATTTTTTTCCTCAATTCTACTACAGAGTAATTTTGTAGTAGAATTGAGGAAAAAAATTACATAATAGATGGTGTCAGATATCCATTTGTTTATCAGTCTTCTCTCATATATTGATATAGATGTTGATATATATGCTTTAAATCGTGGAGACATATTGAAAAGGGCAAAAAACATAATTTGCTGAAAAAGGCTTTTTTATAATAATTTTATAATTTGTAATCTTTGTTGCTTGTATATATGTATTTTTAAACATATTTGACTATTGTATTTGTTATATTTGAGAGAATGGAGAGAGCAATAAAAATACTAGGAAGAGGAGTAGAGATACCATTAATAGATAGCATTGGGGTACATATATTATCAGGTCTTTTGTTTGTTGATGATATCTTCATGATGATATCTTCTTGTGCACAGAAAGTAGGGAAGATATGGAAGTTAAGCTATAGACATGCATAAGGATGAGTAAAAAGATGGGGATTAAATTTAATGAAGAAAATTCAAAAGTATTGATGATAAATGCTTGAGAAGGAAAATAATAATTTTAATTAGATATAAAGTTAATTGAAGTGAATAGAAACTATTTGGAAACCATCTTAAGTCATCAGAGACTTTTCTTGGATGAATGGAAGATAAAATGATGAATGGCAAAGAAATGAAAAAATCTGATAAAGAAATTAACCGTATTTTTATATAATTAATCTCATGTAGCAAGAATTGTATGGAAGGGAGTGTTAGAAGCAGGGTTAACATAAGGTAACAATGTGTTATGTGTTAGTAAAGGGGTGTTAGATTATTTAGAAAAAAACACAAAGAGAAGTAGGAAGACATGTATTAGATGCAGATGTTTGGACAGCTGAGGAAGCAATTCAAGAAGAAATGCGATGGTCAAGATTTTGTATGGGGGAATCAAAATAAAAATATTCTGTAGATTGCAATTTATGGATAGTAAGATAACCAAAATAGTATTAAATTGGCTTATGAGCAAAGAACAGGCAACAAGATGGATAAGAAAGTAGTATGTATGCAGAAGATTTTGATAAAGGCTTTATGGCAGTATACTTGTACAAAAGATGGGATGGTTGTGTTAGGGAGATTGTTGATTGTTATACTGGCAAAGATTGAATAGAAGAATAGATGCATTAATACAAAATAGAAAGTTGGAGAGATTGAGAACTAATATGGAGAGTAAAAAGAGTTTAAATATATATAGAAGTAAATAAAACGTTCATTGCGAGATAAATTTACAATAATAGCAAGAAAAGTAATTTACTGTTTAAGGTTAAATAAGATTGTTAGTGACAAGTAAATATACACACAAATGTGGAAATGTGAGTGATTTAGTCTGAAAATTATGTAAGAAAGACATAGAAAATATTTTGCATCTACTAATTGAATATAAATATTTACAAGCAGAAAGAGTACAAATAATGAAGTTGTGGGAGAATAGATCTAAACAAAGTGATTATACAGAAAGTGGGTACTTTGTTTTTAAGCTGGGTTTAAAAAAGATAAGGGGGATCTGGATATAAAGGCTGTAGGGTAAACAAATATATTGTTGGTGAAATGAAATTGAGCAGGGTAAAATAAGAATATGGGGAAAATAGAGTGGGGAATAGAAAGGGAAGGGAAGGTGGCTAAGAGGTTTCTCTGAGTATAGTCGCTGAGAGATTCCTATCTTTGATAAAGGAAAAGTCATAATGCATTGCTTAATGTTTTAACAATTTATATTATTTTTTATGCATAAAGAAACTGATTTATATATTTTTTTTGTTTTTTCACTAAAATGTGCATTTAGTCAGTTATTTAAAATATTCCAAAATACTTCATTTGTTCTATTTTTTTTATAATTCTGATTCAATACCTCATATGTCTTTTCTATCTCATAAAAGCCAGAGAAGAATTCATTATGTAACACTCACTAAAGATCTTGTACAAAATATTTCTTAGTCCAAAGGCATATTGGTAATTAGGCAATAGAATTCTACAATGAACGATAATACATGTATATCACTATAGTTGTTTGTAACAGCTGTCACATTGTCATTGCAGTTTTTGAATTGCATCCTAAACTTTAATAGCCATTTATATCAATAAAATTATGCTATAACATAGATAATTATAAATATCATACTATGAATTTTGGTTTTTTAAATAAATAAAATGTTGACAATAGAAAAGAGAAATTTTTTAATTCTAAGTAGCTTTGTTTTAAAATTTTTAATTTTGAAAAAAAAAAAAAAGTTTAACTTGGGCTACAATCTAAGGTGGAGAATGATCAATATATCTTAAAAATTTAAGCTTTTAATAATTGTTCAAATAATTATGATTTTGAATTAGCATTTACATTTTTTTTTAAAAAAAAAAAACTACTTTAATTTTAAGCGACATCAATAAATGATTATTGATTGCAAAGTAATCTAGAGATAGTTAAACAATAATCTCCAATATGGAGCATTCCATGTCATTAATGAAGGGAAATGAGGTTGTTAACCTAAACATTTTTAAAAAAATTCATTTTTAAAGTAATACTCGTCTATTTATTGCTGACAATTTGTCAAGAATATAAAAATTCTATGTCAATATTTTGTTAATCTGATATCTACTTATTATATTCAATGAAAACCCTTTTTTCTAAAGCAATTTATTTAAACACCGAAATTATGAAACTAGCGCAATTTCATTATTAGCTAATAGAATTTACGTTTTCTTTTTTTATTTCTGAAGGGGGAGGGGGTATTTTAAATCATTAATCATTTTAAATGAAATTTAAATATCTCTAGAGATGTTGCTAAACAAATTGTGGAATAAATAATTATAAAAAAGTTATTAAAAATGATGAGAAAGAAAATTGAACGCAACTTGTACAATCAAAAAATTTTGAAATTTATAATATTATAAAGAAAATAATGAAATATAATTTCCTAAAATATAACTTTTGTGTTAACAAATAAATATATAATATAACTATATACAAACAAACGCATATATATTTGTCACTTGCTATCAATAAAAGATAAGCCAGTATTTCATACATCAAACGTGTTTCTTATTTAAATCAAAATTGAGAATATATCATGTTATTGATATGTCAGTTCGTATTCTACTTTACTCTCATACTTTTTTAAGGGCCTTATGGATTCTCATTTAACAAATTTTAAATTAACTAAACCAAGATATTTTATCATTTATTGGAAATGATATATAAAAAAGTTAATAGCCTAAAAAAAATTAAACATTAAAATAAGATATATAATAAAAACAATACTTTTATTTCCATAGAAAAGTAATGTTTTTGTTTTCAAAAATCCATTAAATTTTAAATATATATATATAGAATTTATTAGTAAGTTTTGTGCACCTGTGTATTAGTATCCATTATTTTTCATTTTTGTTGTGTTATATTTTATATTTTAATTGTTTTGTGTCTGTACAAGTTCAGCTGATACTGTTATTATATAGCTGACTATTGTTCCCAATCCTTAATTACTTCAAAATTATTTGTATATTTTCCTCTTAAGATTTGTGATATTTTTCCTATACTACTTTTTATTTTATTGTTGGAAAAAAAAATTCTACCAAGGTGAAGGTAACAATTTATTAATACAAAAATAATATCTCAATTCTTAAAAGAATATTTTTTACAAATAAATAAAAATAAAACAATTTATGAAATTAATACAATATTTCCATAGAAACAAACCACAGTGCAATTTAATTAAAAATTAGTGAAACAATATTATATTAAAAAGCAAACTTATCATTTACAGGTTGCATCTCTCTGCACTCATAATATATCATTCTATCACCTATTATCTTCCTTATGATAACATTTACTTTTTCACAATTATTACACAATTCATGATATCCATTTTTCCTGAGAATCTTTTAAAGGTTGTCATATTCATTTTTTTTTGGCATACCATTTTTTATTGCAAAAAAGTGCTACATTGCTGTTTTCATAATGCTATTTGTGTATTCATATTATCAATGGAGGTTTCTAAGTAGCATTAATTAGACAAATATTTTTAGTTATTTGAGGTAGAGCAGCTTTTTTTAATTCAATCATATTTTTGTTGTATTATTTTTTTATTCAAGTGAAGTATTTTAATGTTAAGATGTTATCATATTTATATGGTTAAGTTTACTATCATGCATATCATTTACTTGATGCCTGACTAAGAGTGCCTTTGCTAATTTATAGGATACCATATTGTATTATTTAAGACTAAATAACATTTGTAATACAGTCATTTCTATTTCATTTTTCCTTACTACATTTAGTTAATTAAATTAATGTATAGCTGACATGACTTGAATGTCTTATGCCATCAGTCATTGCTCTATTGTAACTGTGCAAATAAAATTATGTGTTTTCTCAATCATATTTCCATTTTTCAATTGCATGCATGGCCCTAGAAAATTAATATTGGGAACAGACTGTAGTCTGATGAAACATACTGGAATTTTTTTTTTAATTAACTTATAAAAAAATTCACATTTAGGCAATGTGTATAAACTTATAAAGATTGTAAATTTAGGCAATATTTTTTAAGTATTGCATTTACTATCAAAAAAATGTAATGGACTTAGTAAAATTGATCTAAAAATTATTTGCTTATCTAATAGAACATTCACTAAAATGAATAGTAATAATTGTAAAATATATAACATAAATAGTCATAAAGGAGTTAGGGAGTAGTAAAAGTAAATGTTTTAATTATACTTGTTTAAAAATAATGATGCATGTAATATATAAATTTAACTTAACATAAAATTTTAAAGGCCTTAATACAATCAAGATTTGATTAATATAGCTACTATCAGAACAACTTATCATTTAAGGAATCCACTAATAAAAATAATTAAGTGGTTTATTGTTCAATAATTTGTGAAGAAGTTCAAATACAGCCAATGATAAGCTATGCAAGCCAGAGACCTACAGTTTTTAAGACCATCTCTCAAACCACTCAGCTAAAAGAGAATGCATGGGATTGGATTTATTGTACATTTTAATTTAGCATATTCTATGCTTAAATTCTAAATGTGAATGGTAATAAAACTTTTTTGCATAAATATGTGCCCATTTTATCAATGCTAATACTCCAATATTAGATTTAAAAAGTTTTAAACCATTTTTATATTACATTATTACATCAATATATTGTTAATAAAATATTTTTGAGGCATTAATGCATATGTTATTAGAAACAATAAATAGTATTCCAAGTTATTGAAAATAATAATGTTGTGTCTTTAATTCCAAAAATCTGCTAGTGTTAAGTTTTTTCACAGCTCAAAGTTTAATAATTAGAAACATGTCACTTAGGTAGATAAATCATTATATAAAACATGGATGCATCCATGTTCAAAAATGGTATCTAATAGCTTACATTATAATTTACCCTAAAAGTTACCTTATAATTTAAAATCAGAATGCAAAATAAATTCACACTACACAAGCAGGCATAAGTGCAGTTTATCAGATAAATCATGGATTAATATATTTTAATTTAAAATAATTGCATAAAAATGATCATATTCTAATGACATTCAAAAGATATTAGTTATTTGTTCTTCAGAAGCATTTACAATCCATGCTAATTTTTTGTAAATAATTAAACATTAAAATTTAAATTTTTGACATTTAGGATTTTTATATAACTGATGCATAAAATTAGTTTTAAAAGTGTGTTTTTATTTTATTAAAAAGAAGAATTCTGAATGATTTTCTGACAATAACCAAAAGAAAATATGCCCATTTTGTTATGCAAAAATACATATTAAATGTTAAGCTTCATAATAAATACACAGTTTTACAGGCAGAGAAGTTCATAATCTTTTTAAAAAGACATTAAAAGGAAAGGAAGATTAAAACTGCAAAATAGATATCAATATTCATTGGTTGTGGTCATTTTATATCATATAAAAAGAAGTATATAGATTTAAAAAATATATTATAATTCTATTAAACCCAAGAGGTTGGCACTTTTTTACATGATGACAACAGTATTTTGAATAGATGAAAATATCTTGATTATATTTTGATTAATAAAAAAATAATTGAAATAACAACGATATCCATTTATCATAGTCATTTAGGCTTGAACACAAAAATCCAGTTTTGTGAAATTATAATAGTTTTTGGTAATCTTAAAAATTATAAGACTAGTTGTCCTGATGAGATACTTGGATAAATTTTAATATAATGTGATAACAATATTTTAGTTTCAAAAAGTATTGAAATTTTATTTTAAGAATATATAGGTTCATGAAGTTGTACACTTGATATAAATGCTTTTATTTTTATAATATTTAAAAATAAATAGGATATACAAAAATGTAATAATTATTATTAAATGTCATTGTAGTCCTTTTGCAGTAAAAGCACTTTAAAGATTTTGTTTAGCAGATTGCTTCTTGGATAAATAAATGGTTTCCAGAAATGAAATTTACTTTTAGAGAATGAATCACTATAGATATGATTTTATTGTCAATCAAATTAAAAAAAATACTTCAAATCAAAGATATTTATATATTAATTTCATTAATTTAGCAAAAATATTTGCCTTAATTTATTGAACAGAATTAAGAAAATTAATCAGTTTGCTCTAAAGTTTATTAATATTATACAGTTTCCATCTGTGGAAATGAGGGAACGTTTTATTATTGGATAAGATCTAAGACATTTGAAATAAAAGCTAATACTAAATAAAGGTGTGTAATAATCAAAAGATAAATGTACTTAATGTTTTAATGCAATGATAAAGATATTCATTTAGTAATTAAAATTCACAAAATTCAATTTTTTATTACTCACTGATGAAAGGCATTGGGAAAATTTTGGTTAGGATGTTTGTTAATGTGAAAATATAAATGAATATTTAGATATTTTAGTACATATTTAAAGTGTGGAGACAGATTAAAATGTTGAAGTGCAATGTAGATTCCAATGCATTATAACATTTATCAAGTTAAAAGTTGGAGTATTAATCATAATTATATTACTATTGCAGCTAAATTAGTTGTATGTAGAGAAGTTATTTTATGTGGTTTAGTATATAAAAGTAAAATGTAAATCTCTTATTGATGTAATATAGAAGCATTAGAAAAATTTCATTTAAAAATGTTCTGTAAAATTATAAAATATAATTGCAAGATCATAAGATTGATCAATGTGTTTTTGAGCTTACTGGATGTGGTGTTACAGAATCCATTATAGAAATGAATGAATTCTAAGAGACTATTTTCATGGTGAATGTGAGCATAGTTTTCCTGAGAAAAGCAGTTTTTATTTCTGTTATAAAAATTAACTCAAAATTATTCATAAAAAATGGGATTACTTATTGCTTAATTTAACAAAATATTTGAACCTGTTAGAAAAAAAAATTCTCTAGAAATTAAAAGACCGCATCCTAAGATATCAAATTGATGATCATATTATATATTATTATTTTGTAGTTCTATTTTTTACTTTAGGAGTTGAAAAGGCCATTATTCATTTGTTAGTAGCTGATAATGATCTGTGCAGATATTGTTAATAATGAATCATATTGATTTTATTCAAGTCAGATTGATCTTTTACATTAAAATTTATAATTTGTTTTAAATTTATAAATTATTAAGAATTTTAAACTTCTCACTCAATATTATAATAAAATAAAATTGAAAGCATATGAAACACTTGAAAGAGAAGCTATAAAGAGTGCAAAATATTAAAAGCCTAGCACTTTTGAGTGGGTTGCCTCATATTCATACCGCTATGAATATGAGACAACCTGCCTCAAAAGTGCTAAGTCTTTAATATTTTGCATTCTTTATAGCTTCTCTTTCAACACTACATACATTTTTAGTTTTACCTTATTTTATTTAAATTTGTAATTAAATATTGGTCTATTTCCATGGTATAGTATTAATTATTAATGACTTTTAGAAAAACTTAAGCTCTATTTAAATTTTTCAAATAACATATATGTTAGTACAAAACATGTCACTTGTTTAATGACAGTACTTAGCACGAGATTCAAACCCAGAACTTTTAGATTTATACATACTTTATTTTGAGTGAAGTTATAATCAACTAAGCTATTGTTCTGTCAAAGGCAAGAGTGATTAGAAATTTTGTATTCTTATCTATGAGATTCTTATGAAAGAAACAATTGGAAAATATAATTTGATATATAATAGTGAAGATTGAACCTAAATATTTATCGAGAGTTATAATATTTCACTCATTAAAAAAAAGAAAGCTTTTAGATTTGAAAAACACAGGACAATAATTTTTTTATGTTATGAATAAACATATTATTGAAGATTTTAACTCAAAGAATTTATGTGGATAATGAAGAAGAACAGTTTGATTTTCAAAGAGAGGAAGTACAAGAGATGCTATTGGTGCTGTAGAAATAATAGCAGAGAGATATATTGAGCAGTTGGATAAAGATGCTGTATGTCACCTGTGCTTTTTAATATTTGTTAGAGAAATATTAGAAAATATAGAGGAGTTCATATTTTATTTTGCAGATGTTAGTGGTCTTATATTTGCATATGAGAACAGTCTTCATGATAATTTGTTGAATAAATATAATGAAGTATGAATGGAATATGGAATCAATTTTAACACTAAAAGACAAAATGTTTATGAATCGAGAGAAATACAAGAAGATTATAAGTTAAAATTCATTGAATATTCTTCAACAAATGAATGGATTTAGATATTCGAGTAGTCAGTTGAGTGAGGATGTAAGAAGTTAAGATCAAGTTAAGTATTGGCAATGGAGATATTTATTAAGAGAAAGAAAATATTTTGTGAACATTTGAAGAGAGAATTAGAAAAAAAAAATTAAATGATATATGTGGATTATACTATTATATCATTGTAAAAGGTGAATGATGACTAAAAAAATTGGAAGTTTTGATTTTTTTAAGATGTAGTCAGTGTGAAGAATAAAAAATAAATAAATGAATGATTAAAATGACAAATGAAGTTTTGGAAAGTATAAATTAAAAAAAAAATATTTATTGAGGAAATTAGAGATAGAAAAAGGTAGTGGATTGGGTAGATACAAAGAAGAAAGGATAGTTTGATGAAAAATGTTTTGGAAGGAATGGTGAATGGAAATAAAAATAAAGAATAAAAAAAAGGTGTTTTTTTTCTGGATGATATAAGTGATGGGAAAGTTATTTAGAAATTAATATGTGGCAAAGAAAAGAATGGACTGGGAGAATGAATAAAGTTGATAAGTGATTATTCTCTGGATCTGTCAATTATTATTTGAGTGATTTGTTAGATTCCTAAAATTTTATAATTATAAGGGAATGAATGAATCAGAAGTGTCTGACTAATGCTATTCTAGTATTAAAAACCTTCTTCAGATTATATTAAATTATAATTGTGAAACTAATTTCTTTCAATTTCTGATTTTCAAAAATACATAATTTTCGTCTATTAACAAAATTTAACACCCATTACTGAAAATAATATGATGGATAAATAATAATTAGTAAGAAATATTAAAAAAAAATTGTTAGTAATAAATTGTTTTTGAAAAAAAAAACAATGTATAATATTTTTTATTATAAGTAATTATTCAGAATTTGAAATATATATATTTTTAGGAAAATAAAAAAATATACTTTGTTCCTTATTTGCTTAATAACAGTTGAATTGATTTTGTAATATAATTTACCCTTCAAATTATTTTTATATCACTGGAAAGTATTTAAATAAGCAATTTAAAAGAAGGTCAAACTTTTTTATAAACATTATGAAGCCTTTTAAAAGAAAGTAATACATTTTCAGTAACATATGAACTTTACATAATGAACATTTATATTTTATCTCTTCTCTCCTGGGGAATTATAACCATGTTTTAAAACAGAAGATTTCCTTTTTATATTATTAAAGACTTTTAAATTACTGTTAATTTAAAAGACTTAAACATTTGGGACTTTAAAAAAAAACATTTACAACATAAAAATGAAAATGATTTTTATGTAATTTAAAAAAAAAAAAAAGTCATGTTAAAGCTTTAAGTGGTAATCACTTAAAGATCTGTCTTACCGTAAATTTAATGTTAGAAACCCCATATGCATATCATTGCTATATTCTAATACTTATAAAGTAAAAATAAAAAAGTAACGGCAATTTAGTTTTATTTGTTTACGTTTACTTTATTTTATTATAACATATTTCTGAAACCACATATAGCAATCGCATCTTTATCTCTTCCACTTTCATTCTGTAATGATTTACACCTTCCAATTTAATATACACTCTACTCAAATTAGCATATTGGTAGTGTAATATACTCAAGATTTAATGGTTTCTAAATTGAAGCACTATTGTCATCTATGATCAACAAATGTCATATAAGCTTTTGAACAATTAACTATTTGATTATATATATATATATATATATATATATGTTAAAACGAAGATTTGCACGGGTTAAATATATAAAATACATATTTTGCGGGTTCATCCGTGTTAAAAACTTTTAATATCAATATACTGATGTTTCGACTTGGTCACACAAGCCATCCACAGAGTTTGCGGGTTCATCCGTGTTAAAAACTTTTAATATCAATATACTGACGTTTCGACTTGGTCACACAAGCCATCCACAGAGTTAACTCTGTGGATGGCTTGTGTGACCAAGTCGAAACATCAGTATATTGATATTAAAAGTTTTTAACACGGATGAACCCGCAAAATATGTATTTTATATATATATATATATGAAAAAAATCAATTCAGATGTCACATGATGTAATTTAATAAGCTTGTGTTTACAAATGTTATATTAATGTATATATTATATATAATAATTTAATGACTATATTCATATAGTACACACATGACCAGTGCTGAATGTCATTCCATAGCAATTTCAGTGAATCTGGTGTTATAAATGTACTTAAAGGTATAATATTAAACAATGTTCAAAACTGAGGAGATTAGACTGTAACAATAGAAGCAAGTTTGAAAAAATCATATCAGAAATAAGTCAATCTGTGCCACTAGATGAAAATGGAATCAGAATCATGAGATTAATTAATTGTTCTTTTATGCACAGGATGCAATAACAAATTATCCAAAGATTAGTTATTGGTATCTCAATATACTACAATGTAATGATTCAAATATTATACATCTGAAAGTTTAAACATGTCCAGTAGAAAATTGTACCTGAAGTGTCTGAATGATTTCTTCTTTTGAATTAATGAATATATTTATGCTAGAATAAAAATATGATAATATAAAGTGGGTTTGATCATGATCTTGTTTGTAGATTTATGTAAATAATTTGATCTATTTAATTTATCTAAAAAACTAAAAGTATTACTGCTGAACTATATTTTATTAAGTTCAAATCATTGTCTGCTATGGGAAAACTATTCTGTATGGTGATTATATTTCTATCTTTGCAATTAAAATCAATTATCGGATCTCTAGAACGTTCTGCCATATGTTTATGGAATTCATATTACTTAGTTAGTCCTCTTTATTAATTTTTATCTTAAGATACCTTTCTGTATCTCCTAACATAAAGTTATGAATTTCAAATAACATATTTTAATTGTATCAATTTATAATAAAACAATATCTACCAGATGATATAAAAATAATACTGTCATCATTAACATCATGATAGTTTCTAATTACTTTTTAAAATTATTTGACCTTTCTTTGATAACAGAACTTATACAAATAGACTTTACAATTTTAATTCAATAAAATATTCATAGTGAACCCTGATAAAAATAATTACACATTTAATGCTAATTAGTTCTTTTATTTCATTGGCCAAAACAAATTGCACAGGATTGTGTAAAATATTTAAGAAATTATTAAGACTATTATTCTCATTTATCAGTAATTCCTCTGTTAATTATACATAATAATTTGATTGCTTATGCTACTCCTGTTAATATAGAATAGCTAGAACACTTTAAAACTGTACTTGTTTCAATTAATAAACAAGTTCCATCTGCCAAGGACCTAACATACTAACTTTTTAATAATAAAATTATTCATGAAATTTTAAACCAAAAACATATACCACCCTTGCTGCTGATAACACTCCAGTTAGTGTTTATAATCCTTTAGTTGATAGTGTGATTTCATTTTTTTTATTATAACCAATTGTATTTAGATTTTATCTACACAATTGGTCAATAATCATTATTTCATCTTAAAACAGTATTTAATCAAATATTAACAGTTCAAAGCTCACTAACATTAAAAAATATAGATTTAAAATATTTATATTATTACTCTTAAAAAAGCTAACACTATCAAGATTATGTGCATCATGGTATAGCTTCTCCCAAATAATTACTTCCACTAAATTAACAAAAAAAAACAGTCTCAATTTACTTGTTATATGTGTAAACATATTTGGAAAAGCCTGCTTTACAAATTTTTTGCTCTAAAATATCTTGATATAACGGATTAATTGAATGTCAATCCATAGAATATGTCTTCATTGCAACTTAAATAAAGTCATCTACTCATAATAAAATCTTTGAAAATCTCTATTTGTAAAACATTACCTCCATTTTAAAATTTTAATTCACCATAATTCTTACTAGAATTATACTTTTTCTTCATTCAAAATACTGTTCCTAATAAACATTTTCTTGTCTATACATTTGAATTCAATATTGATTATATATGTATAAAATGTAAAAAGTGCTTGAGATGAATAGTTTATACCTTATTGTAAATAGCAGACTGTTTTAGGTTTAAAATGATATAAAAACAATTTGTTTGGAATAATATTTATGAAAAATATTCTATAATAAACATTTTTATTTATTCTGTATTAAAATAACAGAAATAATTGTTGTTGTTTTTTTAAAACTACAAATGTGTTTTTATATTTAACTTAAAATAAAAGCAAAAGGTGTCCAGAAATTGTTGAACATACAAGCTTTTATTTCAAGTTAAATATAAAAGTCCAGTTGTGGTTAAAGAAAATAATTATATTTGGTTTTTTGCTGTGCAGTAATTAGAGGCAATTATAATATATATATGTGTGTGTGTGTCATACCATCATTGGTGTAAATTTAAACCTGGAATTACTATATTTCTAAAAAAATTAAAAAAATTGTTGACTTATTTTATTGTAATTCTCAATTGATTTAAAAAAAAGATCAAATACTTTACTTTATTAATGAATAGTGACTGGTAATACATCTTATTGTAAGATGACATGCATATTTTTTTATAGATAGTATATTAAATTATTAATCTATATCATATAGCAATAAATGATAAAATTTAATATTTTATTCTTAGAAAGATATGATAAAGTGAATTAAGTGATTAATAGATTCGTTTGTTGACTTTTTATTTATTGCATATATATCACAAATAATACATGAACATAAACAAACAAAATAGTTATTATTTAGAATGTGTATATGCATGTATAAGTATTCTATGTTTATATGATTAAAACAGTATTAAATTATACATATTTAAAACATTATATATTTAAAGAATTGATTAATGGATATTAAATAAATACACAAGAGATGTTTATATTTTATTTAAAAATATGATATTAAAAATATATTCTAATTCGTAAATTTATGTTTTTATTATTCTTTAATATTAATACCTTATTACAAACATAAGAAAACATTTTAAAATCTCAAATATTTAGTGTATTTGCAAGAACTTTTTATTGAAAGTAATTTAACACTTAATGACAGAGACCATAACAATAAACTGAAATTGACTTATACCATAGAAACAAATAAATCTAGGATAATGACCAAAGTGTAACATTAAAAGGGGGAAAGTATTTAAGCTCTTGTTCTTTGTTTGATCTCTCCCTCTCTCTCTCTCTCTCTCTCTCTCAATCTTCTCTCAATAAACTCTCTCTCTCTCTCTCTCTCTCTCTCTCTCTCTCTCTCTCTCTCTCAATCTTCTCTCAATAAACAAAATATGCAAGGTTCACAGGTTGAAGTAAAGAAGAAAGAGAACTCTTTATAGTAATTCATTGTAGATTTAGAAAAGTAATTTTATTAATTGCAAAAATATATTTATCAAAAAAAAAGTTTTATTGACTAATAATTGGTAATAATGAAAATAAAAAAAAGTATATACATATAACATGGTGAATGGTGAAAATTAATTTGTTTAATAAAATCAAATATCAGCAGTATAAAAGTAAATATATATGTAACATCTAATTAATATACATATAAAATCCTTTGGAATCTACAGGAGGTTTAAATCGGGCAGCATCAACCAAAGGACAATGTGGATCTCAAAGGAAGGACTTGTGGGTACATCTGGTTTGTGCTGATTTAATGTAGGGCATAATGGAATAGATAAGTAAATAATAAATAGTTAAAAATTTAGAATTATTATAAAAACAGAATTTTGGATTACTTAAAAAAAATAAGAACTTTTTTTTATTTTATGTAGATAAATTTATTCGTTTTAAATATTGAATCAGAGGAGCAAAGGAATCTATCACCTGTGGAGAATGATAGTTTCATTTCTTTCAAAAATCCCAAGTGGTCAAAAGAACAAACAAGCCAACATAAATGCAAATGATGATAAGATTATTGATGGAAATGTTAAATGAGAATCAATAGTATTTATTGGAGAATATAGGGCTAGAAATAAACAACTTCTCCAGGATTTAATGAAAGAAATGAAAGAAAATTATCATGGGCAATATAAAATATGAAAGAGATGAAGCAAAATGTAGAAAAATAAAGCAAGAGATGGAAGAAATGAAGAAGGAGATAAGGATAGGCAAATCAGATGCAATAGATGTAGTGAAGAAAAAGCTAAGTTAAAAATATTGAAAAAGTAAAGCAAAAGATAAAAGTAGTAAAAGAAAATGTTAATGAAATTAGAGAAGAAATAAGATTATAAAGTATAAGAGTAGACAGAATGGAAGAAGAAATAGTACAGATAAAAGAAACATTGTATCATCAACCAAAGATGAAAGATGAATCTGGCTGTTGTGCTTGGAGAAGAAATATTTAATAATAAACTAAAACATAGAATGAATAGTAAGTAGAAATAATTGTACAGAGCACATCAGCAGTATGTAAAAAGAAAGAAAAATAGCTTCAAAATAGAAATAGAGCAAGGATGTGCAGTAATAAAACATATAAAACCAGTGAAAAGCTGCTTCATAATATTACAAATGTTGATAGTAAATTATAAGTATAGTTTTATTCAGCTAGGTAAATACATAACTTATCAGGAAATCATTAAAATCTTAAAAAGACCTCATATTACAAAAATAAATAAAAGTCTGAGCATTTTAATAAGATGCAATCAGGTTAGAGTAGTAAAATGAAAAAAAAAAAAGAATAACCAGATAGGATCAGTTAGTTATGGAAATGCTAATAAATTGACATAAGTGGTACTTGGACAGGACAATTTCTAGATTATTTTATTATATGTATGTTATTATAACTAATTTTGTGTGCAAATAATTTTACTACTTAGTAAATTTTTTTTTTATTATTTTGTTTTGGTGAACTGTACTGATATGAAGTGCTATTTATATATGCTTCATGTCCATAATTTACAATATTCAAAAGGAGTTTAAAAATAAATCTTTTAATCAATTTTAATAAATAAAAATTATATATATATATATATATAATTATATGCAATAAATGTATACAGTGTATATAATGATAAATATATTTACAAGTGTAATAAAACAAAATGCGTTTTTTTTTTTTTTTTAATTAATAATTACAAAGTGGGAATGAAATTCTGATAAAGAGTAATTAAAATGCTTGTAACACATTAATTAAGTAAGGATATAACTATCTGATGATATTTAGGCTCATATTTCATTAATCCCTTTCAAAAATAAAAAAAAAAAATTGCAACTGGTATGATTGTGCAAATTGAACTGGAGACTAATACAGAGGTCAGACATCTACAATTAATAAATCAAAAGATTCAAACAACTACATATCAATCCTATTTTTTGTTGATAAGCAAGATCAAAAAGGTTTGAATAAATATTGTAAGTAGGTTTATGATTATTCTGCATCTTCTGATTCTTATGATTATACTGATTATTCTGTATATTCTGTTGTGTGCTTTAAGTAATCCAGCTTGTCTTATTTAACTATTGTGCTGTGTTCTTTAGTCATTCTGCTATTTCAATAAGCTTCTCACAAATGTATTTATTTGTGTATTTTGGTTGCAATGCCATATAGAAGTAGAGAATCTGCCATATGCTTCAATCTGACCAGCAGACAGAATGCAAGCCATAAGTCTATCACCGAGTTCAGAAATAAAGCCATCATCCAAAGAAGAAACATCTGGAATGTTGTGTACTATACATGTTTCTAAGCAAAAACTTCAATTATCCAAAGCTTCATGGAGAAACCAGATGTGAAACAAGGAATAAACTACTGCCAGAGTTTGGAATGATTATTAGCTATTGTTTGACAGATAAAGTCTGCAGAAATATACTATTACCTAATAAATGATCATAAATTTTTACAATGAAAAGAATAGATATAAAGTTTCAAAGAATATTATAAATCTCTTGCATTATTGTTATTCATCTCCTTTCTAATGGAAATATTTTAGCCAGCAATTGTTTGTTAAATTTGTTTATAAGTGGATATTGTAAGAGATTGTGGTTTTGTTGTCTAAACATGGCACAATTTATTTAGTGCAAATTTGAAAAAAATGTATATAAGTTTATTATTGCAATCTCTGGCCATAATGATTTATTGTTTTCTGTCATCTGCACTTAATCAAAAATATCAACAATAGTGTATAACTGTAATTTAATGAACCCAGAATGGAATTTGGGTAAGCTGTGTAGACATATTAAAATAATATTATCTTTTTAATTGACTTTTAATAAATTACAGATTTTAGCAAAATATCCTCCAGTTTTGAGGAAGGAGAATTGGAAGTATTGATATAAGTAAACTGCTGTAACTATTATTATGGGCTGTTTTGTTTACATACAAAATTTATTCTTATATAATTTGTTATTCATTATTTTATTTAGTGCAATAACATGTAATAGATGAAAATTCCTTCTGTATATTATCTGTTTTGTCTTTGTATATGTTGTGAATAATAATACCATTTGTAAAACTTCTGGTCATTTTTATGCTTAATATGTGATAGATATAAATTTGCATCATATAGTATGCTCCTATTCATATGTATAAAGCTTTCAAAAATAACATAATATCAATGTTGCCTTTTATATTTGCTTATATGGCAGTTAATATAGCATTTAATTACTTACCTGCACTAGAGCCTGAAAACATTTATGGTAGTTTAGTTATTTAAATAGTTTATAAATATATTCTATCCTCAGAGTGTAAATTTATTAATCTTAAAATTGTAATAATAATTGCTTGTGATCGTTAGTCTATGCAGTGAATTTATAACTTTTCAGAATTACTTAATATGTGTTAATAAGCATTTAAACTGTTTTACACTGTATGTAACATATGTGCATAAAGTTAATCATTGCATGAATAAATTTAATTATTGAATCAATCATTTATTAAACATATTAACTTGTTTATAGATAGACAAGGCAATCAATTTATGTTATCATTTATGGTATCTTTTTTATTTCATTACTTTTTTAGCAATTTCTCATTATGTTGCAATCAATAACTTAACCCTTTTCCCGCGCTCGACGAGGCTCCTCGTCGACATCTGAAATCACTCTAACTCAGTTCATTTTCATACGAAAAAATTCGTTAAATATGTATTGAATTCGTTTTTAAAAGTTCTGTACGATGGTGACATCTTCCGATTTATTTTAGAAGTAAAAAATAGAAAAAAACGCATTTAAACCTAAACAAAGAAGGAACATTATGTGTGATTGGTTCTTAGCATGCTCTCAGCCGAAAAAGACATTCTGATTGGCTGGAAAGAACAAAGAAACTGCCTGATCAAAGAAAATAAAGAAAAACGCTGAGATTTTCATTTCGAATACGATTTAAATTATTATTAAATAATATTTATGGAAATTAAACATAATTTTCAGAGAGAATAATAAAAAAACAAAATTATTTTCGAAAAATATTGAAGATTTTAGTACAAATTTTGAAGTTGTAATAAAAAGAAATATTTACTTTTCTATAACGTAAAAGTCGATCTTTTTGTTTACATTATAACTTTTATGTTGCCGATATTCAATATCTTAGAATAAATAAATAGCAATTTATTTTTGAAAGAACTTTCGTTGTCTTCACAACCTTAAAAATTAATTATATACTTTTTATAAATGTATCTAAGTTGAATTTAATATTATAGGTGAATATGTTTTAACAATAGGCTTTGTCTTCAGTTTGTGAGTTGGCCAATTAAAAGATTTGATTTTTATCTGATACAACCAATGATAAAATTAGTGGTTTAAGGGTTAAATTAGAATAAGTTAAGAGTCGCATGTGTCAAGATGATCTTAGTGGGCTATAAAAGAATTGTTGTTACATGGTGTCAGAATGTGGAAGGCAAATGCAGATTGCCCTTAAGTGATTTTCATGTGAATTGTACATTTGGACAGTTACAATATATATATATATATATATATATATATATATATATATTTATATTATATAATATATATATATATATATATATATATTAAAACAAAATAAATGTCTGCTAATATCAATAATACAATAACAAAACTTAAATATATTCCAAACAATTGTAAACAATTTATAATACAATATAAATAAAAACTCATAAAGAAGTATTTTCGATTATATTCATAATCATTTTCAACTCAACTCTCAAAATGGAATCATCTATTATCAACCGGAAACCCATGTCGATTTAAATATCCCACAATTCATTAATCCTAACATTTGCTGACTGTCTGTTTATTGTCATATTTTTATACCTACTAATAAAAACTGCCTCTTTAATTTTTCTTTTTTCATTCTCTCTCTCTTGGCCTAAAATTTTTATTTTATTTATATCAAAATTAAACTTAAAATTACAATTTCTATCATGATCATAAAAAACAGATTCAGTATATAACTTGACTTCATTACTATTATCATTACATATCTGTACATTTCTCAAAACTCTTTTATATAACAATTTATGTTCTTTAATTCTTTTCTCTATATTACATCTAGATTCCCCTACATATGATAAGTTACCCCACAAAAAATTCTATAAATTATATTACTCACGTTATTTTTTTCTAACTTATCTTTTGAATTATTAACCATTCTATTTAAATTACCTGATCCATATAAAGAAACATTATATATACCATTATAAACTTTTTTCATAAATTTTACTTAATTATTATTATAAAAAGGCAAAGAAATCCATTTCTTACTCTTAATTTCTTCATCACCAGTATTTCTATTAATTTTCTTACTAAATTGACAAACAACTTGATAAATTTCTTTTATATTATAACCTAACTTAATAATTCACTTACATAATTTTCAATATTTTTCTTTTTATCACATGCATATTTACACAAAATATTATTTCTATACAAAAAAGACCTAAAACCAGCCATATTATAATTATGTGGCACTTTAGATAAATAGGGAATATTCTCTCTAGTTTCAATAGGTTTAATAAATAATTTATAGTCAATCATATTATTGTTCCTTGAAATTATCAAATCTAAATATTTAATACTGTTATTATATTCTTTTGAAGACATTACATGTATGAAAAATTCATGCTTGCAAACTGATAGGAACTTGTTGCATAAACGCTTGGAGTTAGTGTTTAGATCTAGTTTCTGGCCCCTACCCTTCACTGATGATAGAAAATTAGCTTGAAATCAGCTGATCTGAAGGTGGAGCTAATGAAAGAAATAGTGAATTATGACTCTTGATGTTTATGTAAACAAAAATATGCTTGTATGGTAAAACTCCATCATCTATTGATCATAAATGCAAGTGATAGCAAGTTACATGATTTATAACTTGTTTTTGTTTTTCATATATATATATATATATATATTGTAACGAACACAGACGTTCGTTACATTGTTTTTTATTTATTTATTAAACATGAAAGTAAATTAAAAAGTTCGCATTTAAAAATTTTCTTTTAGAATTAAAAATTGAAATTAAATATCATCTTAAACTCGTATATATTAAATCGCACAGATATAAAAAAATTATTAAAATAAAACTGTATTAAAAATAGAAAAGGTATTTTAAAAACCAAAACTTAAAAAGATTTGGAGATAAAATTATATCTTTAAATTTATCTTTAAATATATCTTTGATTTGGAAATCAGAAATGGAAATGATAAATTTAATTAGTCAAATGTAAACCAGCCTTTGGCATTTAAATGTAAAAACATCAGTCAGAAAGGAAAACAATAGAAACTGTTAGCAAATAAGAAGAAATCCCTATGGAATCGGACCGCAGCGAAAGGACCATCGCATCGGTGACGTAATGTAAATTCAATCCTTCACATTAATATAAAAAGGACAAGTTTGGAAATTATTAGTTAGTGAGTTTTATTATTTACGATGTGACAGATATGTGTTAGTGCGGAAGTGAAGGAGAAGGGATTGAAAAAGACTCACGTTCAATCCCTTCAGTTGTTATAAAAATGGGAAAATGAAACATCGCTTTTCTTATATTCAGAGGACCACAGGACCATCGGGAAATTTAACGCTGGATTTCAAACGGCAAGCAACTGTTAAAGATGAACATTTCTAAAACCGTAAGAACTTTATAAAATATAACGAACAATATTAATTTGAAAACACTAAGAACTTTAAATTTTAAACTTTCCTAGTAATTTAATTGTTACAAATAGTTTCCTATCTGACTAAAGTAGTTAAAATGTTATTTGATGTATTTTTTTTATTTATTTGTGTAAAATCATTTCCATTTATTTAATTTTGTTCTTTAAGTTTATTTATGATTTCTGTTTTCCGATAAATTAAAAATATATCAATGTTAAACTTAAGTCGGGCGTGAATGGCTGTATAGATTTGTAAAGTTATATTAGGGGAGGGTAATCTTAGGTTATTTGTTTCGTGGTTAAATTGGGTCAAAGGATTGGATATATTGGTGTGATTAGTATATGTAATATTGATTCGCTACGGGCAGAATCGCTTCATACGCCGCACACTTCCGTTTGCCTATGGAAGGAATTATAAGTCGGATACCGCAGTTCTTTTCTATGGAGTTTTTTGTTTTATTGCTCTTCTTTGCAGATAGATGTAATATTCCTACCTCATAAGAGGCAATTTCTTCCCTTAACCTTTTGTGCTGCCGTATGTTATTACATTGAATACATCGATATATCAGATGAATTGATGCCAGTTTGACTACGAATTTTAGTCTAAGGTTAAATAGGGATAGAATGTTTATTTTCAAAAGCAAATTTATCTGGTCTATTCATGCTCGACCCTAAATAAAAATGCATTAAATTTAAGTTGTTTATAGACGCTTGCATGGATTGTTTATTGGTTAACTATATTTGCGTTTCCATATTTGATCAAAATATATAGACATTCGATAAATAATGATACCTTACGGTGAGTATCTAAAATGTATTTATTCGGAGGTCTTTTTAGTTATTGGTGACAATGCAAGTATCTTATGGTGAATACTATTGGGTTACATATAAATTTCCCTCCGCAATTGTCAGTAATCAATAATTTTATGTTTTGGTCGCTTATGTTTACTTTGGAATGTTTTTAACCGTGTAATCTATGTAACCGATCTATAGCAACTTATTATAACAAGCTTTTATAATCCCATCTGTGCGAACTTAATTAAAAATGTAAACTTATAATATAATAGAAATTAAAATGTAAATTAAAATCTAAGGTAAAGTTAAAAATAATGTTAAAATGTAAAACTAATACTAAAATAATTTTAAATCTTATATATATGTGCATAAATAAATGTTTGTATGTTAATTACTGGCAGTGGCTTATTTTATTTATTTTTTTAATGTTGAAATCTAATTAGATAAGATCTTATATTATTTAATCTCTGCTATTCCAATGAGCTAGTGACATGGGCTAAAGACCGGAATCAAAATAAAAAAATTTTTTTTTTTTTTTGACTGACGTATCTGCCTACTTTATAAATTTTTCTAGGTTCAAATGCCTAGATGGCGCCCCGTAGTGCAGATTACGTAAGTCACTTTCTCCGGATCGTTACAATATATATATATATATAAGCTAAATGATAAGATTTGGTGTAAATTAATAAATATTATTTAATGGAATTGTATTTTAAGGAATATTTCTTGTGACCATTGGTGAATTTAACAGGTAGTATATTTTCATTCTCTATTTTTGAATGCACATGTTTGTTTATTATACATAAAAATATAGCAAAACCAAAAAGAAAAATTAAATTACATAGAAAACAAAATTTAAATATAATATATTTCTTAATGCTAAGCTTTTTTTTAAAATTTATGGTATGTTTGTTTATTTCTTCACATATATTAAAAGCAAGATTTTGGGTATACATATTTATGAGTACATTTAATAACAATCTATATGCAATATACATTGAGTGCTTAATATTTTATATAATTAAATTAATAAGTTTGTATTTGTTTTTGTAATAAAATAGTAAACAAACTAAACATTAATCGATTTCTTAACACACACACACGCACACACACACACACACACATATATATATATATATATATAAGTACTCATTTGGAAATATTTATGCAAATACAATATATTTTCGTTTTGATTTCATTAGTGTGTCATTCATTCACAACAGATGTCAGATACATATTAAAATTATATAACAGTTGCAATAAAGAAAATAATAACTAATTTCTGATAAAATAGAGTAACAATAAATATTTTATATGCACATTAACTCATATATTATTTTCTTTATTTGTTATGCTTATTATATTAATAAATTATACTTTAATCAATTAAAAGTGGATTTTGTTATTATTCATAGACAACTTATTATACTAAACTTTAATATAACTTTGGGAGTTTCTACATATTTAAATTCTCAGCTATTTATAACATTGAATAAACATTTTACTTATTTTAATAATTTATTACATTATCTTTAACTTTTCATTAGTTACACTTTATTATTACATTAAATAAATAATTAATCATGATTAATCTAATGCTTTATTAATGAACGTTTGTGTAAACTAATGTATTTATTTTATATTTTTATATCATTACAGAATTTTATGTCTCACTGTCTTATTTGAATAGAAATCAGTTAGTTGAGATTACCTGATATTTAATTCTGTTATGATTGGCATTCCAACTGAGCCTAAGAAAATCATTTATTTATTTTATGTTTTAATTCTGTTACAATTACTTATATATTTTTATACTATTCTAATACATATTATTTTTAACTTTTTAGTATTAGGACCGTTTGTGTTATCATTCTAATTTTAAGTACAATGAAAAATTAAAAAAAAAAGACCTGCACATTTACAAACAATTCCTGGAATCACATGTCTTTCTCTCTACTATGTCCTTAAAGAAATAATAAACTAAATTTGGTAAAATACTATTTTTTGAATTGTACACTATGCCATCATTAATGTCCTTTATTATTAGAATTCAAATCAAGCTTATTCTTCAATGCATTTCTATATAAAGTGTATATATTGTAAATAAAGTACACATCTATCTATATAAGATATTACTTTTTCAAGTTAAAATAATTCTTCATTTATTTAAAGTGTCAAATGTTTTGTTTGTATTTTTATATATATTATATTAAACATTATGTAACTTCAATTTATTTTTGTATACATGTGTTAATACTTTATATAATTTTCTATTAATAAGTTTACTTTATAAAATAATTAATTTCTACATTATTTTGTTTATAAAAGAAACAATAAAAAAAAACAACTTTTATGAGCAAAAGACAAAATTTGAAAGAATTTTTACAATCATTAGACAGTAATATTTGCTTTTGTTTCTATTTGAATTTACCTTAAATACTTTTTTTTTAAATATACTGCTCTCTCATGCACATCACCAAAAGCTTACTAAAAATGCTATCAACAAATTTGAAATCTGATCCATTAAAAGCCTTAGATAACATATGCCTCTTAATAACCCTAAAATATTTCATTGTCATGTTACAATCGAATCAATATCTAGTATATGCACAACATTTGAAGGAAATTCATCTGCTAAAGATATGTTCAACATTGATTTCATAATATATCATAAAGAAAACAAAGAATAAACAGAGTTTCTAACTTAAATAAAAGCATTTAAAATTTTCTTAAAAATTGCTTTATATTTTATTACAAAATCAAATATTTAAAATTCAAATTGAATGAAATTTATTATCAAAAAGTTGAAAAATAACCTTCAGATATGAAATATCAATATTAATAATTCTTTCTTGGAATACATAAAATAGAGGTAATTCATTTTAATGTTCCAGTCTTTTTACATACTAATGAAGATGTGAATGATTTTTATATAGATGTAATGAAAACAATCATTAATAATTCATTTTGTTAAATATTCTAATGCTATTTAATACATATTCAATTTTCAGATTTAGATAAATTTTATGTACCACTGTTTTCATTATATTATTATAATCTTTTGTTGAGGTAATATATAAATCATAAAAGTAAATAAATATGCCATATTAAAAAATGCACACTACATAAATATAAATCTTTACATATTGCTTCTATTGTCTGTACATGACATTAAAACAGGCAAAACTTTCCATACAGTATTTGCCACTTAGTGCAAGCCAGAATAATCAATAAATACCAGAAGTCTTGTGCATAACATACCCATCTAGTGCCTACTCATCCAACATCCCCAAACTAGTTTCTGGCTAATGAGCTTGGATTGAAAATATTATTCTGTTTTCAATTTAAGACTCATTGTTTTGTAGTTAAGTAGAAATAAAAGGTATGCTGGAGAGTTGCATTAGATCGTAAGATCTAGGTGCAATGCTCTCAGATCCAAGTCTCATCACTGACAAAGGCCACAAGCCAGTAACTAGTCTGGGGATGTTGGATGAATAGGCACTAGATGGGGATTTTATGCACAAGCCTTCTCACATACATTGATTACTCTGGCTTGCACTGAGTTGCAATACTGTATGGATAGTTTTGCCTGTTTTAATAACAGTTATAAGAAGCATAAGAAATGGTGCAAAATTAACAATAAATTAAAAATCAAGAAACAATATATTCATTGAATTTTTAAAAAATGTTAAAACAATAATAAATAGCTTATTTCCTATCCAATATTATATTTTTAATTAAATTATAATTTTTCTGGACCAAATAGTTAAACTGAATTAAAACTGATGTTTATTCAAATTAACTTAAATCAAACAAAAAACTTAGATATTATTATATGTTCATTCTTTTAATATATAAAAATATATTGTTCCAAGCATCCCTAGCATATAGGTATATTGAATAATAGATTACCATTTGTTTATTTACAATTCTGAATAAAATTATTTACATAAGTCAAAAAATTATAAACAAGAATATGTATATATAATGTTATACCTATTCAAATTTAAAATCAATTTCAATATGTGGTGAAATGTCAATCATAATTTTTTTTTCTTTTTATTTAATTTGAATACTGAAAAAATAAAATGCTTATTATAAAGTGTAGTGCATATATATTATCAATCGGCTTCATTCATTTTAAAAATAAATGTGTAAATAATAATAAATTTTATATTCTTGATAAAGTTATTATTTTTTTAATTTTCATATTTTCATTACTACATTCAAAATGTTTATCTAGAATCAAAACACATCAATTTCCTTATCAAAATTAATTTAGATGATTTTTCTATTAGTCATTTTTTATCACAGAGAATGGTGAATGCTAATAGTGGCCCCCTTCATTATTTTTGTCATAAACCTGAAGAAATAATACATCTGTTTCTGTTTCAAAGTCCAATTTTTTTAATCTATAGAAATATAATTGAGTCAATTACCCAATTGCATACTTATATTTCTATTTTTATTGATAGCACGAAACAAGTCACTTTCCTTTTAATTAGATTACTATTTTTCTTATACTTATTTGGTTCCTAACATGTCATTTTTTCTTCAGCCCTATATCCAAGAAATTACAATCACTGTTTTACAATAAAATTTCAAAAATACAGGGTGCTTGCTCTTCCAGATAATGTTAATGCTACATGGAACCTGGTCTTACTTCTACCGCTTTATAAGTAAATATTTTTTTTCCTTTATTTATGTATTTTATACCTTTTTTAGATATTTACAAAATGAATTTGTTGTAATCTATATGACATTGTATTTGGGTGGTTGTGATGATAAACAACAAAATATCAATTGAATTTCATATTGTCTTCAAGTTTGAAATAAAAAAAAAACACCTTTTGACATTGTTTGTTAAAAAAATGATGATGATAATAATAATTAATGCCCTAAAACTGTAAATAAAGCACTAAAATAAAGTTTTGAAAATTAGTTAAGACCATAATAATGTTGATGAAGAAACAATGTGAGAAACAATTAGATTAATATTATTTTAAATGTAATTGTTAAAATGATAGATATTTACTTTACTGTAATATGTGTAATATGATATGCATAATTCTTCATTTTGTGATAAAAAAAATATTATTTAAAAAATTAAAAAGTGTATAATGATTTTTTCCCCAATGGGTCTGGTTTTCCATTGAGATTAATATATTTTCAATGCTATGCATCATAATCATAGTTGTTTTATTTCATTCAGTATGCTATATATATATATATATATATATATATATATATATATATATATATATATATATATATATATATATATATATATATATATATATATATATATATATAGTGATCTTTCTAAAATGCAGTAATAAATATAACTTAAAATTTTTATTGTCTTATTATGAAGATAATATTGTTATTTATGTCTTATATCTTACAAAACGATCTTTACAATTCCAATATCTTTTCTCATAATTATAATTTTGAAATTTTATATCATATTTTTGTAAATTGCTATAAAATAATATAACATTTATTTTCATTGCAAACCCTAACATTAAATGAAATTTAATAAAAAGACAATATGATATAACAACACACTATATTTTAAATATGATATGAATGGTTTACGACAATAATTATATTATATATAGCATTAAAATGATTTATAATTTAATGATTGAACATGTATGTTGGTGCATGTATTGTATATTTATTTTATCTACTTTAAAATTTAATGGGGTTACTGTTTTTAAATTTCAATATAAAGTTATTACTTTGATTTTAAATAAAATATGCCTTGACATAAAGATGAACGAATAAATAAATAAAATAAAAATGATTTATTGAATATTTGTAGTATAAATATTTATTGAAATAATTTTTTTTTTTTAATAATATTAAATATTATCTATATTTTTTTTAAAAAATAATTTTATTGTATGGAAAGGTACAATTTCTTCGTGAAGACTTTGTTTTTATATGTGACTATGTGTGTGCCCATTTAAACTATGGATAAATCAAAGCTAAAAGAGTTAAAAGATTTGAGTAAAATTATGATTCTTTACCTAAGTTATCAAAGTGATGATGACATAATCAGTGATGTAGTAGAAATCTATAAAGAATCAGTATCAAAATCATCTCTTTTTTCTGTCATCCATTTGCTTATTTAATCTTAATTGTATAAATGTTTAAATCACCATATTGATTTGTCACTATATTAACATGATGACCTAAATTTTTTACAAACAATTTACTCTTTTCAGTAAATATAATTTCTAGGATTGTTAATTTGGATCAACAATATCTGAAACTTCATGACAAATGAAAATTGAAAATGCACACATAAATGACATCAAAATGTATTCTTCCAAACTGAAATTTTCTTAAATTATTTGAAAGAACCCTATCGATTTTATAATTTCTTTATTAAAAGTTGAAAACAAATTCTTGTAGATGATCTTCTGTATTAATCTATTGGAAATTTTATTAGTGTGTATTGTAAATAGAGTTTAAATGCTAAGTTTTAATATGAATATTTTTCCATTATAAACATTAATAAGCTTTCATATAAATTATAGACTAAAATTTAACAACTTAGCTACATTAAAGTGAAGTAAAATTGGATAAGATTTGTGAATTGTTTTTAATTAAGCAACAAATAGGAATAAATCTTTTATTTTATATATTGATGTGAATCGATATTTAAAAAAATAATGTTATCAAGATTTTATTTTATTGCATTTTAAGTTGGTAAAAATGAAAAGATATGTTGAATTAATTTATTTTGTATTATTACATATTTAATCTTATTATAATTAACTTAATTAATAAGAGTATATTGATATTAGTGGAATGGCATGGCTGAGTTAGAGGTCCTTTTATTTTATTTAGTTCTATTTGGAAATCAATCATTGAATTATCTATTTATTTAAATACCATTGATGTTTTAGATTTTGTAGAGCATATTAAAATTATTATCTCATCCATCCTTGAATCATTTTGTTTAAGTATAAATATAAATAATGTTTAATTTTTAGTATAAGCTTGTGTTATTATAAACAGTGTTTTGATTCATAAGAAATATTAAGGTTTATTTGTCTTTGTCATTATTTTCATTATATTATAAGTGTGGTTTATAATACTGTCTTTAAAAATCCCATTTATAGAATTTTTACTTTTAGAAAATTTGACAGAATAGTGATATTTGGTTTATTGTTTTATCTTTAATCTATTGCAAATAATGTTCATATTTTTATGATAGCTTGAAACAATTTTACTTATTTTCTATCTATTTCTAAATATTATTTAAATTTGTGAGGTTAAAACAAAGATTATTATCAGTGTTTTAGTGAATTAAATGTTAGATTGTTATTCATTGATTGATATTCACTTTACTTAAGTTTACTATTTTCATTCTGTTATAAATGAGGCTACAATTACTAAATTAGAATTGTTGTTCTTTGGTGAATATTTTTATTCTGTTACAAATGGTGATCAATAATTAGATTATTACTAAGGATACAGTATTACCCATATTTTATTCTGTTATAAATAGCATCTGACTTTAGGTTATATTTTTATTCTGCTACAAATGGTAATGAATAATTAGGTTATGATCCACATTTTTATCCTGTTACAAATGACATTGTAATAAATGGAGCATTATTAAACCAGGGCCATTCTTTCATGGCCCATATTTTTATTCTGCTACAAATAACAGCCACATATGTGGGGTTATAAAATAAGAGCATAGCATCATATTTTTATTCTGTTACAAATGGCAATGATTAAACTATGTTTTCATTCATATTATATTAAAGTTATCATTTCCCATTTTTATTATTTTTATTCTGTTATAATATCATTATCTATCTATCTATCTATCTATCTATCTATCTATCTATCTATCTATCTATCTATCTATCTATCTATCTATCTATCTATCTATCTATCTATCTATCTATCTGTCTGTCTGTCTGTCTGTCTGTCTGTTCATCCGTCCGCCCGCCCGCCCACCTGCCTATCTATCTATCTATCTATCTATCTATCTATCTATCTATCTATCTATCTATCTATCTATCTATCTATCTATCTATCTATCTATCTATCTATCTATCTATCTATCTATCTATCTATCTATCTATCTATCTATCTATCTATCTATCTATCTATCTATCTATCTATCTATCTATCTATCTATCTATCTATCTATCTATCTATCTATCTATCTATCTATCTATCTATCTATCTATCTATCTATTAAGATCTTATTTATATTCAATTATTATGAATTCTGTATAGTATGAAATGTTATTGCACCAGTTTTTCTGATGATATAGCAATAGTAAAAAATATAGAAATGGAATTTACAAAATATTGAGCAGAAATTGAAAAATTTGTAAAATATTTGGAATTAAATAAGTACAATTGTAATTAACCAATTGGTTACTTATTTTGGAGATCACATGTTGACCAAATAGAACTTCAGTCCAGGAATTTTTACTTCTCAAATTCATTATTCTAACTCTATACTAAACTATGTAAGGCAAAAGCAATAATTACAATTAGAAATGAATGAAAAATTAAAAAAATGGTTAAAATTTTTTTGAACTGTTAATGATTTAAATTTGTTTGATGATAAAAATAGCTGGCAATATTAAAGAAAAATGTGCAGCAGCTAAACAGTTTTTTAATAACAAAAATAATGATATATTTTATGACTCATCAACATCATCATTGTCAAGCATTATCAATACACTGCAGAATGAAGTTCTTTCAAAGTTCAATCCAACTTCTCCAATCTATTACTTCTCTTCTCACATCATCCCTGCATGCTTTCTTATTTTATTCATCCATATCACATGTAGCTGCTTTCTGGATCTTTTACAAACCCTTGAAATCCAGTTTTTATTTCAATTGTCCATTTATTATTATCTCTTCTAGAAATATGTTCAACCTAACTCAATTTCAATCTTATTATTTTTTTCAATGATATCAGTAACACCTCCTTGTTCTCTTACCCATATATTGTATTTTCAATCTCTTCCTATTTCTTCTAACATGCATTTCTCCATACTTCTTTGAATGGTCTGAAGTCTCTGTATTGCTCTTCTATTAAGTGTCCAAGTCTCAGATCCATAAGTAAGAACTGATAAAACACATTTATTAAAAACCTTCATTTTTAAAACATAGGTATATTTCCTTTTAATATTAAGTTATTTTTACTAAAAGCACTCCAACCAACTTTAATTCTATGATTAATTTTATACACTCTGTTACCATTTGCAGTAATAATCTGACCAAGGTATTTATATTTATTAATTTTTTTTCTAACTCATCATAATCAATCTTTATTTTCATCTTTTTAGAAGTTTCATTGAATATTACTTTAGTTGTTTAACATTTACTTTTAACTCTACTTTCTTACTTTCATCTGATAACTCTTGCAACATTTTCTGAAGCTCCAAAGCATTATTTGCAAAACAACTACATCAACTGCAAAATCTAAATGACAAATAATCTTCACTAACTGTCACTCCTTTATTTTCCCATTTCAAGCCACAAAACAATTCTAGAAGCATTGCTGTAAAAAGTTTTGCAGATATGGAGTCACCCTGTGATTCTACATGTTGTGGCTAAATATATTTATATTTAAGAAAGGCATTTGTTAAATATTTTGTTTGGTAATGATTTAATATAAATAGAGACTTGGGCAATAAAAAAGAGAGAGAAAAAAATCATTTTATAATGTAAATTTACAAAGTTATAAAAAAGTTAAAAATGTGGATTAGCATAATTACAAAAAATAAATACAAAATATTTTTTAATTAAAAAAAAGGAGAAAATAAAAAAAAAAACTTGAAATATATTCAAAAATAAATATATTTATTTTAGAAATATTTAAGAAAAATTAGTAAGAAAAAGATAAAAGAAAAATTAACAGATATAAAAGAAGAAAAAAATAACTATAACCACTAAAAGCATGCAAATACTTAAGAAAAGGATTTGTGTTTATATTCAAATCTAAGTATTTATTTAATAATGATGATGAATATGTTTATATCACTCTCAGATTCTTTACAATTGACAAACATATGCAAGTTTAATGTATTTGATATATGTCATCAAATAACTTCTGATGCTTATCTAAGATTATGATGTTTATCACATGTAATACTTATTTTTTTTTAAAAAATTACTATTTAAATTTTTACTAAAAATTTGATTGTTCTTAAAAACATTAAAAACAAAACAATTCCTGTGAACTTTCTTTTTGAAAAATGAAAAAAAAACTTTCTTGATGATAACTTCTAAATATTTGTACTATAAATACTACACCAATTTTGGTAATATTTATTTATAAGTAGGAAATAGAAATAATTATATCATTAGTTGCTTGGGAATCATGTAACATTCAAACATACAAGGGCAGGTTGAACACAATAATTCTCTTGTATTGGCAATCATGGATAAAATTTCAGCTCTTGAATTTGTCACTCTATTTATTAAAAGTTAATAATGTATCCTAAAGACAAAAAGTCCAACTTTTTTTAATTAGCATCTGGGGTGATTAACATTTGAAGAAATAAAATTAGGAGAATGTATTCTAATGTTCACTCTGATTTATTTATTAAAAAATGAATAAAAGAATTGTATATAAATAAATAAAATGGATACAAAATAAACAATTGATTTCTTTAGTCTACTGTAAATAATTATAAAATGATCAATGCTTGCAAAAATGTGAACATTTCAAAGATGGGAATGCAATAAGTGTGTATGTAGAAGATTGTTTATTTATTCATTATTTGTCTATTTTCTTCTAAATAAATAATTAATTAAATATCTTTTTTACTCAGGTAATAGATAAGTCAAATATATCTGTTTACAATATTCAGATTATTGATCTACTACTTATTTTTTATTTTCATAAATCAATATTAGTTTCCTAATATTGATTTATATTTAATGATTAAATAACAGGCTGACACCACCTGTTATGAGTTATCTCAAAGTTAGCAGCCAACATATTTCAGATTTATTGCAAAGATTTTTTTTTTCAAAAATAGTGAAGTAGTATTTTAAAAAAAAATATATTTTTATCGCTTCTTTAGCAAAATATTCTGGTATTTTATTATTAGAAAATATAAACACACACTTTTAAAATTAGAATGATCTTCAGTAATGAAGATTAACTTTTAATGTTCTAATGTATTATGTTTGCTAAATTGAAATAACTTCAAAGATTTTATTTATTTTGTAAATTAAGTTTTTTTTTTTTATATTTCCATTCTTGTTTGATTAAAACAAAAACTCTAAATGTGAGTTAAAAAAGTGCTAAGTCAATATTTATAGAAATCACGAGTTTCCTACACAAAGTAATTTTCTTTTAAAACATAGTAAAAATGTGTACATTTTGAAAAAAAAAAACTTTGTCGATAAATTTATTAAAAAGTGATGAAATATTTCAAGTAATACTCATCACACATAAAAAACAATATTAATATAGTGCTCGTGACAACATCTTATTGTTCACCTTGAAAAACAACTAATTTATCCTTAAGGGTTAATTTCATATTCAGGTAAACTTTAAAAAAATGTTTTGTTCATTATTTAAATTATTTGAAAATGCAAAAACTGAAAAAATGTGAAATTTGCAATAATAAGAAATAGGCAATATGGTAATATTTAGTAAATAAAGAAAATAAAAAGTAAAGGCTGCAACATATGTGGGGGTAAAAAATATAAATTAAAAATAATTCAGCAACTATAATGCTAATGGCTTTATTAACTGCAATGTCTTAGGAAAAAAATAGTAATTAGAAATCAATAGCAAGAAAGATAAACTGACATTAGTTAATATCTATATAATTACATTAACATTAAGAATTTACACTATTTTCCCAAGTGATATCTACTATAAGCCTGAACAATCAACGCAACTGGAATGTAGTACTATAATTAAATTACGTAATTAGTTTCTGATTACTACTTTTGGTATTATCAAAAGCAGAAAATGAAGATTAATAGCCAGAAACCAATCTGCATATTTGATTATACCTCTATCACTTAGTGCCTATTTATTCCTCAAGCTGATAATAGAGAACTCTGAAATAATGTATAATAAATTAGTATAAACTAGTGCGGATATTGAAAATAGGTAGAGAGAATCGTGATGATTTGTAGGTAATGGCTACTATTATATAAAAAAGACATGTTGACAAGCAATTGACAGTGAAAATTTTTATATGAAATAAAAATGGAAAGAGAAAATATATCATAAAATTTTAATTAAGCTAATCAGCAAAATATTCAAACTTTATTTATTAAGAATATATTTTAAAAGTATAATGACAATTTTTTTTCTTTACTTTTGGAAGCCTAAATACTTTTTGGATATTAACGATTAAAACTTCAACTGTTGTTCTTAATAATAAATAATTAAAATGTGATAATAAAATATCTATCATAAAATGCCACACATCATATGCTTGACACTGGTATAATGTATTTAATAATGAAATATCTTTTCAAAATTACAGTCAGAAACATAGACAAAACTAGAGTTTGTTTCAGTGAAAATCATTATCTGATTAAAATCTTTTTCAAGATAATTACATTTTGCAAATTATTATTTGACATAATTTATAAACAATTAAAGTAAATTCACTAGAATAAAAAATATGTGCAACACATATGAATCATATTTCCTTGAAAATAAGATTGGGTCTTGTAATAATCTTTGCACCAAAGTCATCATAAAGCTAATTTTAGGGGATAACTTATTTTTTCATGTACAAAAATCTACATTTATTGAAGTACAAAAATGTAAATTTATTCAAATATTTATTTTTACAGTAAGCTACAATATTTTTATCTTGGGAGCCACACCTCTCCCCCAATCCATAATTCCTTTCTTGTATTTACCAGATTAGCTCTTTTTTTGACTCATCTTGTCTGGCAATCAGAATATTATTCTGTTTAAATTTACCATTAAAGGAAATGTTAATTGAAGACTTGTGAGACAGGAATGGTAACAAAAATGATTACAGTTAAGATGGTTTGTTTACACAAAAGCAATAAAAAAAGCAAGCACAAATATTCAAAAAATGTTTCTGTATTTCATACTTGCACATTAAGTACGTCCATAATAACATATAGTGTACTTAATTATGACAATTTACATATGACACTATTACATATTCATTATCAAGTGTGCACATTATAAACACTTTCCAAATTACTTGTAATAGCTTGTTTGGGTATTTTTTTTTTTAAAAAGTTTTTTAGGAGAAAGATTATTGATTTAACTTAAGATAAACTTTGATTATTAAAATCATTTCCTTTATTTTAATAAAATCTTTTAGAAAGAAAAAAATATGTTTAAGAAATTAGTTAATTATTCTTTTATTTTAAATAGCTACCATGATGAAACACTGAAACTAAATCAAACATTAAATTTAAGTATTAAATAAAAGAAGTTCTTAAAACTATATAAATAAAATTATAAATTGCCTGATATACTGTGTTGTGGTAGGTAAATTATTTCTCTATACATGTACAATTATATTTGTTAAAAAATTTTAATGGAAAAATTAAAAAAAAAACCCATATTATTTATATTATCATTTATTTAAAAAATTAATGTCAATAATATTGTTTATTTATACATTTATTACTTTATAATTCAATATGCTCATTGATCATCTATGTGGCTGGCAATCTTAACAAGGGCTTATATTTGGAGTAGGATTTTGTATTATAAACACTCTGAAAATTCATGGTAGGGCTTCTTTTCTGGTTAAATCTTATTTTCAGGGAGAGATTATATATATATATAATAAAAGTGTGATAGGTTCAAATTTAATCTCCCTTATATTCATATATAGATTATATATATATATAATAAAAGTGTGATAGGTTCAAATTTAATGCCCCACATAATTGGATGGCGTTTGGAACAGAATAAAACTGAATTATGAATAGATGACCAAAATAACCTTGGTATGCTCTAAGAATTTGATAATCATTTGTAACAGAATGAAAACAATAAAGATAGGAAACAAAGACTTTAGTATAACCTGCCAACTTACAATACCAATTGCAACAAGGTAAAGTATAACCCAATAATTGATTGTCAATGGAAACTGAATAAAACAAAAATATCATTAATGAAAATGAAAATAAAGAAATGCTAATAGAGCAATATTGTCTCATAAAAATAATATACCCTTGCTGGATAAACCAATTGTAATTAAATAAAATGCTTAATATTGGCAAATGACTTTGTTATTCTACAGATTTATATAACATTAATTTATCCTTAATAAAATAGATAAAATTTCAATTTTTAAAACTTAGTAAATTTATAACATCAAATTTTAATGGAATAAAATGTCTACAATACAAAACTATAATAAAATAAAATACACAAGTTCAATTTATTTAATATACTTCATCACTTACACCAACTTATAATAATATAAAATAAAATTCAACTCTTCACATAATCATATAATTTACAATATCCAATAATAATGTCATAAAATAAATGAAAGATTCTTATTTGACATTTGTACAAATACAATTAGCAAATCATATAAGATTAACCCTAATATACATGATATTATTAATATTTTAATATAAGCAAATAGTAATTTTAAAATCTAATATGTAATCAAATCAATGAGCTTTAAATCTAAGTGAAGTACATCATTCTATTTAATAAAATGTAATACCAATTTTAATGTATGCAATTACCAATTTTATAATATCATATTTCCATTTTTCTAATTAAATATTTTAAGTTAAATATATGCCAACAAACAATAGTTTAAAGGAATATGCAAGCATCCAATTACAATCACCTTTGTTTACCCTAAATAATTAATATACTTACCCTTTATAAACAATCAAACTAACTCAGATATATATTTTTTTGAAAAATAACTAGTGCATATAACTGTTAAAATAATTTTGATGATTATCTAATTAATTATTAAACATCTAGTAATACCAAAAATACTATATACAAATGTGTACTTGGTTTAAATAATATATTGAAGTTACTATAAAGGAAATAATATATTATAATGCATATGTTTACCAACTATTTAATTCCTGGATTATTTTATGATTCTTTATGATAAATTACATAATGTAAGTCAATGCATGTTGACTAGCTATCAAAATTGCATTAGCCAATACGTTTGCATTATTAATTGAATAACAACTAAAGTAAGATTTATTTATTTAAATGAATTTAAAATTTATTAACAATAAATATATAAAAAAGAATAATGACAAATAGACAATAAAAGTTTTTGCACATACTCTAACTAAATATCATGAAATATATTTTTCATATAAATTAATATCAATAAAATAAGTGTTTATATATCGAAAATTCACCTATATAGTATTTAATATACATATAATTTATATGAAATGAAAATGTTGCAGCACATGTACACTATAAAATATAATAAAGTTAATGACACTTCTATAATCTTTATAATAAAGTAATTGATTAATATAAAATAAAATAATTATACATTTTTTTATTTGCTCACCTTATTTTCCAAATAAAATATCAATGAGTAATTGTTACAATACATTTTTTATGGATTTTCACTACTTATAACAGATATATCCAAAAGTCAAATCAATGAATAAAAATAGTTTAAATTGAAGTTTTGACTATTAAAATTTAGGATATAAATGTAAATTTAAACTAAATTTAACCTCCTTTTATTTTTACATATGTAAAACAAGCATTCACCTAATTTAAGATGTAATAATCAATAATATTTATAAATATTATACTAATAAATACAGAATAATATATCTCTTAACATATGATGTGATCACTGTTCTCCTATATGACCCTTCAAATAAATGCAATAATTCCAATGTCTATCCTATAATAAGCTGCATTTTAATGACATTTACTAATTCAAACAAAGTTAAAGTACCACAAACAGTTGTCTAAAATAATATTTATTAAATTCAATATTCTCAAAGTATTGAATTTTATTCTTCATTTAGCAAATATTTAATATTGCAATGACATCATGAATAAACATATGTCACTTTCTATTTATGGAATTATGATGCAAAAATAAACTGCTTTAAATCCCAATCCATATACTCTATCAGTAAGATAAAATTATATCTGCAGATGAGAACAATTCTTATATACAGCAGTACAATGTTTGCTTCTATATTTTATTATTAAAACATTTTGTTGACACACAATAATCATTTTCTGTAGGGAAATAGCAAGCCAAATTTGAATGCTATAAATTACTTTTTTCTTCATTTAACAAGTTTTTGATAATCCTATCTATGTTTTGTGGACAAATATAATCCCTTCCGCTCCATTATTTTTGTGGTTATCAAAAAAATACTTTCAAAATAAAATTTTAAAAAAGTATATAAAGGAACCTAGATTTGCTTCTATGAAAGTCAGAATGTCAGATAATTAATTTGAATCATTCAGTCTTATTTATAACCTCTTACAATATGTCATCAAAACTAAGGTTATATTCTTTATTCACTTTTATACCGATTTTACCATGCATTCCACAGTTAAAATCTTTTTTTATAATAATAATAAGATAAAAAAATGTATAATCATTACATATAATAAATAAACATAACAACAGATATACCTAAGACATTAAATAATTATATGTTTTCTTTAAATACTACTAACTTATGAATGCAATAAATAAAATATGTATAATAAAAGAACAATAATAATTTTACCAAAGTCATAAACTTTATTATTTACATATGCATTTAAATTGAATGAAATTGATCTATAATTTTATGTAGCAACAATAATAACACATTTCTTACTTTAAAATTCTATCAGTGTCAATCCAGCCCCCAAATTTTTGGATAGACTCTAGAGATATTTTTTTTTTACTATGATGCCATGTTTGATTTTTTTTTGTGCAATTAAATCCTTTTTATGTATATTGCAAAATTTATTTATAGGTTACATTATAAATATTTACCCTTCTAATTAAAATTTTAAAACATGAAAAATTAATCTTTTAAAATTGTGAAAATAAAAATCTATCTGACATTCTTAGTGATAACAAAAGCAACCATCATTATTGCCTTTACAATATCAATTCAAAAAATTAAAAGAACAAAATATTAGATATTAGAATTTTATGCTGTTAAAAGTGATATATTTAGAATTAGTTATCAACCAAGAACAAAAAAATCTAAAAGTTAATAAATTATTAATTTTTATTAAAATATTTTACTTCCAGTTTTTATGAGAACAATTTTCTTTTTAGCCGTCAATGGCTTTTCTATGGTAATTGTCACTTTTCATAACATATTTTATATACTTTATAAGACTTATCTTTTTAAAAATAAAATGTTTTCAAAGACAACCTCCCCCCTAGTGAGATAGTTTTTAGTTTAATAATAAGTCTTTTACAAAAATATTGCATCATAGTCATTAAGATTACTGAAAATCATGTTTTGTGTGGCATTTAGCCCAGGGAAAATGAATCTAAAGCAGCATCCAATCACAAATCATCATTTCCATCATAGATTTGTCAGAACAATAGAATAAGCAGTCAATTACAGACAAAGGTCCATAGCAGGCATTATATTTCTGACAACTCTAGGATTTTTTTAAATTAATACATCAAAAATGTAATCTTTAAAGAAAAAATTGCTGTACCACGTACACCACTTTAAAATAATATAGAAAAGCAGCAATCACAGCACCATTCTATCACCTAAATAGTCAAATACAATAGTACATCACATCTTACTTTTGTCAAACAGTTAATTTTCATTGTCATAGCAATCTATTTCAATGCTCCTAGGCTAATACATTAAAAATAATTAAAACAACTTTTTTATGCTTGAGATTCACCACATAGTAACACCAAATTTCAGTTGGCACACACTATATATATACACACATATATATATATATATATATATATATATATATATATATATATATATATATATATATATATATATATATATATATATATATGAATAAGGTGATTGCATGACAGCATTATCTTTTTAAGAATTTAATCTAGAAATGAGAAAAAATAAAATTATAATAAAAATAAAGTAATGTATATTAATTGAATTGAAAATTAAAAGAAAAAAAATGTCATTGTACAAAAAGAAAATTTATTATTCAATATCTTGTGTGATTTATCTGATTGGTGGAAAAGTGATTTGAAAGCTAAATGATCTTGATCAATTCAGAGCTGAATAAAATAAAAATCTCAGATCAATTGAATGGAATTTTAGAGTGCAATATTGTTTTTGATATTCTAACATCATATAAACAATAGACCATCATATTACTATTTCTATTATTATTATTCCTATCATTTATTTTAGAATTTTTTTTAATTTAAAATAAATAAATAAAATGCTTAAGTAATAATCTTCAAAATACCAGATAATATTAAATATATAAAAATATTTTTTATGACTTATTTTGGAAAATTTGTTACTTTGAACCTTTAAACACATCACTTTAATATTTAGTGTCTATTGTTTTATTTTTGTTTGTGGATCTTCCTCAACAAAATTTATATTTGATTTTTTATATTTTTTTGACAGTTGTACAAAAATTTAATAGGATTGTATATTCATTTTATAGGCCTGAAGGTAAAAATAATAAAAAAGTTTAAGTCAACCAATTATGTGGATACTATATATTCCAATTAAGATAAATATGGTGTAGGCAATAGAGTTAGAGTTCATAAGAATGTGATTTTTTTTGTAAGTAGAAAAGATTGCATCATATTAAAATCATATAGATTTGCTATCATTTAACCAATCCAAATAAATTTTAAATATTTACTTTTTAGATATGAATAGCAGATATTTATTTATTGACAAATAATTAGATAAATAGTGTGGTTAACTATAGCATGATTACCTAAAAAAATATTCCCTATTTACTTGGAAATTTTTAGCTTTCTATTTTAATTTCCAAGTTTCAGTCACATTTGAAGCCAAATTATGAGCATGGTAGGTATTGTGTTTTGATAAACAGTAAACATGTATAGAAAAAAATGAAATGATTTTCTGGTCATAAAAGATGCATTCTCTCATTTCTGATGCTCAAACTTCATACAAATTTTCAAGAACAATAAATCATTCTATTATTATTATTATTATTATTATTATTATTATTATTATTATTATTATTATTATTATTATTATTATTATTATTATTATTATTATTATTATTATTATTATTATTATTATTATTATTATTATTATTATTATTATTATTATTATTATTATTATTATTATTATTATTATTATTATTATTATTATTATTATTATTATTATTATTATTATTATTATTATTATTATTATTATTATTATTATTATTCAAAGAATTTTATTAAACAAATGTTACATAGAGTCTTTACAACAGATGATTGCATTCTGTTACATAGGCAATCATAGGACTTTGGAACAAGTTCTAAATTTTAAAATCAATAGTATTTTACATTTTAAATAATCTGTTTGATGGTTATTGTTATATGTTAGATGGCTGTCTTATGAGTGACCATGTTGCTGCTGCAATGTCTGGAGCACTAATTTTGTAATCCCACTCTTTTATTTGTTGAAGTTTTTTTGTAAATGTTGCTGGATGTCTTCTTGTATTGTTACCAAATGTAAATGAGCATCTTGTGCACCAGTATGCATATAGTAAAAAAGTTATTGCTCGTATTGTCGGGGTAGAGTTTTTTTTAAAAGATTGTAATATGTTTATTAATGATGTATTTTTTCTTTGGTAAGTTTCTATTAACAATTTGCGTATATTGGATAAACTTGTGCATGAATAGAATATATTCTGTCATGTCTCTTCTGCTGTGTGGCAAAGATTGCAAAAAGGATCAATGTTTTTATATAGACGTCTGTATCGAAGGAAATATGATGTTGGTAGTGCATAAAGAGTTATTTTTAATATAAAATCAAAATATTTTGGTTCTAATGATCATTTTTTGAATTTTTTCAATAATTGATAATTGCTAATTCCAAGCATTGTTGTTTGTGTGTCTCCAGGATTTTCTGGGTATAATATTATTATTATTATTATTATAATTATTATTAATAATAATAATAATATTATTAATATTAATATTATTAATAATATTATTATTATAATAATAATAATTATTAATAATATTATTAATATTATTATTATTATTATTATTATTATTATTATTATTATTATTATTATTATTATTATTATTATTATTATTAATTTATTTATTGTTATTAGAATCCACCAAGGTGAAATCAATTCTTCACAGCCTTTGAAAAGCACATCTTCAAAATGATCTATGAATGTTGTTTTTAGACTGTTCAAAGGCACTCTTATTCTCATAGTGGAGTTCATTCATTTTATTGTTAGCTATTTTCTTCTTTTTATACTACTAACTTTTGTAAGCTTTTGATATTGTTTACGATTTAGTTCGTCTCATAGTATAAACAAAATAAAACAAAAAGATAAACATTGAAGATGAGTCTTATAGAAAGTCATCATACAGTCGGAATTTATTTTTTCTTTGAAAATTACTGTTTTATTTATTTATATATTATAGTCAAAATTGTATTATTACAGGTGCTTATAGATCGTTTAGTGTCTCCATATCCGTTAATTTGTAAAAAATATATACACAAAACACATACATAAATATTATATATTATTTTTAAAATGTGGAGATTCTTTTCATTATTCATTCACATTAACATTACTTTCAGATTAATTTCCTTTATTTTAGATAATGTAAGTATAGACAAATTAATATTAGAGACATCAATTAAAGCAAACAATTATTGCTTTTACAAAAAATAAAAAGGAAAAAGAATTCATTACAGTTGTAAATCAAATAAGCATTTTGCTGCTTGTAAATGAGACAGCTAATTCATTAGTTCACGAGCTTTTATTCAATTTTGCAGATAAACTTTCTAAAATTCTATACTAAATTTTTCACTTCACCTATCAATAAATAAAAAAAGATTAATTAAGATGAGATATGTATTTCAACTTATTTTCTTCAGCCATGAAGACGCTCTAAAATGATTTTATTGATTTCTCTTTTTTTAATAAAAAATTTGAATTCTTTTTTTTTTTTTTTATCTATTTATTTTGTAAATAAATGAGTATATTGAAGTAGTTTCCATAGTAACCTCATTTTGGCAGAGAATAATGTATACATTTTATTGATAAAATTTATCATAAAAGATTTCGGCTATTCTATTAAAAAATTTGAATTATTTAAATGGATTTTTATGATTGCACAAAACCTTATCCTCAAAATTATGCACGAAAACTTACATATATTGGTCGGAAAGCATTATATTAGTGACTTAGTCCTAGAAATATACAAATGTCGTTTCTCCAAAAATATTGTTTTATAAATGATTTTTGTTTTTCTTTTACATTGTCATTATTTTTCTGCTTGTTTTAGTTGCTTTTGTTCATTTTATGAATAATATATATATATTGTCAGCGACAATATAGCTTTGTATTAATGATAGTCACGGAGTTAGCAATAAAACATCACATAAAACTATGTGAGCGAATATAATAATAAATTATTGTCATATATTAAATAGAAAATATTATATTATGAATTACTATGTCATGATATCAATTTTAGTGGTGTATACCCATTATTGGTCGGGGGGGGGGGATTTGAAGTTTTGATCTCATTTTGTAGAAATGTTCAAATTTAACAATTAAAGGTAAAATACTACAATTAAAAGTTTGTTGTTGTCTGAAAGGAGATTTTTTGATTTATCTTTGAAACCTTAAAAAGCTAACTAGAGCAAATTACTAATGTCCAGTACATGCATTCTTATCATTGCAGTTGTTATTACTAAGTATTATTTAGATAGTATATAAACATGAATGGGCTCTTCTCCAAGATGCATCAGTTCCTGTGATGAGTTTATTGCCTTTTTACTTATAAGTTTAAGAAAAAAAATGTCATGGTCTTTCTTGTCAATTGTTTAATGTTCTTAACTAAAATAACAATTGAGTTTTTTGAAGGCAGAATGAATGTGTATATGAATATTTTTTTTCCTAATATATATTTACAATTACAAGAGATAAATTAAACCATGACTCTTATTTCCAGGAAACCATAGGCAGATGGTGCTAAGAATCCTTTAATTGCAACCCCAGGGTGCCATTTGATGATGACTTTTATTTAGGTACTTTCAACTGAAAACCATTTTGAAGTGAAGGAAGATTATGAGCATTGGAATAAGAATTATCTAATATTAAATGGAACATTGTTTGATTCTGTGAAGTTAAAAGAAAAGAAAAAGTGAAAAGACAATCGATTTATAAGTGGACATATATTGTCCGACAAAGACAAAAATATTGAAAGTACAAATAGTCTATGATTCATTATAAATAAAAAGTGAAAGAAAAGGATTATGGAGATTGATGGTGTATTAGATAGAGTGGCAAGATTAGTTATTCAATTTAATGATAGATACCAAATGCATATAATTCAGGTTTATGACCCAGCAAGTTCTCACATTGAGTAAAAAGTAGAGATGTTTGTATGGATGTACAAAAGTCTTTTGATCAGAGCAAACAATATTTTAATATTGTCATGGGATATTTTAATGCTGGAATTGGTAAACAATTGAAAGATGAAAATGGTATAGATAAATTTTGATACGATAATAGAAATTAGAGAAGACATAGACCTGTGAAGTTTGTTGAAAATAAAAAAAAAACTTTATATTATAAGTTCTTTTTTTAAAGAAGAATTCTAAACAAAAATGGGCATTGGAATATTCTAATAAAGTTACAGGAAAATTAGATTTAAAACATTAATCCTTTCTATACCAAGATGATTCTGATAAATTCAATGTTGGAACCATCAGTCTATCATCAATTAATATATACCATTTAAGTGTAAAAATATTTTTTTCTGTATTGCTAAAAATGTATGTATAGTTCTTTAAATGTTTATAGATAGCAGTCACTTGGTAATTTTTGCTAGCATGGATATTTTGTTGACCACTTAGTTAATATTTTAA